>OX632359.1:18303063-18343063 GCA_951751655.1 Ophion costatus | reverse complement strand
GTGGAAGGGATGGAGGGGGGGGGCGGAAGCGCAGATCGCGAAGCCTACGTTTCATAGTTGCACCATATTTGACAAGGACATCGTTATAATCGAGCTCAATTAAGCGTGCGTTCTATTCAATAAGCCTATATACACAGGATTTTCCATTCTCGATATCTCCAAACGTTGGATTTACGATTTTCACTACAACTACATGCGTGAACAATTCAACGATCGAGCAAAATTATTGTACACAGACACTGATAGTCTCATCTATCACATCAGCGTGCCCGACATTTATGAAACGATCAAGTGTGACATTGACAAGTTTGACACGTGTGATTATCCGCCAATCAATCGGTACAATATGCCTTTGCGCAATAAGAAAGTATTAGGTCTCATAAAAGATGAGACTAATGGTCGTATTATGACGGAATTTGTGGGCTTGAGAGCGAAATTGTACTCGTTTAAAATTCTCGACTGTGACGATGCGAAGAAAAGAGCTAAAGGTGTACGGCGGTCAACCCTGAAATTCATCACATTCGACGATTTTAAAAATTGCTTGTATGCGCATGAAAAACTCGTCAAGGTGCAACAATTGATCATGAGGAAAAAACACATTGTTCATACGGCGATGCAAAATAAAGTCGCTCTCAGCTGGAGAGATGACAAAAGAATGCTAATTCCAGATTCCACGTACACTTTTCCATGGGGTTATGCTCATATGTAAACTGAATAAAAAGAAAACTGTCTATATGTGCGTGTCTGTTTGAAGACTTATTTTTTCTATCCCCTGTCCTGGGGAACAGCAACTAATATCGGACCCATTCTAGATGTAAACAAAAACGTTAGCTCACTCTTTAACGTCTTCTCTCCGGAGAGTACGATTTGTCCGGTCCTTTGGGTTAGTCGAGAACTATGGATCGAGGAGAAGAGATTTACCGAGTGTACAGGCTTATCATATTTCTATTCACGCGTAATCCTGTGCTAAAAAATCGCTGGCCAAAGTTAATATTAGACGATTTGCATTATCTTCCGACTTCGGTGATTTGACGGAAATTACGGAAAGTTTTGAAGGGAGCGCGGCAAGAAGACTTTGCTGATGCGTTTAACAAAGATCTGGTAAACACTTTCGGTCTGTTACATTCTGTGGTGCGTGTAATCAAACGACGAAATTGGGAAGAATCGGATGCTGTTGCGCCCATCGTTGATCAACACGGTAAGAATTCTCTCTTTCTCTCGCTCTTTCACTCACTCACGAACACACGCGCGTGCGCGCGCGCGCGCAAACACACACGCACGCACGCACACACACACACACTGATACTACATTTTTAGCACTAATGTGTCTTCTCCTATCGAGTGACGAAGAGACATTGCCCCCATCGCCACCATCCTCATCATCATCTTCATCATCATCATTATCTTGTTCGTCACCACCACCATCAAAAAGACCCCGTGTAATCGATGCATCTGAGCAATCTGATGATTCGTCGAAAATAAATGACGAGTCGCCACCACCTTGCTCAAAACCACGTGATGAATTTGTGCAATCTGATGGTGCTGTAGCTGGACCATCGGGAATAAACGCTCGTAGACTATCATCATCATCATCACTTTCGCTTCCGTCAATACGATCACGCGAACCGCCACTGCGGCTATCAGGTAAAGGGGGTGGGGTCGACGGGCGTCGGGTATCATCTATGCGTCGACACGCGTCGGGTTGCATGAGTTGGACATGAATGTGAGAGCTGTTTCTTCATATTGACAAGGGGGTAACGATCCAAGGGGACGATTTATTTACTTCGAACTCTAGCGAAAATTCTTCTACAGTAGATGTCGACGGGTGGCTTCACATAAACCGTCCACCTATTCAACGTGAATGGATTGACATCAACAACGAGCAGCCTGACGAACCCGCTCAAGCCGACATGAGTGACGCCGACTCACAGCGCAGTGAAGCAAGCATACATACGAGTGAAGATCTTAGTGAAGAAGATAGTGCAGATTCAGGTAAAAAAAAGAGAGCGCCAATTTTGGGAGAAAAAAACGCGTTACCTTTAAAAATTTTGAAAAAAAAACGCATTCCCTTTTGCACGTTACGAATCGTGTCGTTTTGCTGATTTGGCGCGAAGGCAACAAGTGGAAGAAGTTTGGAACCTCGACGAGGAATAATTCCCCTAGAGAAAACTACTCGGGACAACGCCTCTCTCGAGCTTTGACTGTCAGTGGAGTAATTTACCAGCGAACGTAAGTATAGACCCAGGAGAAAAATTGTATCGAAATGTTTGTATTTGATTTGAATTTGACATTTTTCTTTTATTCCCAGATGTCTTTTCATATTCGAGGTAATTCCATCGTATTTGAGGGAATAAATATGACTTTGGTAAGAAAAGATGAAAAAGAAAAAAAACCGTTTCTCCTCCTTTTTGTTTCTAGTCAGTGGGACCTAACAAGAACGAGTCGACTGAGATTCAATGGGAGCATCAATTCATAGCAGCTGCCAAAAGTGTTAGAGCACGGAAGCGCGAACTTCGTAACAACACCCTTCACATGTGGGAGGGGGCGACCGTGAATCGCGTCTGCTGGGAAGCCTCGGATATCTTTAATTTGAGACAACTCTTTGGCATGACTCCGATGCATGATGAAGATCGGTAGGCGGGGGCGGGGGTAAAATGAAGAATGGATTTTTTTCAAACATTTAATAAAATCGGTCACAATCGGTCGGTAAGTAGACATCGACAGTCGATAATGCAGGGGCCGATTCTAACGCAACATCCCTACCTTACCGACATGTTATCGACATTTGGCCGTAAGTCGAACGAAAAAAGCGGTCAGTAAGGTAGGGATGTTGCGTTAGAATCGGCCCCTGCATTATCGACTGTCGATGTCTGCTTACCGACCGATGGTGTGGCTCTCTGCTTGCCGACTGATGGCGGGGGGGGATCTCTGCTTACCGACCGATGGCGATCCCTTCCTCCACCGGGGGGGGGGGGGGGTAAACACGGGGACCCACGACCGAAAAGGGACTTCCCTCCGGCCAGAAGGAGCGAGTGGCTGTAGGACGATTGGAGGGGGCCTGCAGATTCTCCATCGTATTTTCCGCCAGCACCGATTATCGGCAAAAAATCGCAAAAATTCTCAATTGGCGATAATGTGCGAATGACATTTACCTCGTTGAGAAGGTGGTGAAGAAGCGTGGAAATCGAATGCTCGTCAAGTGGCTAGGCTTCGACGATACGCATAACAGTTGGATCGACAGAGGAGATTTGTGAAAAACAAAACGATTTTATTAAATGTTTGAAAAAAATCCACTCTTCATTTTACCCCCCCTCACCCGCCCGACGATCTTCATCATGCATCGGAGTCATGCCAAAGAGTTGTCTCATATTAAAGATATCCGAGGCTGCCCAACAGACGCGATTCACGGTCTCCCCCACCCACATGCGAAGGATGTTGTTATGAAGTTCGCGCTTCCATGCTCTAACACTTTTGGCAGCTGCTATGAATTGATGCTCCCATTGAATCTCGGTCGACTCATTCTTGTCAGGTCCCACAGTCTAGAAACAAAAAGGAGGAGAAACGTTTTCTTTTTCTTTTTCTTTTTTTCTTACCAAAGTCATATTTATTCCCTCAAATACGATGGAATTACCTCGAATATGAAAAGACATCTGGGAATAAAAGAAAAATGTCAAACTCAAGTCAAATACAAACATTTCGATACAATTTTTTTTCTTGGGTCTATACTTACTTTCGCTGGTAAATTACTCCACTGACAGTCAAAGCTCGAGAGAGGCGTTGTCCCGAGTAGTTTTCTCTAGGGGAATTATTCCTCGTGGAGGTTCCAAACTTCTTCCACTTGTTGCCTTCGCGCCAAATCAGCAAAACGACACGATTCGTAACGTGCAAAAGGGAATGCGTTTTTTTTTCATCATTTTTAAAGGTAATGCGTTTTCTACTCCCAAAATTGGCGCTCTTTTTTTTTACCTGAATCTGCACTATCTTCTTCACTAAGATCTTCACTCGTATGGATGCTTGCTTCACTGCGCTGTGAGTCGGCGTCACTCATGTCGGCTTGAGCGGGTTCGTCAGGCTGCTCGTTGTTGATGTCAATCCGTTCACGTTGAATAGGTGGACGGTTTATGTGAAGCCACCCGTCGACATCTACTGTAGAAGAATTTTCGCTGGAGTTCGAAGGAAATAAATCGTCCCCTTGGATCGTTACCCCCTTGTCAATATGAAGAAAGCTCTCACATTCATGTCCAACTCATGCAACCCGACGCGTGTCGACGCATAGATGATACCCGACGCCCGTCGACCCCACCCCCTTTACCTGATAGCCGCAGTGGCGGTTCGCGTGATCGTATTGACGGAACCGAAAGTGATGATGATGATGATAGTCTACGAGCGTTTATTCCCGATGGTCCAGCTACAGCACCATCAGATTGCACAAATTCATCACGTGGTTTTGAGCAAGGTGGTGGCGACTCGTCATTTATTTTCGACGAATCATCAGATTGCTCAGATGCATCGATTACACGGGGTCTTTTTGATGGTGGTGGTGACGAACAAGATGATGATGATGATGAAGATGATGATGAGGATGGTGGCGATGGGGGCAATGTCTCTTCGTCACTCGATAGGAGAAGACACTTTAGTGCTAAAAATGCAGTATCAGTGTGTGTGTGTGTGCGTGCGTGTGTGTGTGTTTGCGCGCGCGCGCGCGCACGCGCGTGTGTTCGTGAGTGAGTGAAAGAGCGAGAGAAAGAGAGAATTCTTACCGTGTTTATCAACGATGGGCGCAACAGCATCCGATTCTTCCCAATTTCGTCGTTTGATTACACGCACCACAGAATGTAACAGACCAAAAGTGTTTACCAGACCTTTGTTAAACGCATCAGCAAAGTCTTCTTGCCGCGCTCCCTTCAAAACTTTCTGTAATTTCCGTCAAATCACCGAAGTCGGATGATCATGCAAATCGTCTAATATTAACTTTGGCCAGCGATTTCTTAGCACAGGATTACGCGTGAATAGAAATATGATAAGCCTGTACACTCGGTAAATCTCTTCTCCTCGATGCATAGTTCTCGACTAACCCAAAGGACCGAACAAATCGTACTCTCCGGAGAGAAAACGTTAAAGAGTGAGCTAACGTTTTTGTTTACATCTAGAATGGGTCCGATATCAGTTGCTGTTCCCCAGGAGAGGGGATAGAAAAAATAAGTCTTCAAACAGACACGCACATATAGAGAGTTTTCTTTTTATTCAGTTTACATATGAGCATAACCCCATGGAAAAGTGTACGTGGAATCTGGAATTAGCATTCTTTTGTCATCTCTCCAGCTGAGAGCGACTTTATTTTGCATCGCCGTATGAACAATGTGTTTTTTACTCATGATCAATTGTTGCACCTTGACGAGTTTTTCATGCGCATACAAGCAATTTTTAAAATCGTCGAATGTGATGGATTTCAGGGTTTACTGCCTTACACCTTTAGCTCTTTTCTTCGCATCGTCACAGTCGAGAATTTTAAACGAGTACAATTTCGCTCTCAAGCCCCCAAATTCCGTCATAATACGACCATTATTCTCATCTTTTATGAGACCTAATACTTTCTTATTGCGCAAAGGCATATTGTACCGATTGATTGGCGGATAATCACACGTGTCAAACTTGTCAATGTCACACTTGATCGTTTCATAAATGTCGGGCACGCTGCTGTGTTAGATGAGACTATCAGTGTCTGTGTACAATAATTTTGCTCGATCGTTGAATTGTTGACGCGTGTAGTTGTAGTGAAAATCGTAAATCAAACGTTTGGAGATATCGAGAATGGAAAATCCTATGTATATAGGCTTATTGAATAGAACGCACGCTTGATTGAGCTCGATTATAACGATGTCCTTGTCAAATATGGTGCAGCTATGAAACGTAGGCTTCGCGATCTGCGCTTCCGCCCCCCCCCTCCGCCCCTTCCACTTTGTCGCGAGTCGCACTTCCCGATGTTTCCTCACATTTTCCATTGTTTTACCAAAGACCGCATTGTTCATGAGTTTGTAAAAATTTTTCTCAAAATCATTGTCAAATCGCTTCCTCAATTCCGTATTTACATCGATGTACTTTTTTTAACCAAGCGCGCTGTTTGAATTTGAGGACTCTGTGCATTTTTGTAACGCGCAATCCCAATCTGAATCATTGTTTCAAATTTCTATAGTGAATTACGTATTTTTCTTTTGGCAGCAGCGTGGTCGTTAATTTTGTTTGAGTGCTCCCAGGAGGGACATAGTGTTGAGGGCACAAGGGCAGATCTTTGTGAGTGCGTGTAACTCCCGAGGATACTCCAAATCGACCTCCAAGATGTATCCCGTTTCAGCGTCATCTGGAATATCCTCGATACATTGCTCGAATTTTTCTACCCAAGCGAACGAGCCGTACGGCAATGACTCACACATAGCCGCACCATAAAGATTATTGACATCGTAATACATCAAGTATGACGCGGGCTCGTTTGGTTCAAAATCATCTCGCATATAGCGATTATTTGCTTTCGCGTACCTATTGCAGCACTGCGCTACGCCACCGCGAATACCTTTCTCGATGAACATTAGCATGTCAACGTCGAGCAAGAGCTCGAGTTCTACATCGGTACATTTTAACATCGCATCAAAGGATAGACCGGGTGCGTTAAAATAGTTCAATGGATCGAGATTGTACGTGTCGATGCAATTTCGTCGAAAATTCTCAAAAATATCTGTCAGTAGGAGTACATCAGTTTTCAAATAGAAGTCGGAATATTCACCCAAAGTTTTAAGATCAAAGACAGTCCAAACTTTGCATGCGTGCGCGGAATCGTCCGCCGAAATATCTTCATTACTCAATGTGGAGAATAATTTCTCTTTCGCGGGCAATTCAGTCTCATCGAGTCGCATCCAAGAGTTCACGTAGTCATAGGGGAAAACGCCTTTTCTCGTCAACAATTCAAATTCCGTTGCGTTAGCGCAATGCTTGCGTGTTACCATTTTTTGATTGCTTTTCAGGTATGATGCTAATTTTTCGATGCTACTCGGCATGAACCTCAAAGAGTTGATGAATCGATATTGCACGCGTGAACCTTCGACGCGCTTCGAAAATGAAATATATTTCTCCTTGTTAATTGGCAAAAGACTCATGGATCCGTCGAAGGTTCGAGCCAATGCTACTATCAAAAAGTGTGCGTCGTATCCCGACAAGTTGTGAAAAACTATCGGCACTACGTGGGAAATTTTGTAATTCAAATTACATTCTTGATCAGCGGCACCGCGGAATTTGGCCGTAAAGTGACAATGATCTCGCACTTTCACGTTCGTGGACGGAAATGGTTTTTCGGATATGTGACATTTTTCGGCCAACTTGAAACTTTGACTTTCATCGCTATTCAAAGGTCTCATTGGTACTATAGTTTGAAAAATGTCGTGCAATGAGCCGGCGAGTCCTTCTAATTCACGCATGAGCCATTCGATACAGGTCTTTCCACGAAACGCCTTGTACTCCGAGAGAGCGTCATTGAAACTGCAATGCTTATAGTACGCATTACTGTGAAGGGTGTGCTTCTGATAATTTACAGTGTTAGCCTGTGGTGCTGTGACAGGTTCGAGCAAACATTCCAAAAAAGTGTTCCGCGCACCCCTCAACGTATCGATAATTTTATCGCAATCATCCATGGCCACGACTACTCGATGAATTGAAATAAAATGCCTATGCAGAAGGGCTCGCGAATATATATTTGAGAAGATCTCTACACAACCTCATACGCGCGCGCGCGCGTGTGTGTGTGCATGTGTGTGTGCCTGCGTGTGTGTGTGTGTGTGTGTGTGTGTGTGTGTGTGTGTGTGTGTGTGTGTGTGCGCGCCCGCTCGAACATCGAGTTTGTATACACAAGATCGAGTTCCAAGCAGCGAGACGGTGCTCTCTTTTCAATCTCGTACTCGACATTTTTTTCTCGAAATGCCTTCGACCAATGACGTTTGTCGGTGAGGAGATTTTTCGCGGGCCGTGGCTCCAAATTAATTTTATCAAATATCATCCTCAGCGAATGCATCTGCGCCCACGAGTCTATTTCCCCCTTCAATTGTTGAATGTTTCTCAACAATCGTTCGATGCGCACTCTTAATTCCCGTTGCTCGGACGAATTTTGTTTTGCGCTGCACCGCATGATCGTTTTTATCGCGCAGTCTTCCGCAGCAACTTCTCGACAAGAGGTTATTTTTTCCGCGAATCACCTACAGCTCCGTTTCGTCCAGGATGAGCATTATCGTTACATGCTCAATTCCCTTTGATCTTGGGAACTTTTGAGTGGGAGGGGGGCGGAGGAGCGTTTCGAAATTGATCGTAGGCAAACTTATTAAGATTTTGAGAAGCGGCATTTTTTGAATCTCTGAAATGACTCGTGTCGTCGGGGAGGCTATACTGACAAATATTTTTCTAGACAACCCCACTTATTTCTCATGGCGGCCGAGACGACGGTTACCGATATCGCATTTGACGGGGCGGGGAGGGTCTTTGTCAAGCGCGGCATCTGCAAGGTGTGTGTGTGTGTGTGTGTGTGTTTTTGCACGCGCGCGAAACGTCGCATGGCTCCAGTAAATACAGCGGTCATTTTGATGTGTTTATTTCCTCCTATCACCTACTAATTAAGGGGGGGGGTCCGACGCAGAAAACTGTCGCATGCCGGAAGCCTCACCGCCACACACACACACACACACACACACACACACACACACACACACACACACACACACACACACACACACACACACACACACACACACACACACACACACACACACACACACACACACACACACACACACACACACGCACGCACGCACGCACGCACGCACGTACGCACGCACACACACGCACACACACACACAAACGGTAATCTCCACGTAATTCTTAGAAAAAATCTGACGTAATCCAACCGCCATTTTGACTGGATAATCAATGTTTAAACACCCCCTCCCCTGGGTTTTAAATTGTCAGAGAATATTCATTCAACACCTCAAGTCGCTGACAGTTTTCAACGCGTCAATGTATAGACAAAACTATCGCATGGAGCGGGGTGGGTCAAGCTGCAGAAGACGCCCAATGACTCACCATCCATAAATTTTTTTAACGATTTCTGAGAAATCAGCACCCCCCCCCCCCTATTCTTCTCCTCGCTGACTGTTGGAGGGGGAGGGGGCTCTTTGTCTGGCCACGGAAAGGATTTCTGAGAAATCAGCCCCCCTCCACTCGTCCTACCGCCACTCCCTCCTTCTGGCGGGAGGGGAAGTCCCTATTACTAAAAAGCACTTCGACTCTTTGTCAGTCGTTGCGCGGCCTCGCTAGGAGTCGGTCGTGGGTCCCCGTGTTTACCCCCCCCCCCACCCCGCGTCGGTGGAGGGGATCGCCATCGGTCGGTAAGCAGAGAGCCCCCCATCATCGGCCGGTAAGCAGAGCCCCCCACCATCGGCCGGTAAGCAGAGAGCCACACCATCGGTCGGTAAGCAGAGAGCCCGACCATCGGTCGGTAAGTAGACGTCAACAGTCGATAATGCAGGGGTCGATTCTACCCAAAATCCCTACCTTACCCGCCACTTTTTTGGATCAATTTACGGCTAAATGTCGTTAACATGTCGGTAGTAGGAATTTTGGAGTAGAATCGGCCCCATTACACTACTGTTTGGTCCCTTCGTCGTGAAAAATTCGGGTGATTAGAGTGATTGCCGCAGTATGGTGTGTGAATAGTTTACAGATTCGTTAGCCAGGTGCGTCGCCTTATTCCAGGTCATCGGTTCTGACTATTCTGCATATGAAAAGAAGGAGACCTTTGTCTCGTGTTTCGGCAAAAAAGCGCATGGGATACGGAGTTCGATATTTGAGACCTAAGCATGCACATGGTTTATGTTGTATCAATTTATGGCTATGGTGACTTCTTATATTGAGAAGTTTATATATCGCACTACGGTGCGAGACCGGATGTCTTATTTTTCAGTCACATTTATAAATTCGCCGGCGCCGTCTAGTCTATGTTTTGTTTAAATAATCTAGGGTCGAGGCTTCTTAAGGTTTATTGGGGTAAGGCTCTACGTAGCGTCTGAGATCGTGTTCTTGTTGAAAGCCAATGTGATACGAACAGTCGATGACTGACGGTGCTGCTATCGTGCATATATCGCTGTGTTGGGGATCTGCGTGCGGGACATACGCACTTCCCTTTTTATGCTGGTATGCGTCTTATTCTTATATTTATCCATTTAAGGGAGACTTTGTCCGTGAAATTTTCAAAAAATCAATTTTCTTTTTATCACGGATTCTCAATCTACTTGTAAGTAGAAATAAATCTGTCTAAGCGTTTCCCGGATTTTGAACGTTTACAATATTTTAAACGCGTTTGAAGTTGACACCGTCAGCGCGCTCTGCCCGTCTCAGCGGAGCGCCCGGCTAGCTGGGTTCCTGCAGGTCTCAGCGCGTCTGACGCAGGTATTCAGAGCCTTTTATGCTTAGAAACCTTTGAATAGGGTCCCTACTTTCTCCTTTATCGATTTCTCAACGGTTATTCAGTCTGGCTTCGGCATTGAAAGCGAAAACATTGTAGCGTCTGTGTTTTTTGTTTTTCGTTATTTTCAAGTAATTCATCGAAAATTTGTGCGCAATATGCCTCGAAAGAGTACGAAAGATCATCCGAAACAGTACGGGCGCAAAAGATCGCATCCGCCACCCCCTAATCGCTGGAAATTTGAAAAGAGCAAGTCGTTCACAAGCACGTCAGCGCAGAAAATTTTACAAAGTGGCAAATTGGGAAGTTATGAACTAAGTGTTGATTCAATGTACTGCTTTTTGAACTTCGTAATAGTTTTTAACTTTTTATCCGATAACGTTTTGTGTAAAGAGTGCAACGGACGAATCGCTTTTTCGATGCGTGATCGACGAGGCATCGGTTTCAAAGTGAATTTCAAATGCGAGTGCGGGGAAAAAAGTGTTACTTCGTGTCTACTTATAGGTAAAGCTTATGAACTAAATCGCCGAATCGTGTTCGTTTTCCGTTTATTAGGCCTCGGAATAAACGGCTTGAGCAGGTTTTGTGGCATGATGGATATTTGCAGCGGGATGACGACCACAATATATTACGCTTGTGTAGAAAATATACGAATCGCGATGAAATCGGTTTACGACATGGTTCTGAAGAAAGCTGTAGCAGAGGAGAAGAAAGAAAACGTTGCTCGAGGACTACAGGAAGATCACTTCATCGTTTCAGGAGATGGCACGTGGAAAAAGAGAGGGTTTTCATCTGTCATTGGCGTGACTAGTCTCATTGGATACCACAGCAAAAAAGTTGTCGACGCCATGGTCAAATCGAAGTTTTGCCAATCTTGCAGCTTTTGGGAGAAAAAAAAGATGAAGATCCTGCTGGATACGATGAATGGAAGGAAACACACGTGGAAAGTTGCACCGCAAACCACGTCGGTTCCGCAGGAAAGATGGAAACCGACGGAATCACCGAAATGTTTCTCCGATCGGTAGAACTGCACGGAGTTAAATACGTCACTTACGTCGGGGATGGTGACAGTAAAACGTTTAACGGATTGCTTGAAGCCAATCCCTATGATGACGTTACTGTAAAAAAAAAGAATGTATTGGTCATGTCGAAAAAAGAATGGGAACCAGATTGAGAAATATGAAAAAAGGAACCCAGGGACTCGGCGGAAAAGGGGCAGGCAAACTCACAGATAAAGCGATCGGAGAACTCACTAAATACTATGGCCTTGCTATCCGCCGAAATTCACATTCTGTGCAGGCCATGAAGGACGCGATATGGGCCACGTATTACCACAAGAGCTCCACGGATAAAAAACCCCAGCATGAGAAGTGTCCACCAGGAGAAAACAGCTGGTGTACGTGGCGTAAAGTTGAAGCGTCGGATACCTTGTCTTTATATAAGCACAAGGCTCCTCTTAGTAGTGACACTGTTCTGAAGGCCATCGAGCCAATTTACAAAGACTTGTCGTCGAACGATTTGCTCGAAACATGTTTAGGTGCTCATACTCAAAAGAGTAATGAGTCACTTGATAATATGATTTGGATGCATGCGCCCAAACATCATTCCTCATCAGAAGGTGAGGAATCATTGTTAATTGCCATGGATCTCATGAGTGTCCGGATTGGCACATTCGCCGAGAGCTGGGTCCATTCAGGGAACGAAGCAAGGATCGAGCGCGCGGAGAGGCAGGTGACCGACGCAGCAAAAAAGGCCCGGATTGCCAGCGGGAGATGTTAGCGGCACAACATGAGCAGCTAGAAGAAGCGGAGGGATGCCTCTATGGACTAGGCATGGCCGATTAGCGGTAATTATAAACACGTTTGTGTAAACACATTCCAAAACTTTAAACGCGTTTTTCTCGAAAACACGCTTTTAAAAATGGCTGACATTTTCCTGACCGCTGTAATTAACATATCGACCTGAAATTTGGAGAGCATACTCAGAAAATATGTCTTCGCGAAATGACGGATCGTTTTTTCGATAGATACATTTTTGCATTTATTATTTATCTTTTGATGCGAAAAAAACGCAAAAATTCGATTTTTTTTAAATTGCCATTTTCCGAAATTTGTACTAAACGAAAAACCCATCCGTCATTCCATGACCAAAGCGTCACAGATTGATAATATGCTTTGAATTTGTGTTTCAGATCAACAAAGAGGGGGCAGTGATGTCAGCCGTTTACCTCCCGCGATTTGAGGACCTGTTTTCGCAAAGCTGCAACGGCCGCCATTTTGGTTATCTTTTTTTTTTATTTTTTAACGTTCTGTATATCATGAACAAAAGAAAGAAAAAAACCGCACTCAAAAAGCTTTACTCGTTTCCTTTAAAAAAAATAAAATGTAAACACCTGAAATATGGCACTCCAAGGACAAAGTCTCCCTTAATAAATTTATGACGGCAAATGAGAATATTAGGAATAACCAAGAGAATACATCTGCTGCACATTCACTAGGATGTAACAGTATATAGGTTGTTTCCCCAATTTTGGAGTTGGTTTTGGCTCGGCAGCAGCTTTGTCTCGCATCAGAAAATTATCGTAGAATTGATAGGTACATCACAACAGCTAGTAATTGCGATACAATACCGGTATGAAACCAATTGGCTCTCGCTGTGTAAATTTCAACTTTCCGGTAGGATCCGATAAAATATATGGAAAACTAAGGCGTTCTATTTCATAAGAAAATGTGTAACACTTATTCGAAGAACTGCTAACCATCTTGGGGGATTGTCGCCAACATTCTACCGCATTGTATCAAATGACGCGAATAGGACGTTAGGTAACTCGTAGTCCGAATTGGTTTCGATGTGGAGTTTCGAATGCAGCATATACAAGTTATCGAGGTTTAAGCATTCTTCTCAAGTCACCTCAAGTCCACAGCATCTAGTTTTTGTCCCATCAATTAAAATAGTACAATGGGGTTACCTTTTTTTTATCTCCACCGACACCCACAACGCGTGCGAGTATTCACGCGTACAAATGGGCTTTCAGGTTCACGTGCTCGACTGCGGATATCTCCAGCCGCTTCCCTTCACTCGTACACAGGTGCACACGAATATACGAATCTCCCTCGGATCAGCTGTGCATAAACGGTTGTTGACGAGCTTGCCCATAGTATGGCGGTTGACATCGAGAAGGTACACGTTTTTACGTTTTAGACAGCCGCCGATGAGAAAAAGCAGGGTGAAAGCGTGAATGTCTCTGTATATAATCATATATTCCTAAGTTCCACCCGAAAAAATTAAATGAAAAACCATATTGTAGAAACTAATTCCGCAGATGTGGTTACAGCGAAAAGTGCTATACATTCAAACTTTTTCATTCCGTCCTTTTATTTTTCGCCTCGTTCGACAATTTCCTTGTTTCTCCAAGCGAGCATTTTTGCGGAACTCAACAAATAACCTTGCATTTAGTTTTTGTCATTCTGCCATTGTCGAGTAGATACATCTGATCAAATTTTGTCGAACAATTGAAGCAACGTTCCGAAGAAGTGAAAAATTCTCACAAAAAGAGCAATACGATTTGACACACGAATAGAGATTTCGGCGCATTATAGTGAGTAGTTTTCAAATAATAAGAATTGTGGAGCACCGTCAGTCCCAAATAATAGTTAAACTGTAAGCACTAACGGTAAAATAGGTATATTTAAGGAGGTTGGAGCGGTCCAGTTGAATCAATTGACGGTATATGCATTTTTTTTCAACAAGCAATTTTTTAAATGTATACGGGGTGTATATTCACTCTGCAGATGCTAATTTTTAATACAATATATAGTTTAAGGCCGAAATAATGCATTTTTATATTTTCATTACCTGAAAAAGTAAAACTCTTGTGGTACTGCCAACTTGAAAGAACATAACATCATCGATGATTATTAAGAAAAACTGTGTCAGTGAATGTTTTATACGACACAGAATACAATATTGAGTCATTTATAATTATGCCTATCCGTACTTATGTGGACGATATTATTTACTGTTGCCATTAAATAATATTAGGTGTTGCCGACATACGGCAACATCGCAGATATTAAGGTTGGCAGCAATGCTCTTCATTCGCTAGCCAATATTTGTAATCTTTTCTTAAACCTTCATGGTTCAATCTTGAATATACTATACGCTTTTCGATGGGTAAGATGGGTTTTTTTTCTTCTAAATGTGTTTAAAGGTTCAAGCTGCGTTAATCCGTTGCTCGAAATGGTTTACCTTGGTGCTAAATAGCCAAAAAATGATATCACCCGTAGCGTGAACTTATTCTTTTTTCTAATAATTTGTGGTGAACAAATTTGTAAAGTCTCAGTAAAGTCTACATAATAAAATATATTATATATTTTTTATAAATCGTGAAGTGTGAGTAACACTCCAACTTCCTTGAATGGAAGACCTCACCGAAAAGATGAAAACAATTTAAACAGATTCCCGAGCATTTACAATGCCGCCAGCTTCCTCCTGTTCCTTCCTTCACTCGCTTCCAGAATCGGATTTACTTCGATCAGGTATTTGAGTTCGAACGTCCCGCCTCGTGCGTGCGGGAGAGAAGGGATATTGAAGTATTTCGAGAAAACTTGGTCCGTCCCATTCTCAGGGCATTCCAACCATTGACCTCAATGAATTTGCTTATTTTATTTCTTTTGCGTTATTTCCGGAATGTCTGGGGGTTGAAACAAATACATGACTGTGATATCAGGAGCCCTTCGGTTGCTATGGATGTGTGAACATCCATAGCAAGGAGAACAAGGAGAACGCGACCTGCGCGAGGCTTTGGTGTAGTACACAGTGGTTTTCCGTATGCCCTGCGATGGTTTAATTTTTGGCAAACTTACAAACCCCACAAAAGACAACGCAGCTTAGGTGCTCAATTTCATGACGACTCTATGCAGCCCCGGCATACTTTTCAACAGAAACAAACAAATAGTACTAATGTGACGCATAACCGACGAGTCCATTTTCTCCGCTTTTCTTCCTGACCCCCGCCCTTTTTCTGATGGATCATCTCATAACTGCAAGGAGAACCAAAGTCAAGCCCCCCCCCCCCCCACACACACAGACACACACACGCGCGCGCGAGCGCGCGCACACAAACACACACTCGAAAATGCCGTTTGGCATACCAATCGATCCAGCTATGGAGGTTGACTATTATTTCCTAAGACGATTGACTTTTTCTTATTTTATTTAACGAATGAGTACAAAATTCAATGTTATCTGCAATTTTTATTTATCCTTTAATGCTGTCGTCCTCCCTGCTACCAGCTGAATTGAATAGAAAAAACGAACACAAAATTTTAAGTTCAACAGTGACAGTGTCACTGCGAATGTTATGAATAATATACTATTGGCGAAATAGCTGTGTCAGTGGGTCGAAGAACATGCTTTTTGTCTTTGAGCCAATAGCCGGATAACTCGCATCTCTTGGTGGCGTATTCAGAACCGAGTATCCAACCTTCAATATCGCCTAACCTCCCAACCATCTTGATTGTCTCAAACCGTTATGGTGCATGGCGGTGCTAACATTAGCAGGAGAAACAGCACAGGGTTTAACTATGTATGTAGTGGGTTGTAGCATCTCGACTTCGAAGAATGAGGCTTGCATAGAGTTGAGTAAGGGTAGGGTAGGGCGCGAGACTTGGAAGGGGCCGATATCGACTGGTAGAGTAGGAAGACGGAAACTCCACACGCCTGAAGCAGGTTCCGTATTCTCGCTCTTTCCGACTCTCTTCCCGTTCTGCCTCGGATTTCGGTTTCTCTGTCTCTCTTCTTAGTTTATTTCCCACCTCTCTCGCTCTTTCATGAAGTTTAAGAGCATTTATCTTCCACCACCATATTTTATCTTTTCCCATCCCCTCTTCAGAGGTCTCTCTTTCTCCCGCGTTTCGCCCTTCTTTGCCAAAACTCTCACTCTCTCCCCGTCTCTAACTCCAGCTCCCTTGAGCGATAGTAGCTTCTCCCTCTCGTTTCTCTCGACTCCCTACTACATGCATCGTCTTTCCCCTCGAGCAGGGAGCTCTCGCGAGTCCACTCGCCCGCTCTCGCCCCTCTTCACTTGCGTCGCGACGGACGGACGGTGAACTTTTCCTGCGCGAGTGGCGCCACGGTGAAACAGGCGCGGCGACGCCTGGCACCGCGAGGCGTCGCTATCCTCCGCTACCTACCTACCAACCTATCACAGGTCCAACCTACCCGACTCAAACCTACTTAGCCTAGAGGGGCCTCCTAACGCGCTCACTACCGAGAGCTTTCCGTTATCGCCGGCTTTGTAACGGTGTAACGGGGGGTGCACGGCTTTTTTTTCTCTTTATACCTCTTCTCTCGCATTCGCTCGCACTTCCACCCACGGTTGCAATTCCGCAACCGACTCTGTCTCTCCGGCCCGACTCTTGGTCTGTTCGTGATTCGCGTTCTCGTTCTCGTCGCTGTGTCTCGCTGTATTCGTGTGCAAAACAGTATTGGTGTTTTCGTCTGTCTCCGTTTGAAGCTTGCCGCTATGCCTTTCCGGCACGTTTTGACCCGAGCACAATATTTCTCGGAGTCTCGTGCGCGCTTTCTTCCTACCACCATCACTTTCGCTCGAAAATCTACCTACCCGTTGCGATTTGCGTGCACGCCTAGCCCGGTGTCGCTCTCTCTCTCTCACCCTCTTCCTCCTTCCCCAACCCTCTCGTGATCTCGCGTTGGTAGCGTATTCCCCGCCGAAATTACTCATAGCTCGCCGACCCACTGGCTACGCTACTTCGCTATCGTAGCAGCGTTTACTCCCTCACGAGGAGTATAAAGTGCATGTGCCTCGTTGCAGTTTCATTGTGAGCATTGGCAGCCACATCATCAGAGGCAAAAGCAGCTGGCTGTTTTGGTTACTGCGTGGGTGTACGTGACTATGTACTTGCCCCCTGTTTTGCGTGCTTCCGCGTCTAAGTGTGCGTGTGTGTGTGTGTACTCATCGATGTACGCACGCGCGACGGCGCGAGCAGATGTCTGTGCGCGTATGTCCGTAAGCGACAGTACTCATGCATATTTATTTGCGGTGGGAATCGCGTAGGTGTATGAAAACATTGTTACGGAACATAAGGGAATCGTAGAATCTCGCAGCAGCAGTCGGGGTAATAGCAAAACTCATGCCAGGTCATACACAGGGCTCGCAACTTCGAACTGAAAAACGTGAGAGTGCAAGAGGGGCGGGAGAATGCGCAGGGCGTACTGAAACCTCAGCGATACACACGACAGTGTTCCGACCTCAGATTTTGAATTGGTTTATAGGCCTCCTCGCTCGTTTTCATTTTTGCCATTCGATCTTTTACGCGGACACTTAATGAATTGCGCTCAGGTGTCCTCGGCGTCGTCGCCGTCGTCGTTCTCGTCATCGTCGTCGTTGCGAATCATTCAGTACCTTCTCACATCAAGGCTGGCGCGTTCACGTCACCTCTGCGAAATTCAACCGTCTCGGGGTTAATAAAAACAACTTGACGCCGTGGAGCGGCCGAAAAAATTGCAAACTCACAGACCGCAATGTCAGCCGCGTCGATGTCATCTTAATAACCGTCAACGACAATACGCATACCGATACGACCAATAAGAGTACAAATATCAGCTGTAAAATTAGTTTCTACGAGCACGAGAACGACAACGAAACATTTTTCCACTATTATCACTACACCGACGTGTATGATAGTCAATCGGATCTTAGAATATACCTGGAATTTTACAATGTGAATTACAATGATAATGATGATGATCGTAATAGTGATTATGACAGTGACAGTGTGGTGACTCGGCATAACATTCGACACGGTGGGTGGCAATAAAAGTGACGGGAAAAGTCGGGGTGAAGAGCCCATTAAAAAGAACAAACCAAACACTCTGATCCTACATATTATAGGCTTTATCACATTCTTTACTAGGACCGTCGACCTTCTTATCTTTCTCTCTCTCTCTCGTTCGCTCATTCGTTCTAATGTAGTGCTCACTTCTTTTCCCCAACTTTCGTTCGTCGTTGTTGCCCCTCTCACACGGAGCTGGTCCATGCCGTGGTAATTGTCTCCTATATCCTTTTACACCTACATATGTGTCCTTCTCGAAATCTCTGGTTTATTGTTCCCCGTTCCTTCTGATTGTGATTGATACCGGGAAAAAGTATATCGATACTTTCGATGAATTCCGGCCGGTTCAAACGCCTCCTCGGGCAATCTTGTTCGCTCTCGGTTCTCCACAGTCTAGTTCAGCCCGTTAAGCTGGAAGCACGCACAGTCCATTCACTCGAAAACCGACGGAATTAGCAAAAAAAATCCTCACTCGAACATCACTCGAAAACTTTGCTCATCTGAACAGTTCGGATCCGTCCGTGAATGAAAAAATAGCCTGGCAAACACATTCTATGATTGAGAAGTACACTCGGCTATATTGCAGTAACATATCTGTATATGTATATGTATAAATCAATATTTAATACAAGAATATTTATGACAAGAACTCGAACGCGCCAACCCTGTGACATTACTTTTTCTTTGGCATCTTGTTTCCATCGGCGCAAAAAAAAACAGACGTTTGACCAACCGTCCAACGGGTGTACAGAAGAGTATGAGACACCCTAGAAACTATTTCAACCGGCGATTAAAGAAGAGTGAGGGGACGCGAGAGAGAGGAGGAGAAAGAGACAGAGAGAGAGAGAGAGAGAGAGAGAGAGAGAGAGAGAGAGAGAGAGAGAGAGAGAGAGAGAGAGGGAGGGAGCTGACATAACGAGGTGAATGGATATAGAGGCAAAATTATGAGTGTTGACGACAAAAGAAAAGGTGACAAAAAGTGAGAGAAAAGTACACAAATATTCTACACACACACGCGCGCGCGCGCACGCACACACACACATCCGTGCGCACACTCGCGGGCGCGCGCGCGCGTGTATGTGTTTGTGTGTGCATGCGTGGGTGCGTTCGTGTACAAATAGTGAGAGCGAGAGCGTCATAATGGTGACTCAAACGTTGCCTGCTCCCTTCGTCCTTTTTTCTTGACAGTTAGCGTGACCGAAGCACCAAGAGCAGCCGCCCCCATGCAACATGCAGATGATCCTGGTTGCCGGCGGGTGAGTTCATATCATCCACATCTCTCTCTCTCTCTGTCTCTCTCTCTCACTCTCTCGCCATCTCTCCCTCGCTAATTCTACAGCTGGCAAAGCCCGCCCGAATTTCCTTCTCTGTTTCATGCGTTAAGTATATGTACATCATGTACGAGATGCAAATAAGCAGTGCATTTCAATGTGCCTCTCCTCGCCGAAACTCTAGCAATATTCGAGCGTATCTTGCGTAGGCTCAATAGCTATACATATATACGTGTGCGTATGTGTGGCTCTATTCGCGTGTGGATGTGGAGTGTGTGTGGCTCTATTCGCGTGTGTATGTGGAGCGTGTGTCTGCTCTGCTCGTGCCATTGGCTGTAATCATTTGTTGCTGTTAAGCTTTTATGTTTACATATCGCTCTGTGCATACAGCCCTTTCACTTTTCCGTGATATGTTTGACGTTTATGTTTACGTATATGTGCGTGAACGTGTGCGAATATGAATCGATGTGAATGCTCCAATGAAGGAAAGAGAATGCAGGAACAAAGCGTCCTCTCTCTCTCCGTGTCTTTCTCACCCGCGATGCAGCACGAGACCCCAGGCCTCTGTCGCTATCCACACATGCATCTGCAAAGGTTCATTACACAGCGCCAGGCAATCAGTAATTTCTTCCAATCCTTTTTCATATATAAATAAGGCACATCATCGTATTAATTTCAAAATCGTTGAATATTTGCACTGGAGCAGAATTTTCTGTATTTGACTCTCATTACATTGTCAACTATAAGTAGTATGTATAAAAATTAACATATGCCAATTTCAAGCACATTCAGTGTACACTGCCGGCCAAAAGTATGGATACACCTAGAAAAATTTCGCACCACACTAAAAGTTTGATATCTCTGTAAAAAAAAGTTATCCGCATTCCCAAGGCGGCATTTTAAAAGGGAAAAATGTAGCTTCATTTTGCGTTTTGGAATAAAAAAATTTGATTTTTTTAGACCCGGGGCGCCATTTTGAAAATGGCCGTTTTTTGTCTTCTTTTCGCTGTTTAAAATCGGCTGCACGTCTTTAGGACATTTTTTTGGCATTTTTTTTTTCAAGGAACCTTAAAAGATAGAGCAATAGCTATAGTTACCTTTTTTAGAAAGTTTCGTACACGGTTTTTTTCACCGAGTTAGCGCATTTTTTCTCAAAAAGACCATTTTGAAAAGATGCTGCTGAAATGAGAAACTTTGAGGTTTAGAGAAAATTACCAGAAGGAAAAAAGTTGCGTTACATCGTATTGAATCGAGCAGAATTTTTTCGAAATTTTTGTTAAAATTTTTTTTTTTTTAATTTTTTGCTCTAACAGAATAAAAGAAAAATTAAATTTTTTTTCTCAATTTTTAGCCGCACAAAACATCCACATTTTTTGCTGGTAATGACGATATTTTGATCGTCTGAGGACGTTGTCACTTTGGGTCGACCCGCACGATTGCGATTAAATTACATCTCGGCCTTCTTAAATTTCCCGGGACCGTCTGCACTCCTTTCACAGACACGCTAATTTATCTGGCAATTTCTCTGTACGACAATCCGTTATCGCACAACGCGACAATAGCCCCTCTTTTATACAGTGGAATTTCTTTTTTCCGCGCCATGTTGATCCATAAAATTTGCGTAAAAACTTGTCGATTGTAGACCACACGTGTTCGCGTTCCAAGTTTTCGCAAAACTAACTGGCTTTGTCAGCGCGACACTCGTCACATTATTCCAAAGAATCAAAAATGTAAACAAAAACGACGAGCGAAAAAGAGCGAGAAAAAGAACACGAGAGAAATAGAATATCGACTCGCGAGAAATAGAATCTTTTTTACCCTCCACAAAGGTAAAATGTAAACAAAGTCAAGAAGCTTTATTTCCACTCCTTGTGTTTAGATGAGGTAAGAGGTAAGAGGTGGATGTTTTGCGCGGCTAAAAATTGCAAAAAAAAATTGATTTTTTTTAATCGATGTTGGAGCAAAAATTTTGAAAAAAAAAATTCGAAAAAATTCTGCTAGATTGAATACGATGTAGCGCAACTTTTTTTCCTTTTGGAAATTTTCTATAAACCTCAGAGTTTCTCATTTCAGCAGCATCTTTTCAAAATTGTCTTTTTGAGAAAAAAATGCGATAACTCGGTGAAAAAAAATCGTACGAAACTTTCTAAAAAAGGAAACTATAGCGATTGCTCTATCTTTCAATGTTCTTTGAAAAAAAAGTGCCAAAAAAAATGTTCTGAAGACGTGCAGCCGATTTTAAACAGCCGAAAAAAGCCAAAAGATGGCCATTTTCAAAATGACACCCCAGGTAAAAAAAAAATCGATATTTTTTTTTTCCAAAACGCCAAGTGAAGTTTCATTTGTCCCTTTTGAAATGCCGCCTTGGAAATCCGGATATCTTTTTTTTCCACAGAGATATCAAACTTTTAGTGCGGCGCGAAATTTTTCTAGGTGTACCCATACTTTTGGCCGGCAGTGTATGCAGTTATCCGCAGACGTATTTACTAGAAACGTACACAAATTGTCAAACTCTATAAATACTATTTTTCTCAATATTATTGCAATAAAAAGTTCGAATCACGTTTATATAAAAGTACAACGTATGCATCACACAAGTACTGTATGTATGTATCACTGGAAATGCTGTGCAACGACTTGACGTGCATGGTTAAGAAAAAAGCTAGGCGAAGGATGACGTTTTCTCATCAACTTGACTATCAAGTTAAGAAACACATAAATTGACTCAATTTATTATGCAACTGCAAACCACGTTTCTGATTCCGCATAGTAAAAAAAAATCAGTGATGTACCCCTGGACCACACGGCTCGTGAAATCTCACTCTTTTTACATAATTTGAAAATTTACGTGGAAGTATTCACTTTCTATTGACTACAGAATCACCCTACATCTTATGAAATTTATTACGTCGCATACATTTTGGTTTAATGGACATAATTTTGGCAGGCAAAAAATCTCATTTGTAATAATCCTATGGACCCGATGCAGTAACTGATGCCTGATGCGATGTTACAATTTGAAATAATCTAAGCAAATAAATTGTTCCAAAAGTTACTTATGGAAGCGGTAAGAACGTTTCTGTAAGAAAATCGTGCGTCTTCCCGAGCGTTTTTTCTTGACCACGTACCCCAACTCGTTGCATAGCATTTCCAGTGATACATACATAAAGTACTTGTGTGATGCATACGTTGTACTTTTATATAAACGTGATTCGAACTTTTTATTACAATGATAGTATGGTTTTTTAAAATAAAATGTTGAGAAAAATAGTATTTCTAGAGTGTGACATATTTGTGTACGTTTCTAATAATTTTGCTTGGCTTTTTTATAAAAAGTTATTTCACATCTTTTGTACGTTTGCATTGAAAAAGTAATAATGTAGATGAAAGTATTGTTTGAAAAAAATAACAAGTATTGCGAGGTTAATTAGAATTTTGAAGATAGTGAAAGGAACGATAATTGTTTCGAGGGAATTTTATATTACTTGGCGTTTTTTTACGTGTTCAAGTTTTTAAGGGGGATTTTAAATATTTTTAAATCAATATATATACAGGGCTACTGGTTATTGGTCACGATCCCTTGAAAGGGTTATAGGACATTTTTCCCTGTCAAATAACATAACCATGTCAACCAATTTCGAGATATTGTTATGATTTAACTAGAAACAGGAAAATATTTAGTGTAACCTAAGTATATAACAACAATCTCTATAAACGAATGTCGATGTGAATACCAGAACATATCTTAGAAGCATGTGAATACCAGTGAATACCAGACATATATTTAAAAAAGACTACAAAAGTCGCATTCTTAAAGCTCCCCGTCGATCTCAAATTCATCAAATGATAAAATTCCGATCACGAGGAGTTTTTTATGAAAATTTTTGGATAATCCAACGAGATACTTCGAGACATTTCGAGATACACGTTCCAATAGACAAATTATTTTCGAAAGCCAGGCAAGAACTCACCAACTAAATAGTACCTACATGCGAACGAGATTAAAACTAAGTCGGCATTGTAATACAAACACAGCAACCAACCACAATAAATAATAACGTACGATCATAAATGCAAAAAATAATATAATAATATTTAATAAAACTCCAACAATCCCAAACGCCTTGAGAATTAATTTGAAATCTCGAAAGTTTTACATCTGACAATTTCAACCATAACAGCCTGGTGGGGCCATCTTTCAAACGGCGGAGACTTATTTGTGCTCCCAATATATAATGGTGACACCAATTTCATGTTACAACAGTGAGATGATTGTTTATAATAAAACTAAAATATTACGCAAAATATCATTCGTAAGGTTTAATAATTTTGTATACAAAGTTTTTATGAAACTTGCTTGACTATTTTATAAAAAGTTATTTAACTTTTTTGTACATTTAAATTGAAAAAATATAATCAAACCATTGTTCAAATAAAAATCAAAATATTCTAAGATGAATTAGAATTTTTAACATGGTAAAACAAGCGATGATATTTTCGGAATAATGGTTTATTGCTTGGCGTTCGTTTTTTACTTTTTTAAATAATCGTCGACGTGAGTTAGCAACAGATGACGCGTTTCGGTTTCGGAAGTTCATCCGAATGACCCCAGGTAGATCAGAATAACAATAGGATTATTTGTTTCGAATAGAACCCACTCGATCCTTTGGCAATCATTGCCTTGTCCTCTCTTTGAATTTTATTGACGAGTAGGAGATTCAAGCTCCCAGCAGTGAGCGGATGAACCTTGCGCGGAAAAAAGAGGGGGGGGGGACTCGTTCAAAGAGACGCGATGAACAATCGTCACCGTGTACTACGATCTAAGGGGTCACACTACGGTAGAATTAAAAAAAAAATTATTTTCTCAAAATTGACTTAAGAGATGCTTTGAACCATTTACAATAAGGGTAAAAAGGCTTGGTACCTGTAAAACAAGGTACGTAGGCCCGCGTGGGGCTGCGGTGGCAGTGGCTGGCCCGTGTACGAAACATCGACCGGTTTTCTCGAAACACAATTTTTCAAAACGGCACGCAGCATAACTCCAACAATCTTTATTATTTTCACTCCAAACTTTGAGTACCTCTGTAAAATAATATTTCGAAGACAAATACGTACAGGATTTTCCATGAGTTAATTATAACATTAGTTATTAACATATGATTGTCCTTTTTTCTGTTGAAAATAAAGTTGTTGGTTTAATGCTTGCCAATTACACAAAAATTAATATTTCACAATCCTCTTCGTATTTCTCTAGCTATACTCGTGTAAATTAATAGAATTTTTTAATTTTGTTTGCCAAATTTAACATGCCTCGTCAGAATAGCTTCCGTGACACCTATTGGTATAATTTTTTAATATAAATTTCTTTCTGTTCACTTCAAAATATGACTAATAACATCCTTGAATATTCGTATTCTCTTATTCGTATTACCTTCTACAAAAAAAAATCGCAAAATATCACCCCATTTTGGACGTTTACAGTGGTGTAAGCCCTTAACGTAAGACGAGGGCGTGCTCTTCATTTCTATCGATTTTTTGCAAACTTTAACCAGAAATTGTTGATATTATTATGCATGTTTCAGTGACACCTCAAAATAGTTGACTATTTAGATTGGGAGATAATGGGTTTTTAAATTGCAACTTTTAAGACTGCAGGGTCTCCATTGACCGAAAGTCAGGTCGCATCATTCGTAGTACGATTCTATCTAGTAGAAAAAAATTTCTTTGAGAAAAAAATTATCGTGTTCCTAAAGTTGAAAACTTTTGTCGTAAAAAAATATTTGCGTTATAAGCATTAATATTTTTTATTGTCTAAATTTCAATGCAGGCCCTGCAGTGTTACAAGTTGCAATTTTAAAACCCATTATCTTCCAATCGAAATAGTCGACTGGTCTGAAATTTCACTGAATCATGCATAATGATGTGAACAATGTCTGGTTAAAATTTGAACAAAATCTACAGAAATTAGGAGCGCATGCTCGTTCTACCTTAACGCGTTTCAACCGTTGACCATTCAATTCGGTTGGGCTGGAGCTTTGGACAAGTCGGCGCTGAGTATGAGATATTGGTAGCCGTAACCATTGAGATGCAAGAAGGCCCTAGGGTCTTCGGCCTTCGTTTTGAAGTGTACGTAAGCAAAGGCCTTGCACAGATTGGTGGTGCGATCCTTGACGAGATATTATTTCTGAACGAAACCGAAGGGTTCGACGAGTTCCTTGAGGTCAGCCTCGCTCATGGTCTCGGAGAGATTGGAGACAGCAGTGATATCCTCGCGACACTGGGACTGTATACTACAGCCTCGACGATTGACACCGTCTCTCATACTCAGCGGTACGTACTTGCAGCTCTGGATAAAACTGATGGTCAATCCCACGCTACATTGTTTCTGGTTCCTATATGATAGCCCAGGTACCTTACCTACCACGTATGTGCGTACGGTATCGGTACCGATATTAGTATGGTAAGGATACAGTACCGGTGTGTTTTACTATTGTGCAGTGTACCGGTACCATACTAGTAACACATACATTTGCATATAGCGGTATACTACCGTACAGGTACACCGCAGGGTACAATCTCTGTACACCATACCAATAGTACGCGCGGTCATCAGGGTGAAGCTATCGCGGAGTCGCCACAGGTTCACAAATCATTCGCGTTTGAGACGTGACAGTTTAGCGTTCGTAGGTAAATGGTGTTGAACTTTTGTGTTTCATTTTGGTCGCACATTGCTCAAGGAATCGAGGATTTTGAGGGGTAATGACAATGGCTACCGATCATCGGAAAATATGCTATCTGCGATTTTTCCACGAATAAATACCGATATATTCTTATATCGGAGAGGTTGGCTCTTTGAGACATCGGATAGTGGGAAGGCAATGCGAGGGACGATCGTGGCAAATGACAGAGAACGTAATATGAGGTTATGAGACACGCCGTATTTTTTATTCTTACGCGGGTTCGGGAAAATTGCGTCGACGTTGAAGAATCCGTGAATCACGCGTGCCGCCGTCGTCGCGTCAAAGCGACACTTACAAGAAACATCGCTCAGGTGCTCGCCTCCGATTTTATTGAAACTCATATATGTGATAGAGCATCAAAAACTTTGAGACACGTATTTTTTTTTATCTGCGGAAAAACGGGTTTAAGGAGGGAAACCGCCCCTCAAAGAAAGGCGTGTCGCGAGGTGATTTTGCAGTTTTACCCAAAAGCAATCCACCGATCTGAATGAAACAAAAAACAAAACTCTTCTAATGAAAAGCAATGAAAAATCCACTATGAAAATGCTAAGAAAAAAATTAAATTAGGGGGTAAACCACCCCTCAATTTGCCTTTTTCCACCCCACACATAAGAGGGTTGTATGCAAATTAATAAAACAGGTATCAATTTGAAGGGGAATTAAAATTAAAGTCGACGGTTTTTTGCGTTTTGGCGGCATAGCCAATTTAAGGGGGTAAACCACCCCTAACATAAATTTATTTATCATGGTCGTTTTTTTCTTTGTTTAAAGTGTATCCGCAGATTTTAAATATTTTTATAAGCTACTGTTTAATGTTTTATCATATTTCAAAATGATTAGATTCGTCTTAAGGGGTAACTACCCCTCTGACGAGAAACATCGTTGAAGTATCCGCCTTTGATTTCGTTGAAACTCATATATGTGGGGAAGCATTGCAAACTATTAAACATTTTTTTTTCCGTATCGGCAGAAAAACGGTGTTAGGGGATGAAACCACCCCTCAAAGTTTCTCCCACAAGCAGTCCACCGATCTGAATGAAACAAAATCGGAAATTCCTCTAATATTAAGCGATGAAAAATCCACTACAAGAGTGTTAATTAGAAATATAATTAAGGGGTAAACCACCCTTCCATTTTCCGTTTTTCAACCCACGCTTAGGAGGGTTGTATGAAAATTAATAAAACAGGTATCATGTTGAAGGGGAATCAAAATTCATGTTGACACGTTTTTGCGTTTCAGCAGGACAGCAAATTTAAGGGGGTAAACCACACCTAACATAAATTTGTTCATCACCGTCGTATTTTCTGTGTTTAACATGTATCCGTGGATTCAAAATATTCTCCCGCGTTTTAAAATTATTAGGTTTTTAAATTTTTACATGTTAAGGGTAAACTACCCCCTCTAATTGCTTTTCGTTTGAAGTTTCGCAAAAGGTTTCACGAATTTCGTTGAAACTGCTTTCATTTCATCGGTAATAACAGTTTTATGTTTGTGTGTGCAGGCATATTCGTTTTAAGCTTTAGGAGCGGTACTTTGGGAGTGGGGACGTGGGGCTACCCCTTACTCATAAAACTCATATTTTCGTGTCGAAACGCTTCCGATTTTAATATGCACGTCCATTAAGCATCTCCATACGAATAAACATACACTTCTACTATATCATTAATTATAATAATTTCCAGAATAACTTATAAGGCTCACTTCGTATATTTCGGAACGATGATGCGCCTGGATCAAGCGATAATTTAGCCAGCGACGTAGTTTTTGGAGGAATGTATATTTTTATTATTTTACCGGTTATTTAATTAAGGCAGGATTCTACTTTGAAACCATGAAAAAAACGCTCTTTTCGTGAATTTTTTCTGAGAATGCTATTAAAGATATCGATATGGGGTTTACACTGTTCAATAAATACACTCTTTAAGTACATAAAAAAAAAATTTAATGTATTTTATTCATTTTTTGCACACGTAAAATATGTTTAAAGCCAACGCCTCGAAAAGCAGGTACCGTTGCCGTGGTCGTGAAATCTTCCCGACGGATGGTCTGAAACAAAAAAATCAAATAGTTTCATGTTCAGTATGTCTTCAGGAACCGACCTAACTAGAATATTTTATATACGTGCAAAATTAACAAAATGGCGGCTAAAATACGAAAAAAAAATGCGTTTTTTGGGTCTTTTTTTGCAATAAAAAAATAGTTCTAATCAAAATTTTAAGTTGATTGCAGTTAGGTCGGTTGGTACACACATATAGAATATGTGTTCCAAATTTCATAAGGATCGGTTCAGTACTTTTTGAGTTATCACGACCACGGTACTTGAAAATGTCGTTTCGAGAAAAACGCGTTTAAAGTTTTGGTGAGTGATAAATCGTAGAAAAAATTATCTTACCCTCAATCAGCGATGCCTGGGCCATAGAACATGCCTTCGACGTGTTCCAGGTGGGTGTTTTCATCCAATTTAGCCTTTCAAAGTTTCAAAGTAGAATCCTGCCTTAAACATATTAATGAAACTGAGGATTTTACAGTAGGTTAACGAACATGTTTTTAATATATTTTGACATATTTCATTTGGGAATCATATCAGCTCATTTAATTAATATTGCTTGTGAAAAGTATCGCAGTCATATGCCGTCAAATCATTTTCTTGTAACATATACTTTTTTTCATATGATAACTATCAACAATCATGGCTCATCATTCCTGCAATAATGACAGTCGTCAAAAATAACTTTAAACACAACGACTTTTTGCACCATGCACATCTGATAATGGCCAAAGTATTGCAACCGGGTACTTCACAATGTTCGTTTCACCGAAACCAAAGGTTTCGGTGAAACCTTTTGATGAAAGATTTTGAAGGATTTTCAAAATCTTCTGGTTCTTTAGGTATATAATTACTTTTATACCATGAATGTTCAAAAAGATTAGAATACCGCGGTGATGAGAGTTGATTGTGTGTAAGTAATTGCAGTTTAATTATATTATTCCTCAAGTGCAATTTCATATCAGATTTTAATAATATTACACTGTCTGAAAAATGTCGGACGAAATTTATCCCCACTCCGAATCTAAATACATCGAGCGGCTGAATCTCTCCAGTTGTACCTTTTAGAATAATCATTGGAATTATCTTCTTATCACGAGGTGTCGCTTCATGAACAGCCTTAGGGCAGTGTCCACTTCAGGAGTCTATCAATAATACGCCATGTCTCCTGACGTTAGGAAAGAAAACCTTTTCCAACCAGGTTTTGAAATGCTCCCTTAACACAAAACACATTCAATATTTAAACGAATACTAATGTTGACATGAATTACATTTCATATTGAAAAAAAAATAATTCATCATAATATGTGAGCATACGTACCAGAAGAAAGTTTTCCAGATTTGGTTGCTAATACATAGATGTTTTCTCCTTGAAATAGCGCTTTCTCTACTCGTGGTCCGAATTCACCCTTCGTCTCCTTTAAAACGATGAAAAGTGGGGAATGTAATTTCCCCTCAGCGCTTATAGTAGGCTGAATCGTATAGCTGTGAGTTATTGAAGAAACTGACTGTACACAGCATTCAACTTTCTTTTCTCCTTCCGTTGCAAGAGTTCGCGCCGAATGAATTTCCACATTAAAACCGCTTTGATCCGAACTATACACAGTTTCCGTTCCATACTTTTTTATCAGTGGTGCAACATCGGCGACAAATTTTTCTGCATCTTTCCGTAGAAGTTTTGCTTCTCCCGTAGTTTTGCGCGTTACAAATTTATTGAATTTTCTGGATACAATGCGATGTTGTTTTTTAAAATTCCATAGCCAATTATGAGAGGCCTTAAATCGCACATCATTGAAACCTATCTCCTTTTGGGCTTGTAGCGCCCACTTCTGAAGATCAATATCATGTATAATGACACCAGCATCTAGAGCAGTTTTCATATTCTTCAATGTATATTCAGAAATCGCGCTAGCTTTTCTTTATACGTACCGTCTTTATTCAGCTGATGTGCCCAGCGCCGCAATTGTCTTTCAGACTTGACAGATCTGTATTTCTGTTAGACAGATTTGAGGCTAAAGTTTTTTGTCCAACCAGACCTCCAGTATTGAACTGCTTTATTTTTGTAATCGTAGTTCAGCTCATCATCACTAGAACAGGCATCAGAATAACTATCACCAGTATCATTTTGCCATACGGTACCTTCTACAGCATTGGCTTCGTACTGTTTAAATGGTTCTTGAAAAGCGAGCGTTTCTTCCTCTATCATTTCAACTCCATTATAGTCTTGCATGGAACTGATCAAAATTTGTTCAAAACTGTCCGCAAGTTCAATTTCCGCGCTGTTAAGGATGTTGCGTCCCAAATCGCAAACAGTAATAAAATTATGAAAATTTGGTACGTTTTTGTATGAAGTATTTCAGAGGTCGTGTGAAAATTTCATGACAATTAGGAAGCTCGTTATTGAACAATTAACATTCACAAATTAAATGTTGTCTTATGGAAACTGATGAAACTTTGCAATAAGTTTTTTTTTTGACCTCTCAATTTTGTAATATCTACAATATACTGTAAGCAACGGAAACAAAACGAAGTTTATTGATACATTTTTTTAAATTTCTTTTAAACATTGTTCTTAACAAGTTGTTAATTTTTCAATAACGAGCTTCCTAATCATCGTGACATTTTAACACGCCCTCTTAAATACTTCATACAAAAACATATCAAATTTTCAGAATTTTCTTATCATTTTTTATTTCAACCCTGAAGGAGGTTGAAGTAATGATGATCGAATTCTGAAAATTTGTTTCAGGAGGTCGTGTAAAAATTGCATGACGATTAAGAAGCTATTTATTGAACAATTTAGATGAACATGTTTCATAGGGACTCAACATCCTTAACCGGCGTATGTGGAATATCCATAGCTTCAAATGTAGCTAGAAGAAGTTTGATAACGTTTATTGGGTTGACTTTCATGGCTGATGAAAGTTGTATTTTCCAACACACAGTATACTGTTTGTGGCTCACTTTAACGTGAAATCGAAGAATCCGAATGCTAACCGTCTTATAAAGCAAGCGATAAAACTGCAAGCTATTGAAAACTTGAACTGCCAGAGGCTAATTACACATTACCCGAAAATGTAAACACATTATCGGGTAATGTATGAGTAACGTCTTGCAGTTCAAGATGACAATAGCTTACAGTTTAATATTTGCGTAGTGTAAAAATTCTGCGTAGAATACAATTTTTGCGCAAATATCGTTATCTCGTCATGAGGCGATAAGAATATTCGCGCTGGAAGAATTAATTATTGCAGTTAGTCGAGAAAGTTTGATACGTACGCAAATAAACATCGGTTAATTGTATAACTTCACACACCGAGATAAAAGATTTCCGAACGGGAGCATTCTGGATAATGACGCATTTAAGAAACGTAGCGTAAACTTTTATCTGCATATGATTTTTTACGCGGAATACAAAAAACGAACAAACCAAATATATTTATATATACCATTTGAATTTTATTAATAGTATCGTTAATATATTTTTATTACTGCATTGCATCTTTGCATGGGAGATGCTTTCATGAAACCTTTTGAATTAGAGGAAGAAACATTTCGGTATGTAAATATAATTATGACAATATGAAAAGGTAAGTCTTATGAGTAAGGGGCAGCCCCATGTCACCACTGCCAAAGTACCGCTCCGAAAGCTGAAAATTCTGCTGAATCTGCAGAAAGCTGAATTCGGCGAAAAAAAGACATGTTTTTAAGATTTTTTTTCGCGTAACGAATAGTGTTCGTTTATTGAAAAATTTACATATAATAAAGTAACATTTGAAGTTGGTTTGCGGTGTGCACCATAACTCGCCACAGAATCATCTGAAACAAAAAATCAAAATGCATTTGTTAAAGGAGATGTTTCTCGAGGTAATGACGGGAGGATTTCTTTTTTTCGGTTTTTCGATTTTTCGTAGCACTTGGGAGCCAAAAACCCGATTTTCGCTAAAAAAAATCGGCTAATTTGTTGTTGAAAACTTAGTAATTATTTAAAAAAACAAAAAAGCTCTCGACAATACCTGGTGAATTATGTGAAAAAGTACTGTGCAAAACTTCAAAGCGATTGGTCCAGTAGATTTTGAGTTATCGTGCACACGGACTTCAAATATGACAAGTCTCAGAAAAACGGTTTGAAAAACGCAGAAGAGTTTGGTCGCTTAGCGCTCATTGCACATAAGTTTGAGAACACTTCTCGATTGCATAAAAATCTGAGAAACCTCATGCATATTAAAGGTACTCAAAAGATTAATTTTGCATAATAATAATTCCAAAATGTTATTAAGAAAATGATGAAAAAAAGAAATTAGCCAACAAATTTCCCCGCAACCCAATGATTTTTCGTGATTCGTTCATTTTTCTGAATACGTATGAATTTTTCCAGATTTTTCAATTATCTTTGAATTTTTAGAAATTCAAAATAAAACTCGATCATTTTCTTATACTCACTCAAAGTCGTCGATGCCAGGTCCGTAGAGCAAAAGGCTTCCATCAAGATGATCGAGCGCATCTTTTTGCGTTTGTCTACGCAAAACTCTTTCTTCTTTACTGTCGTGCGCCGCTTGCTCCTCTGCTCTACTAATTCGCAAATCTTCAGCTTGTCGGGCCCATTCGTGAGAACTTGGCCCTGTACTGATTTGCATCTCTTCCATAAAGGCCAACAAAACGAAAGAACCTTCATTGTAAGTACATGCAGCTACATAAGCTGCAATGTCCACAATTGAAGAGGTGCCACTGACTGACTTTGGAGAGATTTTCCAAATAAGTTGATTGAGACCCTCATTATTATTTTGCGTGAAACCTCCAAGACATCGCTGCAAAAGTGCGTCGTTGCTCAAGTCACTATAAATGGGCTCAATGGCATCCAGAACGTCAGTAGGAAGGGCTGTGTAGCTGTGTTTGACTGATTCTAGAGCATCTGCAGCTGCAGCTTGCTGCCATTCGCACCAGGAGTCTTCGCCGCTTGGGCATTTCTCGTGCTGTGGGTTCTCGTCGGTTGAACTGTAGTGATGATAAGTTGCCCATATGGCATTTTTCATCTTCTCAACTGAATCATAATTACGTCGAATAGATAGTCCATAGTAAACAGTCAATTTATCAATCATTTTAGCAGTGAGCTTTCCTTTGCCAGAAAGGCTTTTTCTTTTTACGATCTTTCCGGCCTTGGTTTTTGTGTCAACTACGCTTGTTTTTACTAGTCCACGCAGACGTGTTCCCATTCTCTTATGAACATGCCCTATGCAGTCTTTTTTGTTTATCACAAAATCTTCACCATAAGGTTTTGCATTGACAACGCCGCTGTACGTCTTTAAATCACCGTCTCCGATGTAGTTACGATATTTCACCCCAATATTTTCCACCGATCGTTCGAACATTTCTATAATTGCTGATACCTCCATATTTCCAGAGGGTCCCTCATGGTTGGCTTTGCAATCACCGCTATCCACATGCTCTTCATACCACGCTTCGTATTCGGCATAATCCAATTTGTTTTTCCAAGTCTTACAACCGTGGCAGTGACTGCTTTTTACTAAAATGTCAAGTACCTTTCCAGTACAATATCCAATTAGAGAAGCAACGCCAAATAACGAAGAGAATCCTCTTTTTTTCCAAGTGCCGTCGCCTGATACAGTTAATTCTGACGTTTCTTCTACATTATTTGCTTCAGACATTGCTTTTTTCTCTTCTTGTGCAGCCGATGCGAAGAACTTCTTGGCCACATTGTGGATCACTTCACAATGTTTTTTCATATATAAATTATAGGTTGGTTTCGATACGAAAGCCCTCGCCAAATCCATTAGTCCGCAGAACTTATTGCATCCGGTTAAACCTAAGCCTAACACTCGCATTACGAAAGCAAATCGATAATTGACATCGTATACACCACTGTCTATTCTTTCACTTGATGGAATGTAGTGAGGCTGATTACACTTTTCACATGTAACCTTGATCTTGAAACCAAGACCTTCTTTTTTGCATGTTTGGAATGTAACTTTTCCATCACACTTCACACATGTGACTACAGTAGTAATGGTCGAAAAAACGAGAACGAAATCGATCAATCGATAATGTTTTTGGATGTCTTCTACCACCCCAGCGGGATTATTTTTAAATTTTTTCGCTGATGCGCTATTAGCTAACGGTTCGTCGTTTTTACGCTTTTGAGGAGGCACTTTTTTTTCGGTCAGCACAATTGCCCAATACCGTTTTCACGATCTTGTCTGCTTATGTTTCGAGGCATTTTTCGAGCTACGAACACGAAAGAAAACGGACTCAAACTGTTAGTGTGACTTGCTACTGCTCAGCACGGCATACAGCGGTCAACTGATGTACAGACTAATGTGTATACTAATATACACCATGCCTCGAATACACATAACGGGACCGGAACAGGCCCGTTTATCAAGAAATTTATTCGGGGTCGAAAAATACAATAGCGCGCGGCGCAGCTGCCGCCCTGGTATAAAACCCGGCATGGAGCAATAGACGCTCAAATACTCATAACTTTGTCAATTTTACTCCGATCGACTTGAAATTTTATCACAATATTCTTGATATATTATGCATTCATTTAAAAAATGAAAAAAAAAATTTGAATACTCTACCCCGCCCCTAACGAAATTCGTGAAACCTTTTGCGAAACTTCAAACAAAAAGCAATTACAGGGGGTAGATTACCCTTAAAATGTAAAAATTTGAAAACGTAATAATTTAAAAACGCGGGATAATATTTTGAATCCGCGGATACATGTTAAACACAGAAAACATGACGGTGATAAACACATTTGTGTTAAGGGTGGTTTACCCCGTTAAATTTGCTGTGCCGCTGAAACGCAAGAACGCGTCAACTTGAATTTTGATTCCCCTTCGAAATGATACCTGTTTTATTATTTAATTTTCGAAAGAAATCGAAAGCGGATACTTCAACGATGTTTCGCGTCAGAGGGGTAGTTACCCCTTAAGACGAATGTAATAATTTCGAAATGTGATAAAACATTAAATTGGAGCTTATAGAAATATTTAAAATCAGCGGATACACTTTAAACAAAGAAAAACCGACCATGATAAATAAATTTATGTTAGGGGTGGTTTACCCCCTTAAATTTGCTCTGCGGCCAAAACGCAAATGCCCGTCAACTTTAATTTGAATTCCCCTTCAAAATGATACCTGCTTTATTAATTTGCATACCACCCTCTTAGTGTGGGGTGAAAAAAGGCAAATTGAGGGGTGGTTTACCCCCTAATTTTTTTTTTTCAATTTCTTCTTGATTGTTTTGATTTGGTTTATTTACATTTTTCGAGTATTGTCTCTAAGGTTTCTCTCCATTTATGGGATAGGGTATTGTTTCATTTACATATGTCACAGTGTTTTATTTGCCTTCGGGCTGATATTTTTTTGCTTTTCTGCATCTTTTTTTTTACTTAATTCTAATAAGTATAATAAAAATGGAATAGGTAATTTAGGAGGGGGGATTTAGAGGAGGGGGAGTTGGATCGGGCAAAGAATGTTAGGTTTCGCCGATGGGTTGTCGTATGGCCGGCGATCTTCTGGTGTGAGTCCACGTAAATAGGGGCAGGCGTGATTTTCGAGTTTGTCTAGATTGTTTCGGTGTATCTCGCAGAGGGGCTCGAGAACGGGTTTCTCGCCCGTCATAATCCACAGATCGGCAGTTGGAAAAGATACCGGTAGACCGGTGGCTTGTTTAAGCGTTTTTTTGTACGTTATCTCCATTTTTCAAAGTGTTGAAGTTTGCATCGTTGGAACGTACGAAAGTTCCGTTTTACATTTTATTTTTCCATATTTTTATTATCATGGGCGATCTTTTTCTATAGATTCATCATGTAGATCGCTAAAGAAATATCTTAAAAAATGGTCGACGGGCTTTTGTAAGCGAAATCTGTCGAAAGAAATTGAAATCGTTGCAATCCAACGATGCAAACTTCAGTATCGTCATTTTTCGTAGGGATGCTTTATTATATAGTGGTAGTAAACAGCCGGTGCCATAATCCAGTGATGGGAGAACACATGCTCTGATGACTCTCCATTTTATGTATGCGTCTACTTCGCTGTAGCACCCAATAATTCCTTGCAGACAGTTGACTACAAATTTCGTAATTCCGAGTCTTTTCTCGGATTGCGGTGTTATTTTAAGGGTTCTCCAGACAGTTACTCCAAGATAATTGAGTTTCCTTACTGGATTTATTATTTCGAGGTTCCTGGTTTGTGGATTGACAATGCTGATTCCGCGTTGCTCTATATGTCGATGTTGTCGTCCGAAGATCATCGCTTGTGTTTTTGAAGCGTTGCATTTGAGTCCCCATTTGTGATAGTATTCAAATAATTCTTGCGTGTTCTTTTCCGCCAGGTATTGCGCTCGGCAAGGGGAATGTCCGTTGTTCAATATCATCATATCGTCTGTGTACTGGGAGCTAAGACTGGCCGAGTGCGGGACGTCTGAGATATAGAGGTTGAATATTATCGGCCCAAGCACAGATCCTTGTGGGACTCCGAGTGGTTGGTGAATGGCCTCGCATGTCTCATTTAGGAATTTGCCCTGCAATTTCCGATCTAGGAGATATGACTCGAGTATTTTTATTATGCTCACGTCAATATTTTTTTCTATTAAATTATATACCAATGCTGCATGGTTTATACTGTCGAAAGCTTTGGAGAGATCCAGCGAGACAGCGTAACAGGTTGTTTCTTCGTTTATTGCTTTTTGGATATGATGCATCGTTCTGGTTAGCTGGCTGTCTGTCCCCAGGGCTGGTCGAAATCCATGTTGAGAATCTGGTAGTATTTGGAAACAAGAGTCCATTCTGTTTTTAATTATGCGTTCGAACCATTTGCCCATTATATTAAGCAAGGTTATCGGTCTATATGATGACGGTTCGTTTACAGGTTTCCCTGGTTTATGTAAAAAAATGCACGTGCCTAGTTTCCACATATTTGGATAATAATTGTGAATTAAACAGAAATTAAAGATTTCTAGGACTCTTGCGAAACAGCTGTCGTGCATACATTTTAAATGCTTCGCTCCGAGTCCGTCTGATCCCGGGGCTTTGTTATTTTTAAGTTTGTTTAGTGCTGTTTTCATTTCCTGATCGTTGGTTAACGGTAGGGCTTAGAGGGTGTGTTAACGACTGTTGATTTGTGTTCGTTTTTTACTGCGCTTTCACGAATGATTGCAGCGTCGATTAGTATCGCCGCTACCTCTTTTTGAGTGGTTGCACCTTCAAAAAAAGGCACCCTGTTTTCTGGCCTTTTAAGGGATTTTTGTATTTTCCACATTGCTTTACGATTGTCTGTTTAACTCTCGATAACGCGTAACCATTGTTCTTGTTTATACTTGCGTATTTGCTCAATCACGCGCGATTTGAGCTCGTGTAGGCGCGCGATCCAAGCGGGATCCCTAACGCGTCCGTTGCGTCGCATAGCGTACCGCACTCGGTTTCTTTCGCGAATTGTTTGCTGAATTTCATCCGGTAATAGTTCACTGGATTTATTTATCTCACGAGTCATACCGCGCACGACAGACTGCAAGTGAGATGTAAGATGCTCGATGGCGTTTTCGACCTCGTAAGTTGATTGTATTGGGAGCGGCTGTGCGAGCGTTATATGATTTCTATATTCGAGTCATTCCTCGTTCGATGTAACTCTCGTTCTGCCTTTTTTTGTGAGCTCTGGTGTTATTTTTATTTTTACGATGATTGACATGTGGTCACTTCCGATGTCTTCGATATTTTCGCAAGAGGTAATGTTATCGGCGATGTTGGTCAAAGCGAAGTCTAATATATTATTGTAGACGGAATTTGGCCTTGATCCTCGTGGATCCATTGCGATGTCGACTAGACCATTGTTTATGTATTGGTATATGATCGTCCCACGTTGATCATTTGCTCTATGTCCAAATATTTTATGTTGAGCATTCCAGTCTCCGATGGTGATCGAGTTTTGTGTATTCAAGATATTTTCTATGTCATTGTTTACGTTGTGTTCTCCTGGTGCTGCGTATATGCCGTTGATAGTAATTTTTTGACCGTTTTGAGTGCTGAGTAGTATTGAACAACACTCAAGATTGTCTTGTGGTTTCAGTCTGGACCAGAAAAGGTCGTTTCTAGTGTACATGAAGGTTCCACGGACTCCTCGGCCTCGCGTTTCATAGTTTGTTTTGTTGTCTGAGATTTTTAAATACCCTTGTATATTATACTTATAAATTCCACCGGGCTTGACTTTAACTTCGTTTAATATTATTACGTGTGGATTGTGTTTCGTGGCGAGGTTCCTGATTTCATTTATTCTTTTATGAATCCCGAATACGTTGCATTGAAGAATTCCGAATACGTTGCATTGAAGAATCCCGAATACGTTGCATTGAATAATCACGATGAATTTTCAATTTCGTTCCACAGGTAATCTAGCACAGTGATTGCTGCATTCGTCACCCCTCCGATTGTGTATTTTATCTTAGATTCATTGTCCAGTTCGTCGATTATTCTGAATATCGGTAGGAGAAAACTCGCGTCAACGTCATCGTAAGAGATTTCGCTTATTGCTTTACTGATGAGTATTTTTATCGGTGTTCTCTTTTTTTGGTTTGGGTTTGATTTGTAATCGCGATTCGTGAGCTCATTGTTTCTGAAATGCTCAATTCGCTCAGTCGAATCAGTGGGAGGTGTTAGGTTTGATCTGCTTAAGACAGTTTTTGTTTGTTGTGTTCGGTTAGTTGTGTTGCTTTGTTTGTTTCTGTTTGTTTGCTCATCAGTTCTGTAATTAGGTCGTCTTCTGATAGCTGGAAAGTCGTTATCATAGTTAATTATTGGCGGTGTGGGTATTACGTGTCGAGTTGGTTTCTGAACGGGATTTAGTTTTTTCCGTTTTTCTGTTGCTTTTTCCATATTAGCCTCTCTGACTGGGCATAGCTTGCTTTTAGCGTCGTGTTCAGAGCTTTCGCACAGAGAGCATTTTTCAATGTGGTCGATGGTTTTTGTCGTCGGGATTTCTGTGCGTTCGCAGTTTTTGGAAATGTGTCCAAAGTCGAGGCATTTCATGCATTGTCGCGCTCGGTTCTCTTTTGCTCGATATTTTTCGCATTTTATGACGCAGACGTCAAGTCTGGTTTTCTTGTACAGCTCGAGGAGTTTTGTCTCTGGCGGGAAGATAGCCACCATGAAGATGCTGATATTTGTGAAAGGGATGAGCTGTAGAGGTTTGATTCCCCACTCTTGTTCGATTATAAGTTCTAGTTCTCCCTCTTCGTACAGTTTCACCTTGATACCTTTGATCATGACTCGTTTGTTTTTTTCGATAGAGTCATCGAAAGTATGATGTTCTATTTCATTTACTCTTAGAAAGTTCTGTAGTTCCGTTTTGGATTGGGGGTTGTTGCATCTGATTCTCCAGTAAGCACCGCCATCGTGTTTGAGTTCTACGTTTTGCTTGCGGCAGAAATTATACAGTTGTGTTTGTAAGTAGCTGTTTGGCTGAAGTAGGGCTGATTTAATTACAATCGGGCTAGTTTTTCGATTGTCGTTGTTTTTGTTGCGTATCGATTTGTCAGATTCGACGCGAGATATACATGTCAGTCGTGCTTGCT
>OX632359.1:18219674-18302863 GCA_951751655.1 Ophion costatus | reverse complement strand
CGAGAGCGAGAGCGAGAGCGAGAGCGAGAGCGAGAGCGAGAGCGAGAGCGAGAGCGAGAGCGAGAGCGAGAGCGAGAGCGAGAGCGAGAGCGAGAGCGAGAGCGAGAGCGAGAGCGAGAGCGAGAGCGAGAGCGAGAGCGAGAGCGAGAGCGAGAGCGAGAGCGAGAGCGAGAGCGAGAGCGAGAGCGAGAGCGAGAGCGAGAGCGAGAGCGAGAGCGAGAGCGAGAGCGAGAGCGAGAGCGAGAGCGAGAGCGAGAGCGAGAGCGAGAGCGAGAGCGAGAGCGAGAGCGAGAGCGAGAGCGAGAGCGAGAGCGAGAGCGAGAGCGAGAGCGAGAGAGCGAGAGCGAGAGCGAGAGCGAGAGCGAGAGCGAGAGCGAGAGCGAGAGCGAGAGCGAGAGCGAGAGCGAGAGCGAGAGCGAGAGCGAGAGCGAGAGCGAGAGCGAGAGCGAGAGCGAGAGCGAGAGCGAGAGCGAGAGCGAGAGCGAGAGCGAGAGCGAGAGCGAGAGCGAGAGCGAGAGCGAGAGCGAGAGCGAGAGCGAGAGCGAGAGCGAGAGCGAGAGCGAGAGCGAGAGCGAGAGCGAGAGCGAGAGCGAGAGCGAGAGCGAGAGCGAGAGCGAGAGCGAGAGCGAGAGCGAGAGCGAGAGCGAGAGCGAGAGCGAGAGCGAGAGCGAGAGCGAGAGCGAGAGCGAGAGCGAGAGCGAGAGCGAGAGCGAGAGCGAGAGCGAGAGCGAGAGCGAGAGCGAGAGCGAGAGCGAGAGCGAGAGCGAGAGCGAGAGCGAGAGCGAGAGCGAGAGCGAGAGCGAGAGCGAGAGCGAGAGCGAGAGCGAGAGCGAGAGCGAGAGCGAGAGCGAGAGCGAGAGCGAGAGCGAGAGCGAGAGCGAGAGCGAGAGCGAGAGCGAGAGCGAGAGCGAGAGCGAGAGCGAGAGCGAGAGCGAGAGCGAGAGCGAGAGCGAGAGCGAGAGCGAGAGCGAGAGCGAGAGCGAGAGCGAGAGCGAGAGCGAGAGCGAGAGCGAGAGCGAGAGCGAGAGCGAGAGCGAGAGCGAGAGCGAGAGCGAGAGCGAGAGCGAGAGCGAGAGCGAGAGCGAGAGCGAGAGCGAGAGCGAGAGCGAGAGCGAGAGCGAGAGCGAGAGCGAGAGCGAGAGCGAGAGCGAGAGCGAGAGCGAGAGCGAGAGCGAGAGCGAGAGCGAGAGCGAGAGCGAGGGCGAGGGCGAGGGCGAGGGCGAGGGCGAGGGCGAGGGCGAGGGCGAGGGCAAGGGCGAGGGCGAGGGCGAGAGAGAGCGAGAGAGAGCGAGAGCGAGCGAGAGAGAGCGAGAGAGAGCGAGAGAGAGAGAGGGGGAGAGGGAGAGGGAGAGGGAGAGGGAGAGGGAGAGGGAGAGAGAGAGAGAGAGAGAGAGAGAGAGAGAGAGAGAGAGAGAGAGAGAGAGAGAGAGAGCGTCGCTCTCTCTCCCTCACATCTCCATCTCACTCGAGGAAGCGGCAAAGTGTGTCTCCCTCTCTCTCGCCGACGCGTGGACGGTCGAGTCGCCATGCGTTAGTCGCAACGGGTACGTACGAGAGAAAGGCGAACGTGAAAATATCGAGTGTTCATAAGAAAAATAAAGCTGTATTTTTACGTACTTTTGTGTCTAAAAAAGCCCTGTGTGAGCGCTCGTGTTTGACGAATCATCAATATTGTGGACATTGAATAGTGTTCGAATCAAATAGTGTTCAACAATAGTGCACAACAAAAAGCTACGTGTAGTGAGGTCAAACATGGCCGATGGTCATGAAACGGCTGGACCCTTCAAGGGACGTACAGGTATGTCTCCTTCATATTTCTTTGTTTAGTTGCAGTCAATTTTGTTACATCAAAGATAAATATAGTACTAAATAATTTTAAAATACATTAACTTAATTTCCACTGCAATGTTGAAGTAAATACTTCTTGTTCCATCTATGTTCTATATTTTTAAATGTATTACAAAGCGAAGTGGCTTCCCGATAGAGGCCGTATTGTAGTACAGAGTTATGCGAAACGTCCGCATAATGCTGAAATACAACACGCGGTCCGTCTGAATGCCCCTCCGCTTTGGATTAATATAAACAGTCATGAAAGCCTTAAAAATAACAATATCAATAATATTTGATTCCATATTTTTTTCAGGTTCATCCGATCTTCACCGGACATGGAATGTCAAAGACAAAGCGATGAGCAATGGGCTGGACCATGTGCCGATACTGCACCTTCGACGTCCGGAATTCCAAAAAAAGGAAAACTAGTGCGGAGTATCAGCGGGAGTACAAACTTCGTCCGAGCAAAACCTTGCAGAAAAAGCTGCGCAATATCAACGTAATTATCGAGCTAGAAAAAATGTTAAAAGCTCAAGTGTCGGAGCGTGAACTACAAAAATCCAAGCTGCACAACTATAAGTAGATCAGTTCATGTAATTAGTAATTTGTTTATTATGATTTAATATGAATGCCAATAGCATTCATATCATTTTTATCCGCAGGGCCCCGCTTTCGAAAAACTCCGCAGGGATTTCGACGCACTTCGCAAGACTTTAGAAGGCCCCCTACAGCCTCTGCAGGCCTTTCGCATGAATGAAAGATTAAAAATATAACCATTAAAATAATCATTGAAAAAAAAAAAATTTTAAGTGCGTTGCGTAAGCTGCTGAGGCTGACGCAGCGGCCTACGGAGTCATCCAGAGGCCCTGCGGAGACCTACACAAAAACAACAAAAATAATTTTCATCAAAATAATCACAGTTTCAAATAATTATTAAATTAACAACTTGATACAATTATCTAAATATTAAATTAATAAAATAATTCAAGAAATAACAATTGAAAAAGTTCAATCAAATAATTACAGTTTAAAAAATGTGTTACAATAATAACAATTAAAAATAATTTCTATTAATCATAATTGTTAATAATCATTAAATTCAGATATTCTTTACGATTGTAACAATTAAAAAAATCCTTTCCGTAATAATTTAAGAAAATCATTGTAATAAAATAATCAACATAACAATTTTGAAAAATTATTAAAATATCTATTTTTTATCATTTTTAAAGTTATGACTATTTACCATTTTATAAATTATAGCAATTTTAAATAATAACAATTCAAATAGCAATTTAACAAAAAATCGTTTCAATAATAGTTTATAAAAATCATTCAAATAAAATAATTAACATAACAATTTTGAAAACATACAAAAAAGGAACATTTCAAATAACAATCGAAAAATAAAAATCCTTTTAATAATTATTTATAAAAGGTCGTCACGTCCTGAGGGGACGTGGGCATATCTTTATCGCGATTCCCTCTTTTTAGCCTACGCCTAGCGCAATAGCTCGGGATGAGGGTGAAAAAGGGAAAGGTGCATGCAAAGGTGAGAATGACGCAGTGACTCGATTAAAAAATTGAATTGATCTATGCAAATAATTAACAATTCGGGATTTATTGAAATTAACCAATTTAGTTAATTTCGTCAACATGAAATTACATAGAGGTTCGCTTACATTGATGATGCGCCGTGGATACGATAATCGGTTTACAGCGGTCGGGTTCGGGCCTCCGCAGGTAGGTCGGACCCCTCGGTTGTGCACGCTCGGTGACAATGTTGAATTTACACGTTGATACCAATTTTTACAAATGCGAGTTTCACACATACACACATACACGTTCAACGTAGACGCTTAATCAAATTCTTGTAGTTCGCGTTTTTATAAGGTACAATTTTGAAGTTAAAATTCGCGTTTGCTGTCAGGAGACAGATGTTCTAGTTATTCCGATGAAAGTTGTTAGGAGACTGAAGTTCTAGTTATTCCGAAAAATGTTGTTGGGAGACTGCCTTCTACGAGTGGTGATGGAACACTCTTCTACGAGTGGTGATGGAACATTGACTCGATCATTTTCTTTTTCCAGGCTGTAGGAAAAATTTGGATGCTGAGGTGGTGGGAGAAGGAAACTCTGGAAGAGTGCACTTTTGGTGGTGCATTCTTTTTGGATTGGTGGAAAAGGCATTAAATATAGGTCTCTTCGGTTGATTGGTCGAAAATAGAGAGTGGGAGCAGGACGTAGGTTCGTCGCTCTACTTCCAGGCATTGGAGCTGCGCTTCTTTATCTGGAGCGCTGAAAAATACAGGGAGGAAGAAGGGGCCTTGTCTGCAGCACTAACGTACACTCGAGATAGGGCTTGTTGACCGAGGTCTGCGAGTGCTCGTGGCAAATATCACCGCAGTTTTATAACCGGGTCAACTCTCTGGGCCAGAGGATTTTCTTCTAGCGAATGTATATTTTAAGAATTTGGATATTTTCCGCTCTTGGCTGGTCGTTAGAATTCGGTATCGTCGCGTCGTTATGTATTACGTGTTTTCGAATCTCATCACGCATTTCATGCGTGTCGCTTCACGTGTTCGTCATCCTTGTAATCTGAAGGTTTCCTTTGTGTATTTTTGGTCTTAAGGACACTTTGCGATACACTCGGACTCTGTTCGGATTACAACGAGACTGTTCGAATCTTTCCGCTTGTATATTTGTTCTCGATATCGTTAAGACCGCTGTGCTTTTGCGTAGGAAGGTACGCGAAACGCTTGGTTATAGTATTATCGATAGGCTACATTTCCGCCGTGGTAGGCCTAACTCTAAAGAAAAATATTCAGATCCGTCGAAAAATGAGAATGCCGCTATCACGCGTATGAGGCTTATTGGTTGTTCACGAATTCCATGGGAAATCGCGTAGACCCTGCGTTTGCGGCCGAGCTCAACGAGATGAAGGGAAAGCGAAAAAAATAAATATATAGTCACATTTGGTCGCGACGTGACAAGTCATTTAAATAAAATAATTAACAATACAATTTTTTTAAATTATTATAATAACTATTATCAATAACTATTGAAGTAATGACAATATCAAAAGCCAGCGACAATACTCAGGAGAAGTGCACGCACACAGACCATGAATAAGTGCTGAAAATATTGGATTGTTTTTACAGCGAACAGCTATTGTTGTATGCCTATTGTAATATATTGTAATTATATCGTAAATATATTGCAAATAATTGTACAAAAAGAAACATTAAGAATAAATCATAATTCCTCTATCATCAAATGCGACTTCTCCATTATCTAATGAATTACAAAGTATAATATAACAAAATGAGAGTGGTTATAGAATACGATTTTCTTTCTCACACATAACATTTATATTTATTGACCCATATGGCCGGTCGACGTCAAATTTACAATATTTTGCTCACATTTTCTCGTTCATTGTCTTTCGTTGCCTTTCATGTATTAAGCGCGGCGAACTTAACTTTCGGACGGCGAGAGTATCCCTCGATGGCTCTTTCCTATGTCCCGAGGTATAGATGCATAGACGGTCGATTCATGGGATGACGACTTTGTGTGGTAGCTGGCCAAGCATACCTCCGTGATGACGATCGGTTGATCCAACTCTCTTTCCTCTGGACAATGAGACTGCGCGGTGAAGGAGGACTTCTGATGTCGCCTGATCGAAGGCCCCGGGACGAAAGCGTGCGAGCATCACACGGTACTCTCGATATTATCCAGAGTCCGGGTAATGATCCCCTCCCCTGGACCTCAAGACTCCTTCGCATTCTCGCGACGCGCTCATTAAGGCGACATGATCGTATACAGTGACAAACAGCGGGAGTTTTCAATCGGTTATGTTACAATCCTCCTCTTTTATGCATCATCCGACACTAGGACAAGAGGCATAAACAATCACATAAATACGGATATACATAATACTTGTTTACAACTATACGCGCAGTCAACCGCACACCTCATCAAATCACATCTCGCCAATATTACTCGATATTGCCCGATGTGAAATAACGCACAATGATAGACGCATAGCTATTATGATATCTGTATATCCTTGACAGTACCGATCGCCGATGCACCGAGCTCCCTCCGGTTTATGATGAGACAATGTCGGTCCGACGTACTTTTTCCGTCCGCATGAACACCAATTACACCACGCACGCACTCGTACCCCTACTTAACCTAATTTACACAGCACGCTTCATCCACCGTTGTTGATTTTGTTATACAAATAAGCGCATCCGTCCAAATGGATCTATAAACTAAACTTAACGTAGCGTAAAGAGAGTCGGACTTGGATTCGCCGCGTTCACGAGCTCCCAGAATTTATCCGAAATGATTATAATCATTCAACAGTCAGGTAATACATTAGGTTTAGCGTAATATTTCCTTAAGTTCAATCGATTGTAAACGCCAATTTCCTTCATGACGTTATCCTTCTCCGCCAAAATAAATGCATTCTCGCCTTGTTTGCGAACAATCCGATAAGGTCCGTCGAAGAGATGGAAGATTTTTTTTATAACTTTATCTAATGCATTCGACAACCGTCGAACGCGTAATAAAACGAGGTCGCCTACTTCAAAAGAAACTTTCGACACAGATTTCTGAGCTTTCTTGTGATTTTCAAAACTTTTCTCCGTATTTTTTCGAGCTAGTATTCTGATATATTCGTGACAGCGAGGCTGGTCGGGCGGAAATTGGATAATTTTATTCAACTCTGCTACAACGGGCTTTCCAAAATACAATTCCAACGGTGACACGCCTGTACTATGATGCACGGTTCGATTTAGGACCCTCTCGACCTGCGGAACAAAATGACCCCACTTCGTATGTTTGTCCGTACTAATCAACCTGCCGAATTCCCTCATTACGCGTTCCGTTGGATTGGAGTGCGGATGCCGGATGGAACTGAACAGTACCGTAATATTATGCGACTCCAGCGAGGTCCGCCACTGTTGGGAGGTAAATTGCGTACCATGATCCAAAAGAATTCTTTTTTGGTTTACCAAACGCAGGAATAAAATTATCAAAAATTCTCTTTAACGCTGCCCTAATCGTTGCATTTTTCAGGGGATACAGAGTAATATATTTTAAGAAGGCATCTAGTAGCACTAAAATATATTGAACTCCTCCTCTAGCCTTAGGCAGAGGCCCATAAAAATCCAACGTTACGAGGTCGTTAGGCCCTGTTGATGGAACGTGATTATACTCGCCTTCCATAGACACGTTAAGATACTTTACCATCTGACATATATCACAATATAATATGGTAATCTTCACCTGTTTGGTCGTGCCTCTCCAATAATAAAATCTTTTTAAATGATGTAATGTCTTGAACATGCCCGGGTGACCGAGTTTTTCGTGTATACTTTTTATCAGGGGCTCCTGAAGTTGCCGCGGAATCATGATCCTCCATTCGGTACCTGACTCCTCCCTATAGAACATGACATCCCTGTACACTTGGATTCGCGATCCATGCCGCTTATCATTTCTTTGATCAACGATTTTACGAATTATCGCGTCATCTCTTTGCAGCCGCCCCAAATCTCGAAAATCTCGTGTGATACGCTCATCACGATGTAGCAGAGCAACTCGCCAGAGCGATGCATCCCTTGAAACTACAATTGGCAAAAAGTATCGATGCAAATACGATATGATAATCTTATTCACTTCCTCTTCTACGAAACGGCCTTCAGGATGCCGACTGAAGAAATCGGCCACTAAATTATCCACTCCTCTGCAGTATTCGACAACAAACGAATATTGTTGTAGCAGCAAACACCATCGCGTGCCTCTGGCGTTACGAAAATTAGCCGATTTCAAAAAGGTTAGGCATTGGTGATCGGTCACTACCGTAAAAACCACCCTAATCGCATATTCTCTAAATTTCTCGATAGCATATATGATTGCGAGTAGTTCCTTCTCCGTAGTGGTATAATTAACTTCGTGTCGCGTCAAACACCGACTCACTATAGCTATGACATTGAGATCCCCCAGAGGGTTGCGGTGATAAAGGATTCCTGCGATGCCGTGGTTACTTGCATCAGTCTGGAGAGGGAATGGAGCGTCCGGGATAATTGCCTCAATTGGATGCAATTCTTGAAATCTGTTTCTGATTCTTCGAAAGCCTTCTGCGTGCTTGGGAGTCCACTCCCATTTTTCTTCCTTTTGTAATAATTCTCTTAATTTATCCACAGAAAAACTTTGCTTAACGTTAAACTGCCGATAATAGTTGCAAATGCCCAAAAACTGTTGTAACTGTTTTTTATTACCGGGTGCTTTAAATCGCACGATATCCTCAAGTTTTTTCTTGTCTGGGGAAACTCCCTGAGCCGAGATGATAAATCCTAAAAATGGGATTTCTGATTGCGCAAACAAACAATTGGGCAATTTTATCGTGAAATTATTGTCCAGCAACCTTTGAAAAATTCCGCTCAATACGCGGATATGTTCCTCAAACGTTGCGGTGCCTATAAGGGTGTCGTCGATATAGCACGATATATGTCGGTCAAAGTCATTTCTCAACGCCATACTTAAAGCTCGTATAAACCGGCTGCCGGCGGTTTTTAAACCAAAAGGCATACGACAAAACTGATACATTTTGTATTCAAAAAGAAATCCCGTCTACTGTCTAGATTCCTTCTTTAAACGAACTTGCCAGTAAGCCTGAGTCAGGTCGATCTTTGAAAAGTATTTAGCACCGTGATACTTTTGTAGCAGCTCGCCTATTACCGGCGGGGATTCGTAGTCATCCTCAATAATATTATTAATGAATCGAGCGTCCAGACATACTCTGACTGATCCGTCAACTTTTCAAACGATTCTTAATGGGTTACAGTACTGACTAACTGCCCTTCCGATAACCCCTTCCTCTATCATCTTCTCAATGGTTTGCCTTGGAACCTCTCTCAATTATATCGGTACGGGATAAGTGTGCCTCATCCTCGTACCGACGCTTTTTAATTTTATCTCGTGCTCATACCCTTTTGCACATCCCGGCTTACTAAAAAAATAACCGTCGATATTTGTTCACGACTTGCTCGAAAATTGGCCTTTCCTCCATCGTAAGCGACATTGGAAAATTCGCGACCGCTCGAAGCTCATCCGAAACCTCCCCTCTGCTCGCCTCTTGACAACTCGTCTTCCTTTTTTCATCATTCGTTCCGGACTTCATTATACATGTTCCTACACTATCAGTTTCTCCTCATATTATTTCTATTAGGTTTCGAATTTCGATCACCTTTCCCTGCTCAACCTTATTGTCTTCTAATTTATTGATCGACGCTACGCACGTTTCAATTATTCCCTATTCGTCACTTATCCTATCTTCTACATCACACGTCATCTCATCAAAGTCAATAACATACACGTGCATTTTGTTATCCTTGCGCGTGCAACGCAGAAATTCGGGAGCGCTTCGTTCGAATATCGCTGCGGATTCGGATAAGACTCTACCTCTTATCTCAATCGTCCGGTTTTTATAATTTAATATAGCCTCATTTCGTGACATCCAATCATTTCCCAGTATTATGGACGAGGTGAGCCCGGGAATTATCAAAAAAGGATAACTAAACCTTATTCCATCGATTTCCCATTTAATAAATATTTGATGTTTTATAGCCGTGGTCTTTTTCCCCACTGCGGTCGTTACGAAAACGTTTGATACTGGGAGTAGCTCCATTTTTTGAGCTTCTACTAATTTATTGCATAAATTCTCTGATATCGCCGTTATCTGACTTCCGGAATCTAACAAAGTAACTATGCTTTCATTCATTACTCGAAATTTCACGTGCGGGCATTTTGCGAGCGACTGAAAGTTTGATTCCGTCTCATGATCCTCTTTTCCGAAAACTACTTCCGATAGTTCACAAATAAAATCGAAATCGTGCGGACGCGCTAATGGACCATTATTAAGCGCGTCGCATTCTAGTTTAAATGGCTGTACGGCATTAACGAGTTATGATTCACATTGGATCCCGGTCTATCTTTGTTGTTCGAAAATTTTGGAGGGGGAACACTGGTGTCCGGCAATTTAAAAGAATTTCTACCATTTCCCTTAGTTCCGTGGCCGTTTGAAAAAAAGTTATAATTCCTCGATTGATCATAATATTTTTCTCGTCTGGGTTCCTGTTTTGATCTATCATAATAATATTTTCTTCGATATTGATCATTATGCACGTTGATATTTCTGACGATTTGTCCTTGCCGATTTTTTTCCTCACGATAGTACGGTTTGTTTTCGTGCGTCTTTGACCTATCCCTCTGAATGGCATTTAGACCCGCTAAAGTTTGAGCCATCACGGTACTGTCGCTACAATTAATAGTAAACATATTTTCTCTAACCCATAACGGATACTGTTGAATGATATTATAATTTATTTCATACTCAGTCACTTGGGGAATAAAATATCGCGCTCTTTTCGCCTGACGATAGTAATAAGTCTGTAACGATTCTCTTCGTACGTCGTATTTCATTCGGATTGCATTCCATGCATTTTTAAACTGTACACGAATTGGTATGGAATAAAATTCCTCAAGAAACTTTGCTTTAAAATTCTCATAATCGTCTATGTCCACCTTGATATTGAACCATAACCTTGCTCTTCCTTCCAAGGCCTGCTCAACGAATATAATTTTTCTTTCATTTGTTATATTTTTTAATTTTAAAGAATCTATCCATATCTTCCAAAAACTCTACCGGATTTTTTTCGATTTCATCATGAAATTGTCACATCCAGAAGGGACGTGAGCATAATTATTTTCGTTTCCCTGTTCTTGCCTACGGCTAGCGCAATAGCACGGGACAGTGCAGCCAGACCGCGCGCGAAAGTTACCCTCTCTCTAGTCCCTCGCGCGCCCAACACACAATCATAGTAGCGCGTGTCCGTGAGCGAGCGACGCTCGGACATCTTCGGAAAGAGCCGAGTGCCGTCGAACTGTCCCGACCGCGCCTTCGGCAGCTACACCAACACATAGACACACTGAGCACGTTCATGTGCGGCCAAGCCGAACGAAAGCTTCGAGGGAAAAAGCAATCTGAGCACGGCCCGCGCGTGACGTCACGCGACGGCACGCGCGAGGCTTTTAGATGATTTCAATGCTTATTTAGCTCTTGATTCTCTGCGTTATTAATGTGTACAAAAAAATGTATCGCGCACTCTGAACGCTTATTTTTTTAGTTTATACGTTAATTTAAATATAATAATAAATCTAAATAACAACTTAATTATCTCCTAAAAAATTGTTTACGCTTTACTCACACCCGTCCTTATGCCAAATAAATTATAATTCAGAAAAGTAAGTGAAAAAATATTTATATTCGTATTATTATATTATTTCTCATACTTTCATCAAGCGATAAAGTATTATCTCCAAAAACAAGTCAATCATCAATCCGGCCGCCAATCGTAAGTGCCAGAAAATGCATCTTTAACACAAGCGATAGGATGGTCCCGTTGGTAGCGTTCCTGGCTTTGGTCCGTAGGGGCGCAGGATCGTTCCTCACGCTCAGCGCTTTTTTTTTTTAATCATGGTTACTATTAAGGATGTTGAGTCCCTATAAAACATGTTAATGTTAATTGTTCAATAAATAGCTTCTTAATCGTCATGAAATTTTTATACGACCTCCTGAATACTTCATGTAAAAACATACAAAATTTTCAGAATTCTATCATCATTACTTCAACCTCCTTAAGGGTTGAAACAAAAAATAATGAGAAAATTCTGAAAATTTGGTATGTTTTTGTATGAAGTATTTAAGAGGTTGTGTTAAAATTTCACGACGATTAGGAAGCTCGTTATTAAAAAATTAAAATTTTGTTAGGACAATTTAAAAAAAAAAATAAAAAAAATTTATCAATAAACTTCGTTTTGTTTCCGTTGCTTTCAGTATATTGTAGATATTACAAAATTGAGAGGTCAAAAGAAAAACTTATTGCAAAGTTACATCAGTTTCCATAAGACAGCATTTAATTTGTGAATGTTAATTGTTCAATAACGAGCTTCCTAATTTTCGTGAAATTTTTACACGACCTCTGAAATACTTCATACAAAACATACCAAATTTTCAGAATTTTATCATCATTTGCGATTTGGGACTCAACATCCTTAATTCTTATTTGATTAGTTATTTTTATTAGTAATCATATTTATTTTAATTAGTTATCTTTTAGTACCGAAAAATTTATCGCGCACTCTGACCGCTTATTTTATTAGTTTTTACGTTAATTTAAATATAATAAATCTAAAATACAACTTATTTATCTTCTAGCAAAATGTTTGCGCTTTACTCACACCCGACCCTATGCCAAATAAATTGTAATTCATAAAAGTAAGCGGAAATATATTTATCTTCGTATTATTATATTCATTCCCATATACTTTCATCAAGCGATAAAGTATTATCCCCAAAAACAATCATCCATCCGACCGCGAATCGTCAGTACCAGAAAGTGAACATACATTGACACAAAAAATTAAAGGAGCAAGAAAAGTTGAACTTTGTCAAAAGTGGTCGTACAAAAAAAAAAGGATTTTAAAGCTTCAAGTTTCTAGTTTTAGATCCGACAATGATTTTTTTTTTTGAGAATCACTGATTGCGCGGTCGGAAGAAATATCACGGCAAAAAAATTTTGCAAATTTTTACGTTTTTCAAAGTTTTGCACGTGTTTTGGAGAATTTTTTCTGACTTGACCAATATCAAGGTCATTGAGCCCATTCAATTCACTTCAATTTGCTTTTTTTCTCCGTACGACCATTTTTCGCTGAGATATCTCAGGAACTAATGGTCGTACGGGAATTCGATCGGTAGTTTTGGAAACGTGAATAGTCTACAAGCTCCGATTATTATTGTAGTGAAACTTTTATTTTTTATTTTTGCCATTAGTTTTAGAAAAGTACAAAAAAACTATGTCTTCTTGGTTTTTATGAAATCCACCGCTACTTTGCAAATATTGCGATAAAGACTAATGTTTATGGACGGTCATTCAGCTCAATATGTCCCCAAGAGCCATGCAAAATTCCAAGTTGATCCGATTATCGGTCTTTCTTGCCCGATTAACCAAAATTTGAAAAAAAATTAAAGGAGCAAGTTTCCTCCTTTTCAGACATCCTTTCATGATTATTAAGAGGAAAAAAAACTTTTCATTACTTTTCGTACAATTGGGTATTGAGTACGCATTGAATGTTGGAAAAAAACCGTGAAAATCATATTGACTAAATATTTTCGAAAAAAAAATTTCTTCATAAAAAAATATTGAAAATTTTTTTTTTTATAAAAAAATCAGTTTCGAATTTTTTTTTTAAATGTTGAAATTTTTTTCAAATAAACATTGTACCACCAGCATTAGAATTACCCAAAGCATACCACGGAGAGGTACGCTTTGGGTAATTCTACGTACACTTTGGGTAATTCTAATGCTGGCGGTACAATGATGAATCGAAAAAAAATGTCAACATTAAAAAAATAAAAAAAATCGAAATTGATTTTTTTATAAACACAAAAATTTTAACATTTTTGTTATTAAAAAAAAAAAATCGAAAATTTGTAGTCAATATGATTTTCAGGGTTCTTTTCCAACATTTAATGCGTACTCAATACCCAATTGTACGAAAAGTAGTGAAAAGTTGTTTTTCCTCTTAATAATCATGAAATGATGTCTGAGAAGGAGGAAACTTGTTCCTTTAATTTCTTTTCATATTTTGGTCAATCGGGCAAGAAAGACCGATCGATGAACGGATCAATTTGGAATTTTGCATATCTCTTGGGGACATATTGAGCCGAATGACCGTCCATAAACAATAGTGTTTATCGCAATATTTGCAAAGTAGCGGTGGATTTTATAAAAAACAAGAAAACATCGATTTTTTGTACTTTTTTAAAACTGATGGCAAAAATAATTTTTTTGAAACCTACAATAATAATGAGAGCTTGTAGAGTATGTATTCACGTTTCCAAAATTGCCGGTCGAATGCCCGTACGACCATTATTTCCCGAGATATCGATGACTGAAGACAAAAGGACGTTTTTTCATTCAGAGGCCGACGAGGAGGCCGATATCTCAGCGAAAAATGGTCGTAAGGAGATAAAAAAAGAAGCAAATTGAACTGAATTGAATGGGCTCAATGACCTTGATATTGGTCAAGTCAGAAAAAAATCTCCAAAACACGTGCAGAACTTTGAAAAACGTAAAAATTTGCAAATTTTTTTTTGCCGTGATATTTCTTCCTACTGCGCAATCAGTGATTCTCAAAAAAAATCATTGTCGGAACTAAAACTAGAAACTTGAAGCTTTAACATCCTTTTTTTTTTGTACGACCACTTTTGACGAAGTTCAACTTTTCTTGCTCCTTTAATTTTTTGTGTCAATGTATGTTCACTTTCTGGTACTTATGATTCGCGGTCGGATGGATGATTGTTTTTGGGGATAATACTTTTTTGCTTGATGAAAGTATATGAGAATGAATATAATAATACGAAGATAAATATATTTCCGCTTACTTTTATGAATTACAATTTATTTGGCATAGGGTCAGGTGTGAGTAAAGCGCAAACATTTTGCTAGAAGATAAATAAGTTGTATTTTAGATTTATTATATTTAAATTAACGTAAAAACTAATAAAATAAGCGGTCAGAGTGCGCGATGAATTTTTCGGTACTAAAAGATAACTAATTAAAATAAATATGATAACTAATAAAAATAACTAATCAAATGAAAATTAATAGTAACCATGATTAAAAAAAAAAGCGCTGAGCGTGAGGAACGATCCTACGCGCCTACTGACCGAAGCCAGGAACGCTACCAACGGGACCATCTTATCACTTGTGTTAAAGATGCACTTTCTGGCAGTTACGATTGGCGGCCGGATTGATGATTGACTTGTTTTTGGAGATAATACTTTATCGCTTGATGAAAGTATGAGAATTAATATAATAATACGAATATAAATATATTTTCACTTACTTTTCTGAATTATAATTTATTTGGCATACGGACGGGTGTGAGTAAAGCGTAAACAATTTTTTAGAAGATAAATAAGTTGTAATTTGATTTATTGTTATATTCAAATTAACGTATAAACTAAAAAAATAAGCGTTCAGAGTGCGCGATACATTTTTTTGTAAACATTAATAGCGCAGAGAATCAAGAGCTAAATAAGCATTGAAATCATCTAAAAGCCTCGCGCGTGCCGTCGCGTGACGTCACGCGCGGACCAGGCTCAGATTGCTTTTTCCCTCGAAGCCTTCGTTCGGCTTGGCCTCACATGAACGTGCTCAGCGTGTCTATGTGTTGGTGTAGCTGCCGAAGGCGCGGTCGGGACAGTTCGACGGCACTTGGCTTTTTCCGAAGATGTCCGAGCGTCGCTCGCTCACGGACACGCGCTACTATGATTGTGTGATGGGCGCGCGAGGGACTAGAGAGAGGGTAACTTTCGCGCGCGATCTGGCTGCACTGGCACGGGATGAGGGTAAAAAGGGGTAGTGCGTGGGAGAGAATTGGGTTAAGGAATTGACGTTATATTTTAACATTGAGGAATAACTCGACAATCTCGTGTAATTTTAACCGACGCTTTAATATATATATATATATGGATTGTCGGATTTTTGGGTGCATTAAACAATAACGGAAGATTGAAAGGAATGATACAGAAAAAAGGACCGAATGATGTGTCTCGCTTAAATTTCCTGGTGTTGGTTTGCGTGTATGTGCTCGCTCGAATGGTTGTGTGCGCTCGCTCGTATGGTTGTGTGCGCTCGGTCTTAAAAATATCCGTTGACGCTCGTAAGGCCCTCGCTAGTGCCCTGGTGCGCTCGGTGGTCAAGTTGCTCGTAGCACTTGCACACGATTTTCGGTTTCTCGGAGGTGTATGCGTTTATGCGTGCACGGCGAGAAGCACTCGAGATTCTATACAAACGCACGAAGAGATACACGAATTCCTGACCTTTCTACTCGATCTGAGAGTCGAAGTTATACAGGGTGTCCCATTTTAATCTTACACCTAAATTTTCTCGAAAAATATTGCTCGGACGAACTATTGTGTGGAACAAAACTTCTAGGGATTGAAGGGGAACGTTTGAAAAAACTTTATTTGAGGAGCCAAAATTCAAAATGGCGGCGTTACAGAGACTGACATGTTTTTTTAAACGGAAACATAACTTCTTTTTATTGCCAAAAAATTTGTCAGCTGAAAACTAAAAACTTGTGTTGAAAAAAATTGTTGATAAAGTTCATAGTTTTCAAGTGCGAACATCATTTTCAATTATTTCAGATGTATCCAGGATTTGTGTGTGTGGGTGTGTGTGTGTAACACACACACACACACACAAAACCGCCCTTCTCAGGGCCAGGAATGCTAGACAGACAACCTCCACGTGGTGTATTCTGGGTAACGCGAATGGTCTGCAACAGACTCAGCCATGCAACCTCCTACGCTTTGGCTAACGCAAATGCCGGTGGTAGGGACAATTAGACTAAATGTCTCACGGCAAGCCGCTCAATGTTGTATTTTCGAATGTATGACCACTTGAACAAAAAAGAATCAAATTCTTTTGTTGAAAATTTTGGTTTTTTTTTCAAATTTGGACGATATTTCATGAGAAACTTTTGGAGGTAAATCGATGAAAAATAGTTTTTTTCCATTTTAATAGCGTTTGTGCCATTTTGAGGCCCAAAAACGTGTTTCTTTAAATCCTTGACGAACTTTGATCACGATGGGTAGAAAACACACACACACACACACACACACACACACACACACACACACACACACACACACACACACACACACACACACACACACACACACACACACACACACACAAATCCTGGATATATCTGAAATAATTGAAAATGATGTTCTCACTTGAAAACTATGAACTTTATCAAAAAAATTTTTCACCAAAAGTTTTTAGTTTTCAGCTGACAAATTTTTTGGCGATAAAAAAAAGTTATGTTTCCGTTTGAAAAAAACATGTCAGCCTTTGTAACGCCGCCATTTTGAATTTTGGCTCCTCAAATAAATTTTTTTCAACCGTCTCCCTTCAATCCCTAGAAGTTTTGTTCCACACAATAGTTCGTCCGAGCATTATTTTTCGAGAAAATTCAGGTGTAAGATTAAAATGGGACACCCTATATATACAGGGTGAGGCGCTAACTGTTGCCACCTTGAATATCTTTGTAATTATCGATGTCACAAAAAAATGTTTAAAGCAAAACTTGTACCGTACGAAAGGGGTCATCAAATGCGACCATTTTTTTTATCTCAGTTGAGGCGCTGTCGCACAGTAAAGGTCACCTCTACTTTTTTAAATGGGACGGTACATTTTTTTCAACTATCTTGTAGAGCATCGGAAACTGAATAAAAAACATTTTGTGGTCAAAGTCGTTCAAGGTCATTTAAGATAAAAAAGTGACATGAACTTTATTTTTATGTGAAATTACCTTTATTCACAATATTTGAATAAAGGTGATTTCGAACGAAAAAACGACCTTTAAGGTTATTTAAGATCAAAAAGTGACATGAACTTTATTTCTATGTGAAATTACCTTTTTTCACAGTATGTGAATAAAGGTACATGAAAATAAAGTTCATGTCACTTTTTGATCTTAAATGACCTTGAAGGACTTTGACCCCTAAATGTTTTTCATGTAGTTCTCGAAGCTCTACAAGATAGTTGAAGAAATATGTACCGTTCCACTAAAAAAAGTGGAAGTGACCTTTACTGTACGACAGCGCCTCCACTAAGATAAAACAAAAATCGTCGCATTTGATGACGTCTTTCGTACGGTACAACTTTTGTTTCAAAGATTTTTTTGTGCCGTCGACGATTACAGAGATATTCAAGGTGGCAACAGTTAGTACCTCACCCTGTATATAAGACTCGAAGGAAAATGCCTGTAATAAAGCTGCTAGTACGCGGATAAAAAATTAAGACTTGGTAAAAGACGGTGGCGAATGTCGGGAGATTGAGCTGTGGATTTGAAGAAGTTTGCAGGAAGACTGGGATTGAACTTGATGAAGATTGGCGGGAGACTGGGATTGGGACTTGATAGAAGAACTTGGTTCGATGGAAGTTGACGGGAGACTTAATCTGAACGCGATGGAAATTGTAGGAAGACTGTCTTCTACAACCATCCTCTAGACCTTCTTGCTCAAAATTCCGTTTTTGGTAGAGTATGGACAGAAGGGGACTTTGGGTTTTTAATGTTCCTTTACCCGATCAGGAACGTGTTGTGGGAGTCTGTTTCTTCCGTCTCGTGGACCAGGCGTGCGTAATATTAATTGTCTATTAGCCAATCAGGACGAGGGACATAGAAGTCTTCCCTCTGCCAGTTTTCCGTAGGAAAGGACGCGGAGTTGGATTTGTTTATGTGAAGTCTAGGGCCTCGGCGCCGAGTCGCCACGCGATAACGACTAGACGCGTCGCGGGCCTTGCACGTGCATTCGAAATTCACCGCGCTCTCGATTTTATGGCCGGGTCGAGTGGAGTTTTCCGGAGCCCTTGGTTAATCTTTGGTTCTCATACGGGTAAAAATCGAAACAACGTTAGGATCTATTGGCGGGTGATCTTCTATTGGCGGGCGAGTCATCTAGCTTGCAGTTATGTATTTTTTTGTTTGACGATTTTTCGGAGAAATTGACCCTAGAATCGTGTATGTCGAGTTTTTAGGACCAAGATCTTCGGCTGGGTTATGCGATACATTCTTCGTACATGTTCGCAGTGTACTGGCCTGTCTTGGAATCTTGAACTCTCTGTTTCAATAATTTTTTGTGTAAGGGGAAAGTTCAACGAGTACATCGCAGGATGTGACAAAAAGAAGTCTTGTGTTTTGGGAATCGTCGCGAGATGTGACAAAATTTCGGAATTTTAATTTCAATTTGGAAATCTTGGACATTACTCACGATTGCTGTTATTTCTTGCTCTCTGGACAAGCGCTGGTTTTGACCTACTGGCCTTTGTTGTTGTTGTTCTGCAATTTCTCTCGCACTCATTTCATTACGTAATTGCTCGAGCTCGCGTCGCTGTCGATCCAAGTCCGCTCTCTCCAATTCGATATCTCTTCGTTGTGCTATTTCAATATTTCTGTCGCGATCATCCGCGAGCACCGGTATTTTCGGTATATTACTATTTCTCGTTCTATCTGTAAAAGCGTAATTCGAATATTTTTGTACAGATTTTCTGCCAGATTTGCTTATATAAACGTTTTTTTTTTTTCCATAGGCAGCTAAGGCGATTTTTTTTTTGTATTATTTTGTCCCGGGGCCTCTATATAATTTTTGTAAAATTACGAGTTTTATTTTATAATTATATCAGTCAATTTATATCTTTATTATTATTATATCAGTCACTTTATAATTATATTTCATAATTATATCAGTCACGAGGCACTCGTTCGGGCGCCAAATTGTAGAATACGATTTTCTCTCTCACACATAACATTTACATTTATTGACCCACATGGCCGATCGACGTCAAATTTACAATATTTTGCTCAAATTTTCTTGTTCATTCTCTTTCATTGTCTTTCATGTATTAAGCGCGGCGAACTTAACTTTCGGACGGCGAGAGTAACCCTCGGTGGCTCTTTCCTATGTCCCGGGGCATAGATGGTTAGACGGTCGATTCACGGGATGACGACTTTGTGTGGTAGCTGGCCGAGCATACATCTGTGATGACGATCGGTTGATCCTACTCTCTTCCCTGTGGACAATGAGCTGCGCGGTAGAGTAGGACTTTTGATGTCGTCTGATCGAAGGCCCCGGGACGAAAGAGACCGAGCATCGCACGGGCCTCTCGAAATTGTCCAGAGTACGGGTAATGATCCCCTCCCCTGGGCCTCAAGACTCCTTCGCAAGTAGTAGGGCTAGGCCGATTTTAACGCACTTTGGTGGCGGGTGACCGGCGCGGGGTAGCCAAGTGCGGCGGTATGGGCGAGGGGGAGGGGTCGCCGGTCGCGTGTGACGTCACAGAGGGGGATCCTAAATCCAGTGGTCCTAAGACTACTAGAAGGGGGAAGCCGCCGTCGTCGCGAGTTGGGGTGGCGGGGATGGTAAAATGTTTTCAAAGCCCCTTAATGTATGACATGCAGCTGCCTTGGTTCCATTCTGAAAGACAATGTCAAGATGTTTGCATGTGTGTCGGCCCCGTCTCAAAGCTCGTCGACACTCGAGACAAGTCCTGACAGGTTCCTTGGAAAAACTATAAAGTTTAGGGATCTATCATTAATGACTGTGACCGCGGACGGACAACTTGACCACAGCTGCACTCTCGAAAAAAGTCTCAATAGATAGAGGTCTCGGTTTCATTCCGATATATAACGTCGAGATATTGCTGCAACTGGCGCGAAACGGCTACATGCAGTTGTGGAAAATACAACAGTGTTCCATCGTCTCTGAGGCGGAAAAAAAGATCAAATTCGTTGGGACACCATCATTGAACTGTTCGCATCAGTCATCTCGCCACCGTTTTCGACGCGTAGTGTTGACTATGTAAAAATGTATTAAAAATGTTTTATCGAAATGTAGATAAAGGAGAAATTCAATGTAGTTTCGTCGGAGAATAAATGAAGAATAAAAACGGTATATATTTCCGACGAAATGTTTTTTATTCATTCAAAAAAAATCCCTTGCTCACACAACGCTTCGTGTACACTCAACCAGCATTTCAACGATTTTACATTTGCATGGGCGCAATTGTATTTCGTGTTGAAGTCATGATGGGGGCATTTGGAGTTTGTGAATTTCGGCAACTTCTGCAGCGATGGACCGTCCATAGTCTCCAAGTCGATGACCTTTGTTGCGGCATGCATGACTCTTGATAACCATGCGCATTTCTCGAATCCCTTCGCATAGATGGTGGGAGCTCCTTGCAAGATTCGTCGAATCGTCTTTCTAACCATGGAAATTGCGTTCCAGCCACTTCTTTGTCATTTTGTACTTGGCCGGTAGAGAGTCCCATGCAAATGGTGCGTCGAAAGTGAGCGTCAACGGTTCAACATCCTTGTCACGGAATTTGATGATGGACATCTCCTTTAGGACAAATTTGTTGATGAGTCTCTTGAAGCCCAATGACATTGGGACAATCCAAAAGAGCTAGTAGATCGTCTTCGCCTACTCCTCGCATCACAAGCAGCCGGAAATTCGGCACACGCGAATGAAATTATATCGATTATCGAGGAATTGCGTGAAGCTGAAATCATTTATTAACTCGACGTAGGAGAATTCACGCATTAGCAATACGAATGTCGATGTGTTCGGACGTCAATTGCGTAAGAGTGTACTCCTCAGTAAGCGAGGTCCTCCAGGCCGACCTAGGCTTGGGTTTAACACCACCGCCGATGGTCATTATGACGTGGGGCAGAAACGATTGTGTAACATTGCTAATCCGTGGGGTGGGGGGGGGGAAGATGACGCCATCACTCTAAGTGCTTTACACAAAAGATCCCGAACTATCATTAAGAACATTCGCAAATAAATGAATGAGAGTAGCCAGTTGCTGGTTAATGGACTTGAAGCTACGAAAAGAGACATTGCAAAGACTCCCGAGGCTGATGTCAAAACTCTACAAGATTTGGTGATTCGTAATTCACACGTCATTGCTGAATTGGACGCACAACTGAGTGGACTGGAAAATGAACGAAAAAAGGGGCGCTCTCGTGCTGGAGCTCCATAAGCCTGCTCGACGAAAGTATCCGCGTCGACATGTGGACATCCGTGGCTTGGACGTGACCTGGCAAACTGAACTCATCGATATGTCATCATACGCGTGTCAAACGCAAAACTCCAAACGCAAATTTCTCCTCACCGTCATCGATACCTTCTCGAGTAATAGTGGTAAAGATGCAGCCACCGCAATGAAGTCGATCCTCGTTAAGGGACGCATACCGCGGAACTTACACGTTGACCGGGGAAAAGAATTTTACAATTGTGACTTCAAGGCCCTCATGAAAAAGTACAATATTCACATGTATTCAACATATAACAACTTGAAGGCATCCATTTGCGAGCGTTTCAATCGTACATTGAAGAATAAGATGTGGATGCAATTCAGTCTTCGCGGTAATTATCTGTGGATCGATATTCTTGATACTCTAGGAGCCGAATATAATGATTCTGTACATCCCACTATTAGGATGAAACCGAGAAATTTCAACGTGGAAAACGAGAAGCACTTGCACCAGGTTATTAATAAGCCACCAATGAAAAGACAACCGAAATTCGCCGTTGGTGATAAACTGAGAATCAGAAAATTTAAGACTCTCTTCGAAAAGGGTTACACACTAAACTGGACAACGCAAATATTTACCATATGCCATGTGAAAACAACGCATCCGGTGACGTATCACTTGAAGGAGCATAAAGATGAACCGATCGCCGGTGGTTTCTACGAACAAGAGCTTCTCAGTGTCAAGCAGCCCGATATCTATCTCATTGAGGCAGTATTGAAGAAGCGCGGTAATCGAATGTTTGTAAAATGGATAGGTTTTGACAATAGCCACAATAGTTGGATAAGTGAATCCGACTTGTAGTCGGCAATAAAAAAAATGTGACGGAATTTTTTTTCGACTTTTCTGACTTTCTACCGCTTCGAGCCTTCACGTGGCGCTCAACGTTTTCGAATACCTTTTCCCCCACTCCGGAAAAGTGTATGATGGAAAATAAGGGACACACATGGATTACAAAAGACCTATGTGAACTTGGCACCCGAGTATCTCCGATCTCAATTTTTTTTGGTGATTTCGGAAGGTTTTCGTTTGTAGTTGATTGTAGTAAACTTAATTTTGTTTGTAGTAGCGCAGAAAATAAATCACGACCACCAAAAAAAACGGCATCCCCCGGAATAAAAATAAAAAACTTTTAGCATTTTATTTTCATTCAAACTCGATTGTAGTTGATTGTAGTAAACTTTTTTTCGTTTGTAGTTGATAGGTTTTTTTTATTTTCCAAAAAAAACGGACTTCAAAAAATGAAACGACCTGCAACCATTTTTCGAGTGAATCCTAAATGCTAATTAACATATATATGACATAAAAGATAAAAATTAAAACGAAGGCATTGCGGAAATGCATTATTTCACGATTTATCCAAGCAGCTTATCCTTTGCATACATCGCAGAAGCAGGAAAACGAGCTATCCTTTCGTACGGTAGGATAGATCATTTGTAGTAGTAAACTAGATACCTAAAAACGACGCCCGCCCTTCTAAAACGGTTGTAGTTGTTTGTAGTTCCGTCTTAATCGTTTGTAGTTGCAGAGAAAGTAACTACAAACGCGGAAATCACCGGTAAATAATTTTTCCATTATTTTAGAAGGATATGTTGGTTTGGAGTAGTAAACTATGTAACTACAAACGACGCCGGCTGTTTTAAACCGTTTGTAGTTGTTCGTAGTTCCGCATTTATCGGTTGTAGTTATAGAGAAAGTAACTACAAACGGGGAAATCACCTGAATCTGATTTTTCCACGGATTTGGAAGGATATGTTCGTTTGTAGTAAAGGAGCAAGTAACTGCAAACGACGTCGGCGCTTCTAAAACGTTTGTAGTTGTTTGTAGTTGTAGTTTGTACTACAAACGAGGAAATCACCTGAAACTGATTTTTCCACGGATTTGGAAGGATATGTTCGTTTGTAGTAAAGGAGCAAGTAACTGCAAACGACGTCGGCGCTTCTAAAACGTTTTTAGTTGTTTGAAGTTCCGTATTTATCGTTTGTAGGTGTAGAAAAAGTGACTACAACCGAGGGAATGATGTGAAAATGATTTTTCAGCAATCTGAGAAAGAAACGTTCGATTGTAGTAATGAAGTACGTTACTACAAACGACGCACGCGATTCTAAAACGTTTGTAGTTGTTTGTAGTTCTGTATTTATCGTTTGTAGTAACAGAGAAAGTAACTACAAGCGAGAAAATCACTTGAAAATGATTTTTCCACGATTTTGGAAGGATATGTTCGCTTGTAGTAATATAGTAGGCTACTAGAAACGACGCCCGCAATTCTAAATCGTTTGTAGTCGTTTGTAGTTCTGTATTTATCGTTTGTAGTAGTACTACAAACGACGTCAGCGGTTTTAAAACGTTTGTAGTAGATCGTAGTTTCGTATTTATCATTTTTAGTTGCAGAGGCAGTAACTACAAACGATGAAATCACCTGAAAATGATGTTTCCACGATTCTTGCAGAAAATGTTCGTTTGTAGTAATCGAGTAAGTAACTACAAACGATGCCCGCGGTTCTAAAACGTTTGTAGTTGTTTGCAGTTCCGTATTTACTGTTTGTAGTTATAGAGAAAGTAACTACAAGCGAGCAAATCACCCGAAACTGATTTTTCCACGCATTTGGAAGGATATGCTCGTTTGTAGTAAAGGAGCAAGTAACTACAAACGACGTCGGCGCTTCTAAAACGTTTGTAGTTGTTTGTAGTTTCGTATTTATCGTTTGTAGTTGTAGAAAAAGTGACTACAAACGAGGGAATGACGTGAAAATATTTTTTCACGATTGTGTGTACTTTCTCTGCAACTACAAACGTTCAAAACAGCATTACACACAACTACATACATTTCTAAAGGACTGGCGTAGTTTGTAGTTAACTAGTTTATTACACAAACGGGCACTTTCTCTGCAACTACAAACGATAAATACGGAACTACATACAACCACAAACTACAACTACAAACAACTTTTAAAAGCGCCGGCGTCGTTTGTACTTATCCAGTTTATCACTAAAAACGGCTATATCCTTCCAAAATCGCGGAAAAAACATTTACCGGAGATTTTCTCGTTTTTGGTTACTTTCTCTGCAATTACAAACGATAAATACGAAACTACACGCAACTACAAATGTTTTAAACGCACTGGCGTCATTTGTAGTAACCTAGTTTATTACCACAAACGGATATATCCTTCCAAAATCGTGGAGAAATAATTTTCAGGTGATTTCTTCGTTTGTGGGTACTTTTTCTGCAACTAGAAACGATAAATACGAAACGGCAAATATCTACAAACGTTTTAGAAGCGCGGGCGTCGTTTGTAGTTACTTACTCCATTATTACAAGCGAACATTTTCGTCTTAAATATCTGAAAAACTGTTTTTAGGTGATTTCCTCGTTTGTAGTTACTTTCTCTGCAACGACAAACAATGAAAAAGGAAGTACATACAACTACAAACGTTTTAAAAGCCAGGCCTCGTTTGTAATTCCATACTCCATTACTATATACAAACATTTCCTTCTCAAATTGCCGAAAAATTATTTTCAGGTAATTTTTTCGTTTTTAGTTATTTTCTCTGCAACTACAGACGATAAATGCAGAACTCCACACAACTTCAAACGTTTTAAACGCACTGGCATCGTTTGTAGTTACCTAGTTTATTACCACAACCGGACATATCTTGCTAAAATCACGAAAAAACCATTTTCACGTGATTTCGTCGGTTGTAGATGCTTTCCTTGCAACAACAAACGATAAAAACGGAAGTACACATACCCACAAACGTTTTGGGAGCGCGGGCGTCGTTTGGAGGTACCTACTTTTTTTAACTCGAAACGAACATTTCTTTCTCAAATTACTGAAAAACTATTTTCACCTGATTTCCCCGTTTGTACTTACGTTCTCTGCAACTACAAACGATAAAAACGGAACTGCACATAACTACAAACGTTTTAAAAGCGCGGGCGTCGTTTGAAGTTACTTACTACATTACTACAAAGGGAGATTTCCTTCTCAAATTCCTGACAAATTAATATCAGGTGATTTCCTCGGTTGTGGTTACTTTCTCTGCAACTACAAACGATGAAAACGGAAGTACAATCGTTTTAGACTCCCGGGTGTCGTTTGGAGTTACCTACTTTATTACTACAATCGAACATTTCTTTCTCGAATCTCTGAAAAAATATTTTCACGTCATTTCCTCGTTTGTACTCATTTTTCCTACAACTACAAACGATAAATACGGAACTACAAACAACTACAAACGTTTTAGAAGTGCCGACGTCGTTTGTAGTGACTTACTCCTTTACTACAAATGAACATATCCGTCCAAATCCGTGGAAAAATCAGTTTTAGGTGATTTTCTCCTTTGTAGATTGTTTCTCTATAACTACAAACCTTTGTAGTTTGTTTCTCTATAACTACAAACGATAAATACGGAACTACAAATAACTGCAAACGTTTTTGAAGCGCGGGCGTCGTTTGTAGTTACTTACTCCCTTACTACAAACGAACATATCATTCAAAAATCGTGGAAACATCATTTTCAGGTGATTTCATCGTTTGTAGTTACTTTCTCTGCAGCTACAAACGATAAATACGAAACTACGATCTACTACAAACATTTTAGAAGCGCGAGCGTCGTTTGTAGTTACCTACTTTATTACTACAAACGAACATTTCTTCCTCAAATTGCTGCAAATTATTTACGTGATTTGCTCGTTTATAGTTACTTTCCCTGCAACTGCAAATGATAAATACGAAACTACGAACTACTACAAACGTTTTCAAACCGCCGGCGTCGTTTGTAGTTATCTAGTTTGCTACTACAACCCAACATATCCTTCTAAAATAATTGAAAAATCATTTACAGGTGATTTCCTCGTTTATAGTTTCTTTCTCTGCAAGTGCAAACGATAAATACAGAACTACAAACAACTACAAACGATTTAGGGCCGCGGGCGTTGCTTGTAGTAGCCTACTTTATTACTACGAACGAACATATCCTTCCAAAATCGTGGAAAAATCATTTTCAGGTGATTTCCTCGTTTGTAGTTACTTTGCCCATTACTACAAACGATAAAAACGAAACTACAAACAACTACAATCGTTTTAGAAACGCCCACGTCGTATGTAGTATGTAGGTGACTTCCTCGTTTGTAGTTACTTTGCTCATTACTACAAACGATAAAGACGAAACTACAAACAACTACAATCGTTTTAGAAACGCCTACGTCGTATGTAGTTACCTACTTTATTACTACAAACGAACATTTCTATCTCAATCTGCTGAAAAAATTTTCCACGGGTTTTTCTCGTTTATAGTTACTTTCTCTGCAACTACAAACTATAAATACGAAACTACACACAACTACAAACGTTTTAAAATACTGGCGTCGTTTGTAGTTATTTACTACATTACTACAAACGAAGATTTCCTTCTCAAAGTGCTGACAAATTATTATCAGGTGATTTCCTCATTTGTAGTTACTTTCTCTGCAACTTCAAACGATAAATACGAAACTACACACAACTACAAACGTTTCAGAAGCGTAGGCGTCGTTTGTAGTTACTTCCTCTGCAACTACAAACGATTAAAACGGAAGTACACACAACTAGAATCGTTTTGTACGCCCTAGCGTCGTTTGTAGTTACCTAGTTTATTAGTACAATCGAACATATCCTTCCAAAATCGTGGAAAAACCTTTTTCAGGTGACTTGCACGTTTGGAGTTACTTTCTACCTTACTACAAACGAAGATTTCCATCTCAAATTGCTGGCAAATTATTTTCACGTGATTTCCTCGTTTGTAGTTACTTTCTCTGCAACTAGAAACGATAAATCCGAAATTACGAACTACTACAAACGTTATAAAACCGTCGGCGTCGTTTGTAGTTACCTAGTTTACTACTACAAACCAACATATAGTTCTAAAATAATTGAAAAATAATTTACAGGTGATTTCCTCATTTGTAGTTACTTTCTCTACAGCTACAAACGTTTCAGAAGCGCAGGCGTCGTTTGTAGTCACATTCTCTGCAACTACAAACGATTAAATCGAAAGTACACACAACTACAAACGTTTGAGACCCCCGAGCGTCGTTTGTAGTCACCAAGTTTACTAGTACGAACGAACAGATCCTTCCAAAATCGTGGAAAAATTATTTTCCGCTGATTTCCTCGTTTGCAGTTCCTTTCTCCGCTACTACAAACGCTAATTAAAGAACTACAAACAACTACAAACGATTTAGAATCGCGGGCGTCGTTTGTAGTAGCCTACTTTATTACTACAAACGAACATATCCTTCCAAACTCGTGGAAAAATCATTTTCAGGTGATTTCCTCGTTTGTAGCTACTTTCTCTGTTACTACGAACGATAAATACGGAACTACAACCAACTACAAACGTTTTAGAAGTGCGGGCGTCGTTTATAGTTACTTACTCCATTGCTACAATCGAACATATCGTTCAAAAATCGTAAATGTAGTTTCTTTGTCTGCAACTACAAACGATTAAGACGGAACTACAAACAACTACAAACGTTTTAGAAGGGCGGGCGTCGTTTGTAGTTATCTAGTTTACTACTCCAAATGATCCTACCCTGCGATAGGATAGATCGATTTTCTGCTTGTGCGGTGTATTCAAACGATAAGCTGCTTAGATAAATCGTGAAATATTGCATTTCAGTAATGCCTTCGTTTTAATTTTTATCATTTATGTTAGATATATGTTAATTATCATTTAGAATTCACTCGAAAAATAGTTACAGGTCGTTTCATTTTTTGAAGTCCGCCTTTTTGGAAAATAAAATAACCCTTCAACTACAAAAGAAAAAAAGTTTACTACAATCAACTACAAACGATTTTGTATGAAAATAAAATGCTAAAAGTTTTTTATATATATTCCGGGGGATGCCGTTTTTTTTGGTGGACGTAATTTTTTTCTGCGCTACTACAAACGAAATTAAGATTACTACAATCAATTACAAACGAAAACCTTCCGAAATCACCAAAAAAAATTGAGATCGGAGATACTCAGGTGCCAAGTTCACTTAGGTCAAAAGACCTTACAAAAGCCGTTTTCTTTTAGGCAGAAATCCGTTTTTACATAAAATATTTACAGCAAATATAATTTTATCGAGCTCGAGTTAATATTTACAAAAAATATACACAATTTTCACAAGTTTTACATCGAGTTAATATTTATGAAAAAAATATACACAATTTTATCAAGTTAATATTTACAAAAAAGTACATAATATTTCACGATGGTATGCTATAATGCCCCCATGGTAGAGTTTCAGAGGTCCCAGGTATGATATACCGCTTATCGTCATGAGGACTCAGAGCAATTTTCGTCTCGCGAATGGTGTAGACCTTATGCAACTTTGATCGAATGCACGTTTGACTACGCTCCATTTCAACTTCTTCCCTCAAGCATCGAGCATAATCGTCAAATGTGATTGTCCTAGCCACAACGCTACTCTTGACACCTTTAACTTTTTCCGTGTCCTTCTTGCCCTCGACACGTGTCGCATACATTTTCGATCGAAGTCCAATAAATTCAGTCATAATTGCTCTATTACATTCATCCTGCATGATACCGAGTATCTTCTTGTTGACGAGCGGTATACCATACCTATGGTCCGCTGAATATTCGCTTGTATCAAATTTTACAATGTCGCGCTTCATGTCGGCATATATATCATCGCTCTCATATATGAGGCTGTCTGTATCGATATACATGACTGTACATCTATCGCGATACAGAGGAACCATATACTCGTGATGAAATCCATACAAGCACGTTTTGGATATGTCGAGTATGCACATACCCACATATATCGGCGTGTTGCATTACACGTCGAGAGTGCGCCATTCCACGGCAACGAGGTTTTCCGACAAAACACCTCGGCTGTAGAAGTTTGGCTACGTAATAATTGCCTCTGCGCCATACCTACCCTCCCATTTTGTCAGATGCTATACATCTACATGATTGCGCACATTCTCCATCGTTTTGCCAAATACCGCATTATTAATTTATTTGAATAAATTCTTTTCGAAATCGTTTTTGGCAAGCGTTCGAAACTGGGTATTGAACTCGATATACGAACGCAGCTATGGGGATCGTGTAAGCTGTAGGACTTTATGGATTTTCACGAGGCAAAGTCTGTGGCGTAAGCACTGTTGTAATTTCCGGTAGTGTATGATATACCGCTTTTTATCGCAGACGGCTGCTAACAGCTATTCCCCCTGCTCGCCCGTCGGTTTTTCATGTATTGGACAAGACGGCGGGTCTTTGTGCGCATCATGTAGAGATTGGGGATATTCCAAGTCGACTTCAAGGATGTAGCCTGTAGGTGAGTCTAGCGCGATGCGGGATGGATCAAAATTGGCTTGTCATCGACCCATCGAAAATCTGCGTATGCCAAAGGTTGACACGTTGCCCATCCATACAAATTGATGACGTCAAAATACATCAAGTATGGCCATGCTTTCGATGGATTAAACGACTCCATGTACTTGTTATTAGCGTGAGCATATCGGTTTGAGCATTGACTCAGACCACCGCGTTGTCACGTCGGGAAGGGACGTGGGCATATATTTTTTGATTCCCTCCTTTTTTGCCTACGACAAGCGCAATAGCACGGGATGAGGGTAAAAAGGGGTAGTGCTTGGAATGAGTTGAAATTAGGAAATCATGCAGTGATTTGGTATCGAGAAATAATCCGACAAATTTGTACAAACTTAACTAAAGGTTTATTACAAATAAGTGATTGGATTAATAAAGTTACTTATACAAAAAATTGACAATAAAAATAACTGTGAAGTCGGGGGAACAATCGGATTAACATAAAATGAAATTTGTAGCTTACATTGGTCGCTATGTTCGCGGGTGTATCCGTGTGCAGGTACGCTCGCTCGCAAGGATATCGGTTGTCGCTCGCAGATAAGGGCCTAGTTGACGGACGCCACGCTTAGCGTTCGGTAAGCGGTCACCAGCACCAGACTTTTGGGGTGCCGAGAGTATTTATATATATACGCGTAGTAAACAGCACCCGAACTACCTTACGCACTCGAGGCCGCGAGAGTCGACTAATCGTTTATACGACACTTCGGTCAAAACCCGAAGATGTATAATATTCGAAACTCTATGATACCGGTACTACACTTCGAATTCTGTCAGAACAAGATTAAGAAGTGAAGTTAATTCGATGGATGATTTTGCGAGACTACGATCTGATTGCAACAGAATCGGTTGGAAGACTGATCTGAACGCGATGGAAAATGTCGGAAGACTGTTCTCCACGAGTGGTGATGGAACACGCTTCTACGAACGATGATGGAACACTCCCTTGACTTTCTTCTTCCAGGATGTAGGAAAAATTGGGATGCTGAGGTGGTGGGAGAAGAAAACTCTGGAAAAGTGCACTTTTGGTGGTGCATTCTTTTTGGATTGGTGGAAAAGGCATTAAATATAGGTCTCTTCGGTTGATTGGTCGAAAATAGAGAGTGGGAGCAGGACGTAGGCTCGTCGCTCTATTTCCAGGAATTGGAGCTGCGCTTCTTTATCTGGAGCGCGGAAAAATACAGAGAGGAAAAAGGGGCCTTGTCGGCGCCAAGAACGCACGCTCCAGATAGGGCTTGTTGACCGAGGCCCGCGAGTCCGCATGGGAAATATCAACGCAGTTTTATGACCGCGGCAACTTCCTGGGTCGGAGGATTTTCTCCTAGCGAGTGTATATTTTAAGGATTTGAACATTTTTCCGCTCTTGGATGATCGTTAGCATTCGGTATCGTTGCGTCGTTATATATTTACGTCTTTATGAATATCATCACGTATTTCTTGCGTGTCGCTTCACGTGTTCGTCATCCTTGTAACCCGAAGGTTTCCTTTGTATATTTTTGGTCTTAAGGACACTCTGCGATGTACTCGGACTCTGTTCGGATTACAACGAGACTGTTCGAAATTTTCCCGCTTGTATATTTGTTCTCGATATCGTTAAGACCGCTACGCTTTCGCGTGGGAAGTTACGCGAGACGCTTGGTTATATTAATATCGATAGGCTACATTTCCGCCGTGGTAGCCCTTATTCTAAAGAAAAATATTCAGATCCGTCGAAAAATAAGAATGCCGCTATCGTGCGTATTAGGCTTAAAAATACATTGTATGCAATTGGTCGCGACGTGACAGCGTATACCCCGCTCAACGAATAAAACCATGTTGATGTCAATTACTAATTCAAACTTGACATTCGAGTGTTTTAGCATTGCACCCCAGGTACATCCGGGCAATGTGTAGTAATACGCGGGATCTAGGCCATAGCTCTCAACGCATATATTTCGAAAGTTTTCGAAAATGTCCGCTAATAACAAGACATCTGTCTTCAAGTACAAATCGCTATAGTCACACAGCGTTCGAATGGAGAACCTCTCCCAAATTTTGTCAGCATATGCATACTCGCTGTCCGATACTGTAGCATCTGTCAGGGAACTGTAAAATGCGTCTCGTGGTGGAAGGCAAGTGTCGTCTAGCTTGGTCACCCCATCAAGATATTCATAAGGGAATACCCCTTTTCGCGTTAGCAAATTGAAATCGTCTGTCAGGAGAGTTGTGAATTATGTGCGTAAAATTTTGAGTTTGTCCTCAGTCAAGAATGCGGCTAATTTGTCGAGATTGGTGTTGAGGAATTTGTATGAGTCGATATAGCGCAATTGGATATTGTGTTTTGAATCGTCTTCAATTTCAACATGCTTCGTGAAGGAGATGTATTTCTGTTTTGTGATTGGAAGCACATCGGCTGTTCCTTCGAACGCCGTGGCTACTTGATTATAAAATGCGCATCATAACCGGATAAATTGTGGAAAACTATGGGAATGAAAAATAACTGCTTATAAGTGAGGTTGCAGTTAGAATGGGCAGGGCCTCTATAGCGTCCAGTCAGATGGCAGTGATCTCGAACGCGTATATCTTCTTGCGCGAATGGTTTCACACATATGTTACATTGAGTCGCTGGTCGAAAACTTGCCCACTCACTCGGTGTTAAATATACGATTGGCACGTTGTCACATAAAATGTCTTTTATCCGCAGTGCTAGATTTTTCAGTTCTCCGACAAGCCATGATATGCAATCAGCACTGCGACGCGAGTGATATGAAGATAATGAATCGTCATACGAACAACACACGTAATATCCGATACTAAACACTTCATGGTGTTGATACATATCTTTCGCTACGTTCTCCCCATCGGTCTTTGCTAACACACACTCCAAATCAGCATACACCATGAAAGGATGTCGCTCTTTCCGGCTAAAGTTACTGAACTGGAGCCACTTATTGGTGTCGTTTGGTAGTCGAATTGCACAATCGTTTATGGCCCCACAATCGACCTCGTGCGATTGCAATTTTTCCCCGGAACCGAAGTGGTGCAAACACCTGCAAATCAAACAAGATTTTTTTTCCAATTTTCTCCCTTAGAAGATATATAATTTTGTATTAATAATGTTAAATTTACACACCGATCGCATATATATTTTGTATGCCCCTTTTTGCTTGGTGGCTTCGTTACGAGTCTCGACAGGTTCTTGATCCATACGAAATGCCCCACATGGTCGTGCTCAGTATCTTGCATGGACAGCAAATTGATGTGCTTCTCCTTCTTCTGTTGAGTCACGCGTATTGGAACAATGTCCTTTTTGGTGGTGGTGGTATACACATTAATCGATACATTGTTGTAGCACCCAAATTTTTTTTTTTTGACGTATCGTCCCCAGGAATTCGATATCCTGGAGATTTAGTACTGTTGAATAATGAGGGTGAGAAGGCACTGTCTCGTTCGGCTGGGTATAGAGCAGTGACAACTGCCCGTGCGGAACATGCATTATCACGCGATTTGACATTAACCACAGCCCTCTTCATCATTATTTCCCGTGGCAATGATATGCAGCACCCAGCACGCATCGGATTATACTTATTCTAAATTGCTTCGTGTGCTAAATCGAAATCGCTTTAGCTAAATAGTTCACAGTTTCGCATGCTGACACTTCTATTGGCTTGTTTGTCACCACTCGCGAATTCACCATTGAACACTGTATTATCTTTAATACTGTTGTGCTTGTTGATAATATTTTGTCCACGATGAAGCACTAGGACGCCAGCATCATTTACCAAGTGCAACTCGACACATCGTTGTTCCCACGCTGCAAAATCTTCAAACGAGCATAACTGCACGGCTTGGTCAAGCAAGATTTATTCCATGTTGCATTAACGAGTACGAAAAACTTCCACGATGTTGACCGACTGACTGCTTCATGCAAAGTGCGGCCAGTTTTGAGCAGAGCGGATCATTAAAACGGTTCTCCCTTCGGGAAGAAAAACTCGGCTCTCTATCTCGGGGAAACCCCAGAGTTTTCCGATAACGCATCGGTACAGATTGCCCCGAGGAACGCTAGACAAAAACAGGAGGTTGGGATGCATTGAGTGAAAAGATTTTATCGATCCTGCAGCTCAAGTGGTTCATCGGCGCCAAAGGTCTTTGACGATAGGTCCCTAAACTTTAAAGTTTTTCCAAGGAACCTGTCAGGACTTGTCTCGAGTGTCGGCTAGCTTTAAGACGGGGCGAGGACACATGCAAACATCGTGAGATTGTCTTCCGGAATGGAACCAGGACAGCGGCATGTCATAAATTTGGGGGTTTTGAAAAGCCGCCCGTTCATGTAGCGTCTTCAAATTACCGAAAATTTTCCGATCTATATATGGTTGTCGCATGCACGCACGCCCGAACACACACACACACACACACACACACACACACACACACACACACACACACACACAAACACACGCACGCACGAACGCACGCACGCACGCACGCACGCGCACACACACACACACACACACACACACACACAGACGCGCGCGCGCACGCAAACGCACGCACACGCACGCAGAAGCACGCACACACACGCAGAAGCACGCACACGCGCGCAGAAGCACGCACACGCGCGCAGAAGCACGCACACGCGCGCAGAAGCACGCAGAAGCACGCACACGCCCAGCACGTACAAACACGCACAAACGCGTACCAACACGCACGCACGCACAAGCACGCACACGCATAAGCACGTACAAACACGTACAAACACGCACAAACACGCACAACCACGCACGCACGCACACGCGCAAATACGCACAAACATGGACAAGCACGTACAAACACGCACAAGCGCGCACGCACGCACACGCACAACCACGTACAAACACACACAAACAGACGAAACACAATAGATGCATAAACTGTTATGGCATTGTAAAATTTTAATATTATCTATAAACTATTGTTTCATTGTCTTTTTGATTAAAATCATTATCCCCCCCGCCCCAACGCGCGACGACGGTGGCTTCCCCCTTCCAGTAGTCTTAGGACCACATGGCTACCCCCACCGCCAAGGCCCCTGACATCCCCTCTCTGACGCCACACGCGACCGCCGACCCGGCCCCCCTCCACCGTACCGCCGCACTTGGCTTCCCCGCGCCGGACACCCTCCCCCCAAAGTGCATTAGAATCGGCCTAGCCCTACTACTTTCGCATTTTCGCGACGTGCTCATTTCAGTTCATTTGAGTTACTGATATTGTTGAGAGACATCCAAGTAAACACAATGAAAGTACTCATTTTTAATATAATAATAACCGTTGATCAGAAGGATTCTAGTGGAGCAAGATGAATACAAGCTAGCGGGGTAAGATGAATATGTTCTCGTCTTGCCCCGCATTGTCAATATTATGGCCAACCTGCCTACCTAGTTTATCTGCATTGAATTATTTCAGTAATAATTTGAATGTATTAACAAGACTACGGCGTTTTCGAAAGGAAGTGCCTTATTTGTGTAGATGCGAGTATGTTAATGTCTTGATGATTTGAAACTAGTAACTCAAATATGATGTGAGTTGTATCGATGCCGCGCGTTCTTTCCATTCTATAATTAGGATAAATACCTACCTACGTAGGTCCTTTTATGTTCGTCTTTGATTTGAAAGACGTTTAGCGCGTACAAAAAATATCCAATAGTGGAGAGCGGAATATCGGCAGTATGACGAAGTCCGGGCCTACACTAGGTGGTTTTTGCCGGATGTATAGTGTAATGTAAGTCTTGAACTATTTATACGCTATAGATGCGGCAAAAACGCTCCGGTCGAACCGCATAGTGTACACCCGGCCTTAGGGAAAAATGTGGGCTATCGCAAAACTGCAATATTTTACAATGTACTACTATCTACGCTAGAGAGATGTGTTAAAGCTATGAGAAAAGCGATAATGAAACTAGTCAAGAATTTGGGCCCTATTTAACCGGTGTTTCTATTAGAGGAGGAAGAAGAACTAACAAATTATTTAAATCATGCATTAAGTAAAACAAATATTGAAGCAAAAAAAATTACTTGCCTGAACTGAAGTAAGTTGCCTAAGAACAAAGTTGAAATCTCGGAAATGAATGTGCTTAAGGGGTAAGGCCACTGTAACGGCCCAAAAAAAAGGTTTTTTCACTAATTTTTTGCTCCCGAAATTGAAGGTATTTGAAAAAAAACTTTTAATGGTGTTATCGGGCATACATTAAACTTTATTATAAAATTTTTTTATAGTAAAAAAAAACAAAATGGCGGTTCCACAGCTATCTTCCCGGGACATGTTTTGCTTCCAGGGCTCCGCGGCACGCAGCACCACTGGTGCACTTTTGAATCTAGAACAAAAAAAAAAACCATTAATCTAGAGGGCTATAGCTAGAGAATGTCGATCGGATTTTAAAAAGTATCAATTTTTGTGGATTTGGCGTGCGTTTGAAAAAAAAATTGATTTTTGACGAAAAAAACGGCAAGTTTTTTGTTAATAAAAAATCAATAAATAAAGTTCTTGAAAATTCCGATCGACATTCTCAAGATAATGTAATTGTTCACATCTGGTTAAAATTTCAAGTAAAAAAAATGAAAATTGTTCGAGTTATGCTGCGTGCCATTTTGAAAAACCATGTTTCGAGAAAAACGCGTTTAAAGTTTTGCGAATAGTTTTTTATTGGAAAAAATTAAAAAAAGAAGTTAAAAAAAATTTTCACCGTTAGTCTGCAATCCCAGCACCATACATTTGTCCTTCGATGGCCGAATTTTCGTCTTCTTCGTCTTTCCTGGTTGATTTTTGGAGCGCGCGCGCACTTTTGGCCGCGTCGCTCAGAGATGTCTCCGCGTGCGTGATGCGTTTGGCGTCGGCTTCGATGCAGAACTTATATAACTGTACACCAATTTCCACCTCCAACATCTTGAATATTTGCAAGACGTTGGTAAGGCCGCCATTGAATATGCAAACAGCGATATCCGTCGCAATATCTAGTACAGTTTTTCCGCTTGAGGATGATTTGGGGGCCAAACTCCAAACAGTAGCGTTGAAACTTTCGTTATTGTTTTGAGTATAGGCCCCCAAGCAACGCTCCAGCAACTCGTCCCGGCTCAATTCCATGTAGATGGGTTTGATGGCTTGATAAACCTCCTCACTCATTGGCTGATTGTGATGATACGCATCCAAGGCATTTTCTGCTTTCGCTTTCTTCCAACTGCACCAATTCTCCGAACATTTTTCGTGCTGAGGCTTTTCATCCGTTGACATTTTGTGAAAAAGGGTTGCCCAGATCTCATTTTTCATATTTTTGATGGAATCGGAATTTCGACGGATTGCTAAGCCGTAATAAATGCTTAGTTCGTCCATCAATTTGGCAGTGAGTTTTCCTCTTCCCCCGAGACCTTTTGTTCCTTTTTTTAAGTTTCTCAATCGAGTGCCCATTCTTTTTTGCACGTGATCTATGCACTCTTTTTTTTTAACATCAACATTTTCATAAGGCTTCGAATCCACGATGCCTTTGAAAGTTTTGGAATCGCCATCTCCGATATAATTGCCGTATTTTATTCCGTATAAATCTTCTGAGCGTTGGAACATTTCGACGACAGCATCGACTTCCATTTTTCCCGATGATCCTTCGTGATTGGCTTGGCATTCATCGGCGTGACTTATTTGCCATTCCTCGAATTCCGTTGTTCCGTTTTTGGACTTCCAGTGCTCGCATGATTTGCAATACTTTGATTTCACTTCGACGTCGATTATTTTTCCAGACGACCAGCCGATCAATGACGTGACTCCAAAAAGCGATGAAAATCCGCGTTTTCGCCATGAGCCATCGCCGGAAACCGTTACTCCGTCAGTTTGTCCATTTTTCTGGCTTTCCTCCTTCTCTTCTTGCGCTGCTTTCTTCATGCTTGCATCTCTCACTGCTTTCGTTGCGATTGCTATCGTTTTGACCAATTTATCATAAAATGAATGAAAAATTGGGCGTGGCAAATCCATGAACGCGGAAAATTTTTTGATTCCATGTAATCCTATTCCAATCAGTCGCATTGCAAGCACGATTCTACGATTTATTTCATATGCATTGCGAATGAATTTGGAACTCGGAATATCCACATCGGGACATTTTGGGCAAACGATTACAATTTTGAATCCTAAACCACGAGGACTTCTTTCTCGAAACGCAATGTCAGATCCGCACGTTTTGCACTTCACGTGCTGGGCAATAACGGCAAAAACGGCGCAGAAATTGATGATTCTATAGCCGAATTGACTATTAACATCGAATTCCTCGTTGCAGTCCTTCAGTTTTTTCGCCGAAGCACTGACGCCCGGCTCATCACTCTCACGTTCGTATTGATTCAAGGGTCGTTTCTTCCCGCCTGACCGACGCCGCGTTGGATACGAGGTTTTCGTACCTTTTTTTCCAAGATACACTTGAGCACTCATTTCAACTACACGTTCGTAAATTTTACAGTGAAATTGTAAAGAAACCACGAAAAACACGCAAAAATCGTCGCTTATGAAGAATCAATCGCTCTTTACTGTGCGCTTGCTGAGTCTAAACTAATGGAATTTTTCTTGATAATGCTCAAAAGGATCGAAAGGACACGTGGAACGTTAATACCGGCGGTTAGGAGCAATGGGGGGGGACCTATTGTGTCGTCCCTTTCCGTCATTATGTTTGCCGCAGGTAGTCGTTTCGGAGCAAGTTTTGACACGCTTGGCGGCGACCTTCATTTCCTAAGGACAACAAATTTTTTTTCGCACAGGACCTTTTTTTTCTTATTCTAGAGGGTTTAAACTATTTTTTAAGACAATAAAAAAAATCGATTTTTCAAAAAATTTACAGTGGCCTTACCCCTTAACAAAGACAACTAAGATACAGGAAATCAAGAAGAAAGCTGACAGTAGCGAAACAATACAAACGATTAAGCAAATTAACAGGAGGGTCCCGAATAAAAGTCAAGAAGATTATAAAAGTCCTTACTGTTCAGGTGGCAGTCGCAATCAACGGAAGACTAGTGTGCCAAATATGTGAGCGGTGGATGCGTAATTTATGTGCTTGTATTAAGAATAAAACCATTTTATATGCAAAAGATGCCAATAATTCTTGTCCCACCATCCCTAAAGCTGTTCGATCTTGCTCCACATAAGCGGTAAGATGGGGAAAAGGGTTTAATTGAAAATATATATATTATATTAGCAATCGAAAGTACTGATTTTTTGGTGCCTAAATTAAAAGATTAAGAAATCTTGATTAACTTCAAACAATATATTAAAGTTGTCAAATTCATGTATATTATTTGAATATAACCTTAGAGAACGTACACAAATTACGTAACGTCAAATTTCTCAATTGCCCCCCCCCCACATAGCGGCCACGTAACGCCTGGTCTGAACGTCCCTCCCACTATTCCGTTACGTAACGGGTGCTTTGTCGGCAATAACTGCATTTTTTTCTCAAAGGAATAACTGATTATGAAAGGATCGGGTTTATACTCATTTTATGAAGTGTATGTTCATCTAGTTTTATACCAATTTTTACGAATCTTTCTTTAACTTCACCGAGATATATGCCTTGATTTGACGACGAAAAGAAGATTCGCTTCATTGTCCCATCGATATCTTTATGAAAGGTTATCTCTAAATAAAAAGTTAACAACCTACCGATACCTATACACATATAGCTATCGTTATACACAGCCATTTTTTTCACTGCTGACAGTTTGGACATTTTTTTGTATTTTCAAAGCCTTTTTTGTATTGAAGCAGACATTAAAAATAGTAGTTATCAAAATTTTAAAAATCTGCTACGGACAACCTCAGTAATTGCGGATATAAAAATGTCAAAAAAAAATTGAAAATCGCTTGATATGTTCTTAAGTATTCGCTGGTACAAAGTCGAAAAAAGTAGTTTCGAGAAAAACGCTCTCAAAGTTTCCTTCAGTTTTTCTTGGTAGAAAGTTATGTTATTTCTAGAATAATGATACTTACATTAAAGTATCTAGTCGCGGGCAATATAACGGTTCTTCATCTTCATTATATTTCAAAAAATAATAAGAGCCTGCTACCTGTTCTCACTAAAGTGACTATCTGCATCAATTTTCGGACTTGTGAATAAAAATGTTGCCAACGTATTTCTCAATATATGTACTTTCAAGAATTGTGAAAGACTTTTTTTTTATTTTTGCTTGGGGAAAGTGGAAAGGTACTTTGCAAGTTCTTGCACAGTGACTTCACCCTTAACTTACTTTCGTATGGAAAGCTGTCAACTTTCCGCGGTAAAACTGCGCGCGAGTTTTAAATTGAAAACTTGAACATGCAGACATTTTTCCATTTCTGGCCGTTCGGCAATCGTGATGTAACGCAAATATCGCCCCCTCCCCGCCTGCGCGTACGTAGACCGCAACGTCAGTAGTATAGCTAGGGCGGTTCTAACCCACCGTTTGAGGGGAGGGAGCGAGGGGGGAGGGGCGGGGGAAGCGTGAGGGAGGGAAGGGGGAAGTGAGGGGAAGGGGGCGGGCGAGAGGGAGGGGGCGTGGCGAGGGGCGGGGAGGGGAAGCGCGGGGCGGGGAGGGGGGAGCGCGGGGGAGTGGAGGGTAAGCGTAGGTGAGGGGAGGCGAGGGGTGAGGGGAGGGGGAAGCGAGGGGCGGGGAGGGGGAAGCGTGGGGGAGGAGAGGGGGGAGCGCGCGGCGTGGGGGGGAGGGGGGAGCGAGCTGTGAGGGGGGCGGGCGAGGGAGCGAGGTGAGGGGATGTGTGTGTGTGTGTGTGTGTGTGTGTGTGTGTGTGTGTGTGTGTGTGTGTGTGTGTGTGTGTGTGTGTGTGTGTGTGTGTGTGCGTGGCGGCCTTTCAAAGCCCCCTAATTTATGACATGCAGCTGGTGCCACTCCAAAAGACAATGTCAAGATGTTTCCGCCCCGTCTCAAAGCTCGCCGACACTCGAAACAGGTCCTGACAGGTTTCTCGGAAAAGCGTGCATGCGTGCGTGCGTATGTGACAACCATATATGGGTGGGAAAATTTTCGGTAATATGAAAACGCTAGGCGCCACATGGGTGGTCTTTATTTATGACATGCAGCTGCCCTGCTTCTATCTCGAGAACAATGTCAATTGCATCCGCCCCGTCTCAAAGCTCGCCGACACTCGAAACACGTCCTGACAGGTTCCTCGGGAAAATTATAGTTTAGGGATCTATCGTCAAGGGCTGTTGGCGCCGATGGACCACTTGAGCTGCACTCTTGGAATCTTTTGACCCGATGCATCCCGACTTCCTGTTTTTTTTGTCTCATGTTCCTCGAGCAATCTACGCGTCATCGGGAAACTCTGTTTTTTCCCCGAGAGAGGGCCAAACTTTTTTCCCGAAGAGCCTTTTTAATGATCCGCTCCGCTCAAAACTGACCGCACTTTGCATGAAGCAGTCAGTCTGTTAACATCGTGGAAGTTTTTCGTACTCGTCAACATGGAACAAATCTTGCTTGATCAAGCTGTGCTCTTACGGTCGTTCGAAGATTTTGCTGCGTGGGAACAGCGATGTATGGAGTTCATCGAAGGGCTGGAAACGCAGAGTCGGATTAAGCGCCCGCGATTATTAATTGGGCATCAACAATCACTAATCGCCCAAATAGCGCGTCTCGAAGGATTGAGGAATTCTGTGCGGAGTTGCTTCATACACACGGGCGCTGGACATGCTGATCACGGGTTAATCTGGCGCGAGATTGACACGTCTTTCAAAAGTCGCATATTGACGGGTTCCGTCACCAATCGCAGCCACATCGAGCCGAAACACTTTCTTAACGATGCTCGCGCCCTAGTGCTTCAACATGTGCGAAATATTATCAACAAGCACAACAGCATTAAAATTAACACAGTTTTCAATGGTGAATTCGTGAGTGGTGACAAACAAGCCAATAAAAGTGTCAGCACGCGAAACTGTGAACTATTTAGCACAAGCGATTTGAGCGAGTGGTATGAACGGCGTGTTACGGAGCCCACTTTAACCTTACTCGACGAATTTCAAGAACGTGATAGTGGCTGGGCTCTGCAGAAAATACTTAACCTCGCGATAAATGTGAATAAGTATAATCCGATGCGTGCTGGGTGCTCCATATCATTGCCTCGGGAAATAATGATGAAGAGGGCTGTGGTTAACGTCAAATCACGTGATAATGCATGTTTCGCGTGGGCAGTTACTGCTGCTCTACACCCAGCTGAACGACACAGTGACCATCCGTCGTCTTATCCTCATTATTCGACAGTACTGAATCTGGAGGATATCGAATTCCCGGTGACGATACATCAAATAAAAAAATTCGAGCTCCAAAACAATATATCCATCAACGTGTATACCACCACCACGAAAAAGGACATTGTTCCAATACGCGTGACTCAGCAGAAGAAGGAGAAGCACATCAATTTGCTGTACATGCAAGATACTGAGGACAACAATGTGGGGCATTTCGTATGGATCAAGAACCTGTCGAGACTTGTGAGGGCGCAACTGAGCAAAAAGGAGCATAAAAAATATATATGCGATCGGTGTGTGAATTTAGCATTATTAATACAAAATTATATATCTACTAAAGGAGAAAATTGGGGAAAAAAATCTTGTTTGCTTTGCAGGTGTTTGCACCACTTCAGTTCGGGGGAAAAATTGCAATTACACGAGGTCGATTGTGGGGCGATAAACGACTGTGCAATTCGACTACCAAACGACACCAATAAGTGGCTCCAGTTCAGCAACTTTAGCCGGAAAGAGCGACATCCATTCATCGTGTATGCCGATTTGGAGTGTGTGTTGGCAAAGACCGACGGGGAGAACCTGGCGACAGACATGTATCAACACCATGAAGTATTTAGTATCGGATACTACGTGTGTTGTTCGTATGACGATTCATTATCTTCATATCACTCGCGTCGCAGTGCTGATTGCGTATTGTGGTTTGTCGAAGAACTAAAAAATCTAGTATTGCGGATAAAAGAAATTTTCTGTGACAATGTCCCAATGATTTATCTGACACCGAGCGAGTGGCCAAGTTTTCGAGCAGCGACCCAATGTCATATATGTAAGAAACCATTTGCGCAAGAAGATGTGCGCGTTCGAGATCGTTGCCATCTGACTGGACGCTATAGAGGCCCTGCCCATTCCAACTGCAACCTCAATTATAAGCAGTCATTCTTCATTCCAGTAGTTTTTCACAATTTGTCGGGTTACGATGCACATTTTGTCATCAAGGAAGAAGCCACAGCGTTCGAAGGAAAAACCGATGTGCTTCCAATCACAAAAGAGAAATACATCTCCTTCACGAAGCATGTTGAAATTACAGACGATTCAAAACACAAGATCCAATTGCGCTTCATCGATTCATACAAATTCCTCAACACCAGTCTCGACAGATTAGCCTCATTTTTGACTGAGGACAAACTCAAAATTTTACGCACACAATTCCCAACTCTCTCGACGGACACTTTCAATTTGCTGACGCGAAAAGGGGTCTTCCCTTATGAATATATTGACGACGTGACGAAGCTAGATGACACTTGCCTTCCACCACGTGACGCATTTTACGGTTCCCTTACAGATGCTACAGTATCGGAGAGCGAGTATGCACATGCTGAGAAAATTTGGGAGCGGTTCTCCATTCGAACGCTCGGTGACTATAGCGATTTATACTTGAAGACAGATGTCTTGTTATTAGCCAATATTTTCGAAAACTTTCGAAATACGTGCATTGAAAGCTATGGCCTAGATCCCGCGTATTACTACACATTGCCCGGATATACCTGGGATGCAATGCTAAAACACTCGAATGTCAAGTTTGAATTACTAACTGACATCGACATGGTTATATTCGTTGAGCGGGGTATACGCGGTGGTCTCAGTCAATGCTCAAACCGATATGCACACGCTAATAACAAGTACATGGAGTCGTTTGATCCATCGAAAGCATCGTCATACTTGATGTATTTTGACGTTACCAATCTGTATGGATGGGCAATGTGTCAACCTTTGCCATATGCAGATTTTCGATAGGTCAACGACGTGTCCAAGTTTGATCCATCTTCCATCGCGCTAGATTCACCAACAGGCTACATCCTTGAAGTCGACTTGAAATATCCGCAATCTCTACATGATGCGCACAAAGACCTGCCGTTTTGTCCAATACATGAAAAACCGCCGGGTAAGCGGGGAGAAAAGCTGTTAGCAACCGTCTGCGATAAAAAAACGCTACATCATTTACTATCGAAATTTACAGCAGTGCTTACGTCATGGACTTTGCCTCACGAAAATCCATAGAGTCCTACAATTCACACAATCCCCATGGCTACGTTCATATATTGAGTTAAATACGCAGTTTCGAACGCTAGCCAAAAATGATTTTGAAAAGAATTTATTCAAATTAATGAACAATGCGGTGTTTGGCAAAACGATGGAAAATGTGCGCAATCATGTGGATGTAAAGCTTTTAACAAAATGGGAGGGCAGGTATGGCGCAGAGGCAATGATTTCGAAGCCAAACTTCCACAGCCGAAGTGTTTTTTCGGAAAACCTCATTGCCGTGGAATTGCGCAATCTCGAGGTGAAATTCAACAAGCCGATATATGTGGGTATGTGCATACTCGACATATCCAAAACATGCTTGTATGGATTTCATCACGAGTATATGGTACCTCCGTATCGGGATAAGTGTAAAATCATGTATACCGATACGGATAGTCTCATATATGACATTGAGAGCGATGATATGTACATGGACATGAAGCGCGACATTGTAAAGTTCGATACGAGCGACTATCCGGTGGACAATAGGTATGATATGCCGCTTGTCAACAAGAAGGTACCCGGTCTCATGAAAGACGAATGCAATGGTGCAATTATGACCGAGTTCATTGGACTTCGATCGAAAATGTATGCGACACGTGTTGAGGGTAAGAAGGACACTAAAAAAGTTAAAGGTGTCAAGAGTAGCGTTGTGGCTAGGACAATCACATTCAACTATTATGCCCGATGCTTGAACGAAGACATTGAAATGAGCCGTAGTCAAACGTGCATTCGATCAAAGTTGCACAAGGTCTACACCATTCGTGAGACGAAAATCGCTCTGAGTCCTCATGATGATAAGCGGTATATCATACCTGGGACCTCTGAGACCCTACCATGGGGGCATTACAGCATACCGTTGTAAAAACTAGCATGCATATAAACTCGATGTATCATTGTGTGTACATTTTTGTAAATACTTGATGCATAAAACTCGTGAAAATTATGTATATATTTTGTTCACTCGATGTAAAACTTGTTAAAATTATGTTAGTTGTTGTAAATATTTAATTGTGCAAGGATGAATTTATTATTTTCTGTAAATAAAAACACGGACTTTTTATAATCCCATGTGTTTATTCACTCTATCCATCTCCTCGTACCCACATTCCACGAAAAAGGGATTATCGACGGGGGAAAAAAAAGCAAGCCTGCTGTGGAGTCGGTTGGAGGCCTTTGGGTTTGTCGACATCCAAGACACGTTCGAACACGTTCAAGAGTCTCTCAACGACATTCATAAAATGTTTGACAACATTCATGAGGGGCTTGAAGACTCGTAAGAGAGAGACATTCAAAGACATTCGCGAGGCGTTCGAAGAGTTACAAAAGACTTTCTACGACGTTCATGAGTCGTTTGAAGATGTCCGTGAGACGTCAAAGAGACTTTCGAAAACGGTCATAAGACGTTTGAAGGCATTCACAAGAGGATCGAAGACGTTAAAGAGACTTTCAAACACATTCGCGAGGGGTTTGAAGACGTCCAAGAAACTTTCGAATACGTTCAAGAGATTTTCGACCACATTCATAATACGTTTGAAGACATTCATGAGGGATACGAATACGCTTAAGAGACTTCCAAAGATATTCACGAGGGCTTTGTCGACATCCAAGACACTTTCGAACACGTTCAAGAGACTCTCAACGACATTCATAATACATTTGACGACATTCAATGAGGGGCTTGAAGACTCTTAAGATAGACTTTCAAAGAAATTCACGAGGGGTTCGAAGAGTTTCAGGAGACTTTCTACGACGTCCATGAGACGGTTGAAGATGTTCGTGAGACGTTCAAGAGACTTTCGAAAACGATCATATGACGTTTGAAGACATTCATGAGGGATTCGAAGACGTTTGGAGACTTTCGAAGACATTCAAGAGATCTTTGACGATATTCATAATACGTTTGAAGACATCGATGAGGGGTTCGGAGACGTTTAAGAGACTTTCAAAGACATTCACGAGGGGCTTCAAGACATGCAAGAAACTTTTGAGTACGTTCAAGAGACTTTCGCCGACGTTCATGAGACGTTTGAAGAGGTTTGTGAGACGTTTAAGATTCTTTCGAAGACGTTCACGAGACTTTCGACGACATACATAATACGTTTAAAGACATTCATGAGGGATACGAAAACGCTTAAGAGACTTCCAAAGATATTTATGAGGGGTATGTCGACATCCAAGACACTTTCGAACACGTTCAAGAGACTTTCAATGACATTCATAATACGTTTGACGACATTCATGAAGGACTTGTAGACTCGTAAGAGAGACTTTCAAAGACATTCGCGCGGGGTTCGAAGAGTTTCAAGAGACTTTCTACGACGCTCATGAGACATTTGAAGAGGTTTGTGAGCCGTTTATGATTCTTTCGAAGACGTTCACGAGACTTTCGACGACATTTATAATAAGTTCGAAGATATACATGCGGCATTCTAAGACGCTTTAGAGGCTTTCAAAGATATCCACGAGGGGTTTTTGTTGACATCCCAGAACCGTTCGAACACGTTCAGGAGACATCCAACGGCATTCATAATACGCATGACGACATTCACGAGGGGTTCGAAGACGCTTAAGAGAGACTTTCAATGCATTCACGAGGGGTTTGTCGACATCCAAGACACTATCGAACACATTCACGAGACTTTCGACAACATTCATAAATCGTTTGAAGACATTCGTGAGGAGTTCGAAGACGCTTAAGAGACTTTCAAAGATATGCACAAGTGGTTTGAAGACGCCTAAGAGGCCTTCGAGTTTATAATGCGATCTTCGACGACATCCATAAACCGATGATTTTCATGAAATTTGAATTTGGCTGGAATTGTTTGGGTTTGTTTGGGATTTTCACCCAAACAAACCCAAACAATTCCAGCCAAACTCAATTGTCATGAAAATCTTCGGTTTATGGATGTCGTCGAAGATCGCATTATAAACTCGAAGGCCTCTTGGGCGTCTTCAAACCACTTGTGCATATCTTTGACAGTCTCTTAAGCGTCTTCGAACTCCTCACGAACGTCTTCAAACGTTTTATGAATGCTATCGAAAGTCTCGTGAATGTGTTCGATAGTGTCTTGGATGTCGACAAACCCCTCGTTAATGCATTGAAAGTCTCTCTTAAGCGTCTTCGAACCCCTCGTGAATGTCGTCATGCGTATTATGAATGCCGTTGGATGTCTCCTGAACGTGTTCGAACGATTCTGGGATGTCAACAAAAACCCCTCGTGGATATCTTTGAAAGCCTCTAAAGCGTCTTAGAATGCCGCATGTATATCTTCGAACTCATTATAAATGTCGTCGAAAGTCTCGTGAACGTCTTCGAAAGAATCTTAAACGTCTCACAAACCTCTTCAAATGTCTCATGAGCGTCTCAGAAAGTCTCTTGAAACTCTTCAAACCCCTCGCGAATGTCTTTGAAAGTCTCTCTTACGAGTCTTCAAGCCCTTCATGAATGTCGTCAAACGTATTATGAATGTCATTGAAAGTCTCTTGAACGTGTTCGAAAGTGTCTTGGATGTCGACATACCCCTCATGAATATCTTTGGAAGTTTCTTAAGCGTTTTCGTATTCCTCATGAATGTCTTCAAACGTATTATGTATGTCGTCGAAAGTCTCGTGAACGTCTTCGAAAGAATCTTAAACGTCTCACAAACCTCTTCAAACGTCTCATGAACGTCGGCGAAAGTCTCTTGAACGTACTCAATAGTTTCTTGCATGTCTTGAAGCCCCTCGTGAATGTCTTTGAAAGTCTCTTAAACGTCTCCGAACCCCTCATCGATGTCTTCAAACGTATTATGAATATCGTCAAAGATCTCTTGAATGTCTTCGAAAGTCTCCGAACGTCTTCGAATCCCTCATGAATGTCTTCAAACGTCATATGATCGTTTTCGAAAGTCTCTTGAACGTCTCACGAACATCTTCAACCGTCTCATGGACGTCGTAGAAAGTCTCCTGAAACTCTTCGAACCCCTCGTTAATTTCTTAGAAAGTCTATCTTAAGAGTCTTCAAGCCCCTCATTGAATGTCGTCAAATGTATTATGAATGTCGTTGAAAGTCTTTTGAACGTGTTCGAAAGTGTCTTGGATGTCGACAAAGCCCTCGTGAATATCTTTGGAAGTCTCTTAAGCGTATTCGTATCCCTCATGAATGTCTTCAAACGTATTATGAATGTGGTCGAAAATCTCTTGAACGTATTCGAAAGTTTCTTGGACGTCTTCAAACCCCTCGCGAATGTCTTTGAAAGTCTCTTTAACGTCTTCGATCCTCTTGTGAATGCCTTCAAACGTCTTATGACCGTTTTCGAAAGTCTCTTTAACGTCTCACGGACATCTTCAAACGACTCATGAACGTCGTAGAAAGTCTTTTGAAACTCTTCGAACGCCTCGCGAATGTCTTTGATTGTCTCTCTCTTAGGAGTCTTCAAGCCCCTCATGAATGTTGTCAAACATTTTATGAAAGTCGTTGAGAGACTCTTGAACGTGTTCGAACGTCTCTTGGATGTCGACAAACCCAAAGGCCTCCAACCGACTCCATAGCAGGCTTGCTTTTTTTCCCCCGTCGATAATCCCTTTTTCGTGGAATGTGGGTACGAGGAGATGGATAGAGTGAATAAACACATGGGATTATAAAAAGTCCGTGTTTTTATTTACAGAAAATAATAAATTCATCCTTGCACAATTAAATATTTACAACAACTAACATAATTTTAACAAGTTTTACATCGAGTGAACAAAATATATACATAATTTTCACGAGTTTGTTTGGGTCAAGTATTTACAAAAATGTACACACAATTTTACATCGAGTTTATATGCATGCTAGTTTTTACAACGGTATGCTGTAATGCCCCCATGGTAGGGTCTCAGAGGTCCCAGGTATGATATACCGCTTATCATCATGAGGACTCAGAGCGATTTTCGTCTCACGAATGGTGTAGACCTTGTGCAACTTTGATCGAATGCGCGTTTGACTACGGCTCATTTCAATGTCTTCATTCAAGCATCGGGCATAATCGTTGAATGTGATTGTCCTAGCCACAACGCTACTCTTGACACCTTTAACTTTTTTAGTGTCCTTCTTACCCTCAACACGTGTCGCATACATTTTCGATCGAAGTCCAATGAACTCGGTCATAATTGCACCATTGCATTCGTCAGTAATATGGGGGCCACTATGGCGACCCCCACTCCTCATCCCCACTCCTCTGCAGCCGAGGTGGTGGGGATGGAGTGGGGATGACCGTGCTTATCCCCTCCCCCGCGCCCCAGAGCGGTGCGGTGGGGGGGATGGCCGGAGTGGGGGTTTCGCCATAGTGGCCCCTTTTTTTTTGCTTTATTAAAATATGTTCACAAAGTATACATTTTTATGATATGTACATGATATCGCTGTTAATTAACCGTTTCAACTGATGGTTAATGAGATTATCGGTGACGCTTGTCTGGCGCGTGCGGAGAGTTCGCCGGCTATCCAGGATAGGGTGCGTTGAACACTTTCCTGAATTTTCGTCTTCCTTTTACGAACCCGTCGCCGTGAGCGACGCGCTCTCATGCTGAATAATTTGACTGCGATTACGCTGACAAGTGCATTTTTACACTTTGTCACGTCTTCGGTGGAGCGATGAAGCCATGCCATGTAGCCGTTTATGCGTTCCTCCAATAGCTGCAGCACGACTACGTCATCTTTTATGAAGGTCAAGAATGGCGCCGCACGGTGTATAGCGTTTGCTCCGTAGTCGTTGCAATATTGGATAGTTACGGTGGGCCGGTTGAGATGTTCACCGTATTCTAAATTGTAACTATCGCAGGAAACCACGGTGTGGACCGTAGGAGTGTTTCCCTCGCCATTGAGATACGCTGTGATCGTAGAGAGACGTTCGCGAAAATCCAACCACGACGGAGTATTTAGCGTTGTCCAACCGTTGCTGTCGCATGTGAAACGCATGACAGGGTGTAATTGATTAGCACTGATAACCTTAATACCCAACCGCACACTTTTTGTCAAGCAGTTGTTGAGATTATGGGATATTTGTAGTAGCAGCGGGCACGGTTTATAGCAGCGATTACCGGAAGCCTCGTTTGCCATGGCTGCTCTGGGTCGACTGAATCACGCGAGTGAGATGTCGTTGTCTTTCGCGGGAACTGCAGACGCTGCACTATTCGGCGGCTGGCTTGAATTCCAGAGTGTTGAAATCGTCCCCGAAGAACTCCATGAGAAGATTATTCTCGTGCGCAGCCGTCACCATCTGTCGGAACAGCGTTTCGTTTTCCAGAACTTTGGTGAATCTGGATGGTAGAAAGCACGCGAACTCCCTGTCCACTTCAATGATGATTCTGGGCCCGAAGCGTGTTTTTACTGGCCGTACATCAGAAATCTTGTAGTCGGTTTTTAGCGAAAGTTCCGACAGTTTTTTCGTCGGCAGGAAGCCCGACAACTTTCCGATCTTGTTGATTTGGGAGAAGTCCATCGCTGATATTGAGCTTTTGAATTTCACGGGTTAAAATTTGTAACGCTGTTCTTCTCTGAATGAGTATTTGAAGAGCAGCTAAGTTTTGCAAGAATGCTTCAACGCGAACTTTTAACTCGCAGCGCTTCCTCTGCATATGCTTCTGCTGTTGCCGCCCGAGAACAATTAAAAATGCGGAACGACTGATCCCTTGTATCTCTGCTACACCCTCCCACCATACCCGCAGCTTCCCCCACCGCGTTTCGCCAAGAGTCGCACAAAACAAAATGGCTGATGTCGAAGAGCGCCAGACGGAGTCTCTAGCAAAATTGCTGACGATGTCGTTGCTATGCGCCGCTGAATAAAGTTCGAGACACAGAGAAATATTCCAAGTGTCATCATTTTATTGAACGGTTAGCGATTACGGGAGCAGCAGCCCTGTACACAATGTAAACTTTTATGATTGAAGGAATTGCTGCCTCCTGCAGGCAGACCCTTATTGAACATTTTACGCGTAGCTTTATTCTGCTTATGGCTAAATGTCTTGTAGTAGTCGCTAGCTATTTTATCGTTGCGTGATAGATCATTTGAAAATACGCTTCTAAACTTATGCATACCGAAGCCAGTACACATATAATGAAGAAACATAATGCAATACTGTCCGCAGCACTGCGAATCCGCAGCTTGAAGCTGATCAGTGCTGTATCGGAAGAGTTTACAGTTTCCTCGGAGTCGACGGAGATGCTGCGGGATGATTGGTGGTAGTCCGTAGCTATCGAAGTACCATCCGCGTCCCTCTCGATCGACGTACATGGCGATCCAGTGGGTACCGGGCTGTTTATATCCATCAGTATTCGCGACAATAGCCGTTGGTTTTGTCCAAACTTTTGGTAAGCGATCTGCGGGGTATACGCCAACAGCGTGATTTTTTATATCACGTAGAGAGTCGAGGATTTGAAGGCTGTTCATAGCAGGGCTCGCCGCAGGGCAAACCAACCGATAACGCTGTTGTTGTCCTATATTCCCATAGCGACTCGCGACGTTCACTCTGACAGAGCAGCGTTTTAATCCTCATCACATAATCCAGGGCACACTTATACGATTGATTTTGCCGTATCGCGGCGTGATATGAGCAATGTGTACTGGCCCCCGGAAGATGCTGAAATGAGATATTATCCTCATCCTCCTCCAAATTTATAATATAGTAGCCGGTGAGTTGCGCTAAATAGGACGATTTAGCGACACCTCGTACAAATATCCGCGTAGAATCGGTAGCGATTGCCCTCAAAATTCTCTCAATACAGCGTAATGGTATATGACCCTCGAACCATTTTATACCGTGATGCTCCCGCGTCACCCGTTCGTTCGTTCTTTTCACATCCGACGGTAATTGTCTGTATGTGTGAGGTGGAGCGACGATCCAATGATCGTGCCACGATCAATCGATTGACGCAACAGCCACTTCTTTCGGTATAAAGTTGTAGTGCTTATCCGTCAAGCCTTGTATGTCTATCGCGATACTCATGATGGTTCTGCTGTGAGTGCTCTGTTCGAACTGGAGAGCTCAACCGCTGAAATCTACAATAACTTGCCGGGAAGCATCAACCTCCACCACGTTATCATATTCCGCATACACGACACAATTTACCGTTGAAGTTATTGCCTCGCCGAAGCGTACTTCGAGCCTCACGCTACCGTGTTTCACCAAATTCCAATGACTGTTACTGTTCGCCGAAAGATCGGGCGTTAGATCAAACGCAAAAAGACAATAGCCCCAGGGATACGCTGTGCGAGTAATTGAATTACCCTGATTGAGAAAGTGAATGCCAGTCCCTGAGAATAATGTATGATACGCATCCACATATAGATGCGTGTCGTCAAAGTTAGGCTGGAGTGCTTTCGACGGTATCTGGACACCGTCAGCATATAACGCGAGATAATTAATTTTATAATTCTGAAAGTTAAACGGGTTCAACGCGCGGTTACCGTTGAATGCTTTATTATCGACAAACCCTATAATTATGCGCTTAGGCAGTTGGCCCAGTATAACATTGTCCAAAGTATCGCCGTGCACTCCTGCATGCATCGATATAGACTTAACCTCGACACGTGTCAAAGGATATTTTGCTGTAGATTTTGATAATGCTCGCGCGTGAGCTAAAAGTATACCAGGGGCAATTTTAGCGCGGCGTACGAGAAGCGATGCCTCGGTAATATGCATGCTGAAATCTTTCGAGGAAGTCATAAGACAGAATGCGTCGCTGGTACGTACAAGGCGTAATCGCATCTCCACGCCGTTTATAAGAAATTGCTCTTGATTGAAAATATCGCAATGGAGGTGGCCGAGGAGATCGATCTCATTGCGCCCATTGAGGACCATTCGACGATTAGCAAGGCCTGCATTAGCTTCTGCTACATCGTCCATTTTACCGGCCGTATCACTGTACCACAGGCAACTTGAAAGATGAGAGCTTTTCGCACCCTGCCCATAATTTAATAAGTTTTCAATGTAGGCCCTGTATGCATAAGCATTATTGGGTGGAGATACGAGCTTCTGATTGAGAAATACATCGACTTGATTGAACACCGAATGAAGTAAATTATTGACGGGCCCCACTCTTATGGTAGGGTCGGGTTTCACTGCACTCGAGCGTATTTGGACACGTATGCTTAGCATGGTATGAGCAAGATCGATGTATTCGTCACCTTGGCCAGGTACCACAAATTCTATTGGTGAATCATCCGTCAGAGATGAGATCGGTTTATAGTGCACCCATTGCGTTCCCTCGATGGTTGTTTGAGTCGGCGGTAGTGAGAATAGTTCCAACTCAGACTTCAAACACTCACACGAATGGGCATGCAAGAACGCCATTTTCACGAGAAGATATCTGACACTGTCCTAGCTCGCGACTTCTTCTTCTTCTTCTTCGGCGTTCTCTTTCTAGCTGTTCTCTTCTTTTTTTTAACACAATTTGTACGTTTTTTCTTCAACGCGGCTGTTTTCTTTTTTAGGTCGATCCTACGCGCGCTGTAGTTACTGAGCGAATGCGCAAGCTTGTGAATTTTCGAGGCCTTATATCCTGAGCCCTGCATAAGACTATTGAGTTTTTCCTCAGCTTTTCGCTTCAAACTCAAACCCGATTCGCGCAAACGCGATTTGAAGGCTTCCCTAGGCTGAATTCCTGCATCCATTATATCGCTCGCCACATTAAGGCCTGACCGTATAGCCTCTTTGCCGACAACACGCGCCCCTTGTTTTAAGAGAGGTAAAATGCGCCGGAAAAGGCCGCCAAGGAAACTGCCGATACCGTGACCCCTCTGGTTCGGCGACCCTATGTATACTTGGCTAATTCCCCCGTACCCTGTTCTACCTGCGCCCACTTGTGCGTCAAAGTACGCATCGTAGTAATTCATGTTGCTCTCTCTCTCTCTTTCTCTACCGCAGCTAAGCTAGGCGTTTGAACTGGAGTGTCACGGTTAGCGTTCCACCCTCGAATGGCATCCAATGCCCGAATTCATCTCTTATATCGATATCTATCGATTGAAAGCTGGTACGTAGAAGAGGTGTGTACCGCGGTGGCGAAAAACTTTTGATTTCCACAGAGCCGTAATTATAATTATTATCAATGTCAAAGGGAACGACACGTAATAACGGCGCGTGTACATCGCCGGTCATGTAGGACTCGCAAATATCCGTATAAACAAATAGCATATTGGGTATACCGTTCATGAGACTAGCCGGCTGCGGCGCAATATACTGATTCGCTACCACAAGACCCGTGCTATGAGTGAAGCCTAAAATTTTGTTAATTATGGGGGAACAGTGGAAAGCGTGTTCTAGATTTTTGCACCCGGTGCAGACACGCCCTACCGAGACATAGCCGTTAAGAGTATGCTGAAATTTCAAATGTCCTGCGATACTTTGAATTTGGTTAATTGCTTCGAGTAGCGTGGAGACGCTACGGTATACCCCAGATGGTACGCAAGCACGCTCGTTTTTAAAATCGACATTGGCCTCAACGCCCGGGATCACTGCGTTCGTCACTAAGCTGATAAAGTTTGTTTCACCTTCAGGCGGCACGTGTAGAACAGTCATCGGTATGTGTATTTCGGCTAAGGAAACGCCCCATTTACCGCGTAAATATACACTTTGTGGCAAGTGTGTGGTATATTACGTCGTCCTGTTATTAGGGTAGTACTTCATGCTGCTATTGCTAGGTAAAACTACAAAAAACTCGGTGTCGCTCATAGCGCCTACTTTTTCTTTCCCCACCTTTGGACTCTAGATAGCTCGGGTTCGTAAAAAATGCCGTCAATCTCCTTGTCGTTGAGATCATGCAGAACGTACACGATAGGTCGGCTGCTCACGGATATACGATGTATCTTAAACAGCTCACTGCTCCAGCCGCTCTCGTATCCTTTAGCAAAGGCAGCCTTCGCGCTACTGATGCGGACAATATCGCCCAGCTTATATTTAGGAGGTGACCGCTGTACAGGATGCTGTTGTTTATATCGCCGTATTAGATTATCGCGCGCTTTGGCAGATGTAAACAACGTCACAGATGCGGGCGTCATTCTAATGCCACTATGTATCGTACGATTGTATGCGGATACTATATTCTGCAAAACGTCGATATAACGTTTTTGGCGCGAATACGTAAAGTATCGCCACATTCTTTCTGCCAACGTTCGATTGAAGCGCTCTACAACAGCTGCTTTTACGTCAGGGTTGCGGCTCGCCCGAAACTGAATATTATGCTTCTGTAAGAAAGTCTGAAAAACTGACCCTGTAAATTCCCGACCTTTGTCCGATTGTAGGCAAACGGGAGATCGGCCGTTTGTGCTTTTTAGCGAGAGGATACGAGCCAGAGCGTTAGCCGCTCTTAAAGCAGTCTTGTCGTACAACGGTTCAACCCACGCGTACTTACTGAGCACATCTATGACCACAAGAAGATAGGTATAGCCATCGTTATAACTTTTGAGTGAACGAAGGTCTACAAGATCAGCCTCCCAAACATCGTCAATGTTCTGCACATTGTAGATGCGCCGGGGAAATCGCCGGCGTATCGCTCTATGCCGTGTGAAAGCATCCTGTGCTTCGAGCCACTGTATCGTTTTTTCTGGGGAGATTTTCTTTTTACGACCTACGCGTAACAGTTTAGTAGCATCGGAAAAAGACGCCTCATTTGAAGGATCAAAGTAAATTTTTTCAAATGTTTTCATACTGACAGTTTGAGAGAGGACCAGGTGAGTCGCCTTCTCTCACCCCTCCCGCTCTGCGCGGCTGATTTGTTGCTCTCGCTACCGCTGTAGAACTCGGAATGACTGGTATCGCTAATGTCCTCGTCGTCACCGTCGTCATCAACGTCGGTGGTGCTGTTACCGTGGGGTGAGCGTAATGTTGAATTGGCTTGCGTTTCCAGCCATAGTTCGTCATTTCCGACAAATTCACGAGGTGCCTGTATAGCCCTTAAAAAATTTGCAAAGACTCTACGGCCCGTCGGTTTGGCCATCTTTCTCGCACGCATTGCGTCATTTACAAGATCAACAATATTTGAATGCTTGATTGTTTCTCCATTGACAGAAACCACGCCGGCTGCATCCCAAGAAAAATCTGAGGACGGCGCATCATGTAGGCGTCGCAATAAGAGTTTCGCTTTACTGCGGAATTTCGAAGGTACACTCTCAACGATAATGGAATCGTTCATTCGTGTTTCTGCTGCTACTGATGCTGATCTTTCCGTGAGGTGTGTGTCTTTTTTTTGTTCCTTCACAAGATCATGATACAGCTGTGCTCGTTCGCCATCGACGAAATGTAGATAACGCTGTAATACGCGCAAATATGCTAGCCATTTTTCTCGCTCGTCGCCATACTCGTTAGATTTCAAAATTTTGCTCATCTCCATATCAAGACGATTCAGAGTCGCCGTAATTGTTTTCTCCGCTTGGCTCATCGGTCGTGCCTCACTATCGCTGACGCTGCGTTTTTGGGAATCTAGTTGTAATAGACACTCCTCGGGCACCAGAACCATTTTCCTGGCATGCTCCATTATTTGACAATTAGATTTGACAATATAGTACCGAGGATTGGGGCAAGCAGCAGGGGTAAAAATCCGCCGCTTTGAATGACAAATTTCTTCTTACTTTTCCAGCAGCCTCTATTTGCCGCTAAGCGCCTGAGAAGAGGCACGTGGCGGCGCAATTTTTTCCGCTGGTTGGCTTTGAGAGGAATATTACCGCGAAGAACGTTTAAAGCGCACTCGCAAATGCAGCGTATTATACGAGAATCCGCTTTCCGCAAAATAGCCTCACGCTGTTCTTTGGTGAGATATTGAAGAGCGTTCAATATCGCAACGCTCTTCTTGCAAAGAGACGATCCGCTGCGTGCCATCACAGGCGTAGAACTGGCAATTCTCCATATGTGTCACCGCTTTTTAATTTCTTTCGCGGTACGTAAACGAAATGGCGTGTATCATCAGGGAAAATACATGTGCGGTATCGGCAATTATCGGGTGTTGATTGCTTCAGATCTAGTAACAAATAACCGTGCGGTTTAGATGTTGCGTCGTAATAAGCCTCCTGTAGAAATCGTGGATTTTCGGGACATATTTGGCGCGCCAAGTGCTGTATTTGAGCACGATCGCGAGGGTTTTTGAAGATAACGATATAATTAGCATTCAAAGAGATGTCCCGCTGGCCTTGGCCCTGATGAAACAAATTTTGCGTTATAAAAATAACGCTCAAGTTCTTATGATGACTGCCTTTGGTGAATAGATCGACAACGGCATTGCTCGATGCTTCACGCATTAGATCATCGATAATTAAGAGCTTCACGCGGGGGTCGTTTGAGTAATCGGCAGTCTGGGGTAATCCTTCGCGAAATTCTATAGCATCACCGTACCCCGTATATGCTGTCTGCCACTCGGAATAATAAAATATTATTCTCTCGAAACGTTCGCTGTTCATACGCGTGATACATTTCAGAAATTTTTTAACAAAATACGTTTTACCGCAGCCTGTCGGCCCGCAGATCATAGAAGTCCAGGGATGTTGCCACCTCGTGTCCATAGCGGTAAATGAGGAAATTTAGGCTCAGTGCAATATTAAATAAGATTTTCGGGTTTTTACGTAAAAAATATATTTCCAGTATATTTTACAAATGGCGATAACCGTAGGGAAGCGATCCATACCGGCCGTCACGTCTTCGCTTAATGCTCGACGGCTTGCACGTTTTTGTCTCACCTCGCGTGACAACATGGTGAAGTTCTGTACGTCTAATGGCGTCGTATCTCAGTACAATAGGATCCTCTCGCTCGTCCACGATAAAGGATCGTACGGACTCATAGTTTATTAACGCATTGTTTGCAAAATTAAGCGTGATACCCTTAACTTTGCAAACCTCGCTCTCTGTCCCGTCAGGCGCACGCACGATGAATGCATAAAATTTAGCGCCGCCGGAAATGAAACTTCTTATGTAGCTGCCCTCGCCATAGGTGGTTAGCTCGTTAGTTAAATCGCCAAGCAACTGGCCTATCGGGGGCTCGTAGGCTTCAGATTGTTCTCTCATTACATAAATTACGGAGTCGGTATCGCAGTACAACGCACGTCTTCCCAGACGTTCCAGGTAACGATACAGTTTTAAACGCGCTTGTGCTGTGGTGTATGCAGCTATTACGGCGTTAGCTATACTTGAGGGTACCACAGCCTCATCGGTTTTAATATAATTGACGTAAAGAATTTCATTGTTCACCGACAGCATACCTGTAATATCGTATTCTGGATTAGTTAATAACTCCATAAGTTTTTTGCGTGTTGATACTACGACTGTTTGCGGCAGGTTTTCGCGTTGCCCGAATTTTCCCCAGAACGAATTCAGACATAGTTTGGTGACTGAGCGTAGGCCGGGGTTTTTGGTTATCGACTGACGATTCAAACGAACCCCCTCTGATTGTTCAAAGCCAGCGATATAACGCTCCTGGGCTGATTCATCGCCCAAACAGTTCTCAGGCCAGCCGCTCGCCTCCTGCTTCATCTTCAAAATGGTGTTAATGTACTCGACGAATAAACCTCCCGATTGCGTGTCACGACTGAATTGCGTTACTTCGTATTGCCAGATTTCGGCAATGTGGAGTATCGTGTAACCGCATGAGACGGCTTTTCGCAATTCATCGGCAACCCCAGGTACCCTCGAACACACGCTCGTCCGGATCGTCATGCATACACTCTTCCTCGTTCATCATCTCGCTGCATGTGCGGCACAGAGAGAACAACAGTCGCTGATGCATACGCACAGGCAAAACAGGGTGGTAGAGATCGCGTGGTGGTAGAACGGTACATTTCACCAGGACTTCGACACGCGCTAGATCACTAGTGGGTCCTGTCAGCTCTAAGCATTCGTCGCCTATATATACTTTCGGATGTCCGATAGGGTATTTACCAAATTTGCAAGTATACGGGTACAGAGAGCAGACGTCTACGTAGCGTATGCGCTCCGTCTCTTTAACATCGTAGAGCGTCACCATATTCTCCGTGCGACCACCGAAGAAAGCGTCACGAGGGTTTAAGGGTTCCGCAGCCGTCAACGGATGATCCCGTATGAGCCCGCGAATTTCGGCACTAGTTTCCAAAAGCCTGTCCCACTCGCATTCCCAGATTTCCGTTAACTGATAACCTCCCGAGCGAATTCTATTAGCTATAGCAAGAGTTCTTTCTAACCGCTCGTCCATTGATATATCACCGCGTTGTTTACAGTCTCTATTAAGGGAGAAGCATTGAGGGCAACCGTGCCAATAGCAACCATGAAATTGTAATACGTACGCGGTATTCCCTGTTTCATAATAGCCGTCGACTAGTAAATTTTGAGGTAGTCTAAATTCGCGCGAACGGCCGGCGTGTATAACACGCTTTCCGAGGGTGTGCTCCATCCATACAAGCCATGAAATTGCCTTTTTTGATTGGGTATGCACCCACCTATAGCCGCCCAACGGTATAATACCGATCGTATTGTCTTTGAGGAAATTTTTCCGAAAGACACTGAAGCAGGCCGAGGCTATCGTTGTGCTCTCGTCAAACGGACAAACTCGGCCGTTGGCTATAAACATGTCACGAAAAGCCATACACGCGCGTCTCAAGATCGTGACGTCGTCCGTGCAATAGCTTACGAGTTCCTTCGAAAAGTCAAACACGTAGTCTCTGCCTTTAGACTCGTGATACCAGGCTAAGAATTTTTCGCGCTCTGCGGGGCGCATCGTGTCGGGAGAATAATACTCTACGGCTGGTAGGGGACCCACATAATTTTGATTTTCTGGTCTGTTAAACAAATGAGGGAAAACACCTTTAACGATAGCGCCTGTGAGACCGAAGGCTTTAGGAAGCGCACTGAGAGGCATGTGAAAATAGTTTAGGCTGTCGAGAAAAACAAGTTTTTCAACACGCATCGAAATAATTTTCGTACCGTTCATAATTATACTCGGCAGTTGGACCTTTTTTTCTTCAATTAAATAGCGCAAAATGAACTGCGCGTCAAAGCCACCGGCATTATGAGCAATACAGATAGTACGTGAAAAATGCTCGACACGCTGCATAGCAAGTTCGACCAATTGTCCCACAGGCTGCTGTCGAAATACATACTGTCGAGAGTCGCAATACTCGCATGGCTCTGTCATCGAATCACGAGTGCAACAATACGTGCAAACTCGTTGAACTACGCACAAGTTGGGCTCGTGTAGAAAAGTATTCGCATCGCCTGGTACCTGTGTGCATTGCTGAGTCTCAAAATCATAGAATAAAAAAAGTATTTTCCCCGTGCTTTGACCGCCGCGAATAGGCTTCATAAGGCACATGTGATTATTGGGTCGATCCGCTCTGCATGCTTTACAAAAGGCCACGCCGCAAATGTGTTTTCGTCTTTTATCGAGAGGCCTGACAATTTTCAGGCATTCGCGGCACCGCTTGAGCGAGGCACACACGCTGTTTGATTGGCGTTTTCTGTACTGTTTAACAATTAAATGATTTCCGAAACATTGCAGCCCGTAAAAATCGCGCGCGCACGCTTCGCATCGAATAGCTGCATTTACTTCGGGATCGCACGGTGGTGACGTCATGCAGCGAGGACACTTTTTTTTTAAACATCTATGGCCAAATCTGCGGTATTGCGAATTACACGAGGAGCAAAAATCGCGGCTTCCCACGGTGCCTCGTAAATTTAATATCGGCTGATAATGATGCGAACGCTCGTAATATAAAATGTGCAGCGTGTGTTCGATTTTGCCAAAAGTATTTGAGACTTGCTGCGAGCCGTCGAACAAAGGTGCATCCCCCCGCCCGAACGTCAGAAATTCATAAACTACTATGGCAATACCGTGCTGCGCGAGATAATTCTGGTAGAGAGCAATCTCACGGACCCCGCAGCCGTTTGGCGGTACTATAACTCCCGCTGCATTCGTTAATTCAAGAGCAGCATTTTTCTGCAATGAGCCGTTAGTCTGCCTCATGCGTTGCCAGTTTGCGTGTAAACTACCTGAGCGTATTTCACCCCGTTCGGCATACGCGCGCGCCGCCGTCAGTGACCGTGGTAAACACAGAGTATCGCTATTGCGTATCGTGAGAATGGATTTTTTTGCTACTCCCTCATGCGTTAAGCGCTTTCTGCCGGTGCCCTCAACACCCCTGACAATGCTGGCTTTGATTATACACGCATCGTCAATATTCAATGATGCAGCACTCTGAGCAACGCTCATTATTAACTGCCAAATATCATCGGACGCGCAATCTCTAACGGGCCGAAACGAGAGCCAAACGGGGCCGTGCGGTAAACAGCTCGAGGCAAACGATATACCTATGTAATCGCCAGCCTCGCAAGACGCTGTGATATACGTCTAAAGGTCACGAAACGCTCCTTCCAACCACGGTAATAAATGGCCACCAGGCGGGGGTTGACGAATGCGTACGGTGATTTCTCGGCCTCGTAGTTTAAAACGCTTGAAGTACCGACGAGCCTCCTCGATTATCTCAATACGCGCGCCTGGTGGCTGTACATCGTCGAAGGACTCATCACGCTACCGTCTACGGCCGAAACCTTCTTGTACGCCTGTAAAAAAGAGTACGAATGCTTAAAATTGCTTAACCCTGTCAATAAGTAAGCTCAAAAGGTACCTGATGTTATTGCTACTTCTAACCATGGACGTCTACAAAGCGTCTTCATCAAACAGCAGAGATACTGATGCATAACCTGCCGTAAAATATAATAGCTCACTCTCTATTTTTGCAAACAAAATCTTTCAAGTTAATATTAACTTTGCAAAACCGATAACGTATATACCGATGCGAGTAATAAAGAGGGTTCGTTTACCTGAGTCGTCGCTCGAGCTCAAAAGACGATTTAGCCAATCGTCATCAACACCATCATCATCATCATCATCGTGCGGTAGATCGTTTTCACCCTGCTGCTGTGGCGAGTCACCTCCAAAAGGCCACATCCATAGCTGATTGTCCCTATGCTCGTATTCCTCAGCAGGGTGTTGCGCGTCGTTGACTATCTCGCGAGCCCATTGCTCCAGCATGATATTGCCTCTCTCACTTGCAACCTGATCGGCGTCGTCGTCGTCGTCGTCGTCGTCGTCGTCGTCGCCGTCGTCGTTGCCACGCCCGGGGTTATTCTCGTTAAAACGAGGATTCAATGTGTTTTATTATTATTAATGCCTGATAAAATCGTATTGTTAATGTATGATAATGGGTTATTATTATTGATACTTACACTCGTTACTACCGGAAAATATTTCGGACGGGTGCCCCATACTGGATGTAGACGGGCGGGCAAGGGTCTCAGCGTCACTGAAACGAGATTGCCCGGCGGAAATATCCGCAAATATATCTACTGGACTTAGAACCCGCTGCTGTAGTGCCCCTTCTTCTTCTTCTTCAACATCTGATATGGGGGATAGCTGAAGGTAATCAGGAAGTCTATGAACAGTCTCGTCGTTGCTGGTCGCGGGGCGTAGATCAGGACCCATAAGCATTTCAGAGTCGGTGCAATTATTGCGCGATGGTCCTTCAATCACGGGATCTAAATGATCGCCATGCCGGCTTTCATCATCTCGCGCTGTTTCTTCATCCACGGCTTGCGCCCCCTCGGCGAGTGCAGCTTCTTCATCGGAGCTCGCTTCATAGAGTCGGCGATAATCTGCGGGTACTTCTGCATTACCACGATATCACACTTAAAAAAAGATGCTCGCACGCTACGGAGCACAACTTACCGATTATTTCATTGATGAGATTACGTGTGCACGAAGTAGCCTCGAGATTTCTGTGTTGTAATTCTTCAAACACACATAGGAGAACCCTGTAGCCTCTAAACAGACCTCTGTTATAGGCCGTCACAAGGGCTCGCAGCGGAGACCACCATAACACATATTTCAAACGAGTTATGAGAGAATTTTCCGGTAAATAGCGCAATTCGGTGCACCAGTTATTATTACATCTTCGGCGAAGTTGTGCATTCCGCGTTTTGACCAAGCGAAGAAGATCTAAAATGCACGTACGTATATTACGGCTATCCATAGCTGCTCCTGAGAAATGTATCGAACGCCGTCTAGATCACTACTGACAGCTTTTATTAATTGTTCAAATGCTCGCGTTGTCACGAACAATGTGTGTGTGTGTGTGTGTGTGTGTGTGTGTATGTTTTATCACACATACATGTATCACATTCGGAGACAATAGCCTTTTTGAAAATCTCGAGATTTATTTCTCCGAGCGTGTAAACCGATATTTCGCGTAGCTGCATTTTTGCTGACGCGCGAACATTCCTGAAAGTATCTTCATCAACGTCTCCGTCGAGCGTTTATTGCCGGAGAAGTTTCATGTTAAATCAAATCCAGAAAAATCATAGTCGAATTCAAATTCAACGTTCTCTAAGAGCCTGCGTTCTCTATTTAAAAAAGATAGAACGAGTATAAGTATGCTATGCTATATACAGGCTATCCCTCAGCTGAGATGTTCTCGAGGATGTAGGCTGAAATTCTGAATAAGCTGATATAAGGATGTATGGGGGTAACGTCAGTGAGTGCCGCGCGGGCGTGTGTGCAGTAGCAAGCGGTCCGGTGCCGCACACACGTATGCTCGTGCTCGTCGGTGTGCGCGCTCCATAGCAGGTACGAATATCCGCACAAAAAGGAGAGCCCGAGAATACGGCTTCTCCATTGCGTGCCTCTACACGGGCGTATGCATGTAGTAGCAAGAGGCCCGTTGCCACGACACACGTATACTCGTGCCCGTCGGTGTGCGCGCTCTATAGTAGGTACGAATATCCGCACAAAAAGGAGAGGCCGAGAATACGGCTTCTCCATTGCGACCCACTACGCGGGCGTATGCATGTAGTAGCAAGAGGCCCGATTCCGCGACACACGTATGCTCGTGCCCGTCGGTGTGCACGCTCTATAGTAGGTACGAATATCCGCACAAAGAGGAGAGGCCGAGAATACGGCTTCTCCCTTGCGGGCTGCTACAAGGGTGCGTGTGTGTGTGTGGGCCGGCAAGCGGTCCGATGCTCGTGTCCGCCGGTGTGCGCGCTGTATAGTAAGCACGAATATCTGCACAAAGAGGAAAGGCCGAGAATACGGCTTCTCCCTTGCGGGCGCGTGTGTGTGTGTGTGTGTGTGAGTGCGTGCGAGCCTGCAAGCGGCCCGATGCCATGGCACACGTATGCTCGTGTCCGTCGGTGTGCGCGCTCTATAGCGGGTACGAATAACTGCACAAAGAGGGGAGACCGAGAATACGGTTTCTCCCTTGCGGGTTGCTGCGCAAAAGATTTTGACAGTTATCAGCATAATTCGCGAACTCCTGCGGTGAGCTCATTGCTTAGCTTGCATCTATGCTATCTAAACTCCGTGCTCGCCATCGGATGAGCTCATCGTAGAACGATCGCGCTCAACGTCGGGTGAGCTCATCGTAGAACGATGCATCGGCTACCTCGCACGCGTGCAATTATGCTGACCTGTCAAAATCTGCAAAAGATGCTCTTCATACGACGAGCAGCTTCAGTTGCTCTTCAGACTCCGTCGCGTGCGTCTCGTCTTCTTCTTTTACACCAGTTCGCCAAAAATGTACCCCGAGTGCCTCGAGCTCCCTGTGGCGCCGTTCGCGTGCCGTGTTTCCCGCGTCGACGGTTTGGCCGTATATATACGCACAGTGGCGACGGGCGAAACGCACGAGTGGTTGCGTGAAGCCCTGTACGCGTTTTACGTGCAGCGTCGGGCAGGAGTACGTCTCCCGTTCGACGATGTTGCGCCGGGTGCGTCGTGCGTGATAATCCCCGCGGGCGGCTGTGACGTACTCCGCGGGAACATAGTGTCGTGCGACTCCGAGGGATACAGTGAAGTTTTTTTCGTGGATGAGGGGTACAGCGGTTACGTAGATGCGGACTCGCTGTATACCCCCGCGCCCTTTTGCGCGTTTGTTGCGGGCCTCGTGGTTCAGTGCACGGTTTCGGGGATCGCGCATCTTGAAACCATCCCCTTCGTCTCGGACCTGCTCGCGGACCTCGTAGAGAACCGCGTCGTCGTGGCTGTGGCCGAAATCGCCACCCCCCTCCCCCGTGTACGCATGTACAACGGGGTCGACGTCGCGACGGTACTCATCGCGGCGTTGAACGACGGGCCCGAACCCGTCGCTTTTTACGACGCGGGGTGGCCCGACGACGGGTTCGACGACTCGTTCGAGCCGGAGGGGTGGGAGAACGAGCCGTGACACTCGTGCTCGTGTGGGCGTGTGTGTGTGTGTGTGTGTGTGTGTTTGTTTGTTTGTGTGTGTGTGTGTGTGTGTGCGTACCCTCGGAGTTCACCGTCACCAGGAGCAGCAACGGTGAGCAAAACAAACTAAAAATGAATTTTCAGAAAGCAGAAAAAATGGGGCCACTATGGCGAAACCCCCACTCCGCACCCCTCTGTGGCGCGGGGGAGGGGATAAGCACGGTCATCCCCAGCAAAAAAAAGGGCCACTATGGCGAAAACCCCACTCCAGCCTTCCCCCCCTCCGCACCCCTCTGGGGCGCGGCGGAGGGGATAAGCACGGTCATCCCCACTCCATCCCCACCACCTCGGCTGCCGAGGAGTGGGGGTAGAAGTGGGGATGAGGAGTGGGGGTCGCCATAGTGGCCCCCATACGACTTTCGTCTTTCATGAGACCGGGTACCTTCTTGTTGACAAGTGGCATATCATACCTATTGTCCACCGGATAGTCGCTCGTATCGAATTTTACAATGTCGCGCTTCATGTCCATGTACATATCATCGCTCTCAATGTCATATATGAGACTATCCGTATCGGTATACATGATTTTACACTTATCCCGATACAGAGGTACCATATACTCGTGATGAAATCCATACAAGCATGTTTTGGATATGTCGAGTATGCACATACCCACATATATCGGCTTGTTGAATTTCACCTCGAGATTGCGCAATTCCACGGCAATGAGGTTTTCCGAAAAAACACTTCGGCTGTGGAAGTTTGGCTTCGAAATCATTGCCTCTGCGCCATACCTGCCCTCCCATTTTGTTAAAAGCTTTACATCCACATGATTGCGCACATTCTCCATCGTTTTGCCAAACACCGCATTGTTCATTAATTTGAATAAATTCTTTTCAAAATCATTTTTGGCTAGCGTTCGAAACTGCGTATTTAACTCAATATATGAACGTAGCCATGGGGATTGTGTGAATTGTAGGACTCTATGGATTTTCGTGAGGCAAAGTCCATGACGTAAGCACTGCTGTAAATTTCGATAGTGAATGATGTAGCGTTTTTTATCGCAGACGGTTGCTAACAGCTTTTCTCCCCGCTTACCCGGCGGTTTTTCATGTATTGGACAAAACGGCAGGTCTTTGTGCGCATCATGTAGAGATTGCGGATATTTCAAGTCGACTTCAAGGATGTAGCCTGTTGGTGAATCTAGCGCGATGGAAGATGGATCAAACTTGGACACGTCGTTGACCCATCGAAAATCTGCATATGGCAAAGGTTGACACATTGCCCATCCATACAGATTGTTAACGTCAAAATACATCAAGTATGACGATGCTTTCGATGGATCAAACGACTCCATGTAATTGTTATTAGCGTGTGCATATCGGTTTGAGCATTGACTGAGACCACCGCGTATACCCCGCTCACCGAATAAAACCATGTCGATGTCAGTTAGTAATTCAAACTTGACATTCGAGTGTTTTAGCATTGCATCCCAGGTATATCCGGGCAATGTGTAGTAATACGCGGAATCTAGGCCATAGCTTTCAATGCACGTATTTCGAAAGTTTTCGAAAATATTGGCTAATAACAAGACATCTGTCTTCAAGTATAAATCGCTGTAGTCACCGAGCGTTCGAATGGAGAACCGCTCCAAAATTTTCTCAGCATGTGCATACTCGCTTTCCGATACTGTAGCATCTGTAAGGGAACCGTAAAATGCGTCACGTGGTGGAAGGCAGGTGTCATCTAGCTTGGTCACGTCGTCAATATATTCATAAGGGAAGACCCCTTTTCGCGTCAGCAAATTGAAAGTGTCCGTCGAGAGAGTTGGGAATTGTGTGCGTAAAATTTTGAGTTTGTCCTCAGTCAAAAATGAGGCTAATTTGTCGAGACTGGTGTTGAGGAATTTGTATGAATCGATGAAGCGCAATTGGATCTTGTGTTTTAAATCGTCTGTAATTTCAACATACTTCGTGAAGGAGATGTATTTCTCTTTTGTGATTGGAAGCACATCGGTTTTTCCTTCGAACGCTGTGGCTACTTCCTTGATGACAAAATGTGCATCGTAACCCGACAAATTGTGAAAAACTACAGGAATGAAGAATGACTGCTTATAATTGAGGTTGCAGTTGGAATGGGCAGGGCCTCTATAGCGTCCAGTCAGATGGCAATGATCTCGAACGCGCACATCTTCTTGCGCAAATGGTTTCTTACATATATGACATTGAGTCGCTGCTCGAAAACTTGCCCACTCGCTCGGTGTCAGATAAATCATTGGGACATTGTCACAGAAAATTTCTTTTATCCGCAATGCTAGATTTTTTAGTTCTTCGACAAACCACAATACGCAATCAGCACTGCGACGCGAGTGATATGAAGATAATGAATCGTCATACGAACAACACACGTAGTATCCGACACTAAATACTTCATGGTGTTGATACATGTCTTTCGCCAGGTTCTCCCCGTCGGTCTTTGCCAACACACACTCCAAATCGGCATACACGATGAATGGATGTCGCTCTTTCCGGCTAAAGTTGCTGAACTGGAGCCACTTATTGGTGTCGTTTGGTAGTCGAATTGCACAGTCGTTTATCGCCCGACAATCGACCTCGTGTAATTGCAATTTTTCCCCCGAACTGAAGTGGTGCAAAGACCTGCAAAACAAACAAGATTTTTTTCCCCAATTTTCTCCTTTAGTAGATATATAATTTTGTATTAATAATGCTAAATTCACACACCGATCGCATATATATTTTTTATGCTCCTTTTTGCTCAGTTGCGCCCTCACAAGTCTCGACAGGTTCTTGATCCATACGAAATGCCCCACATTGTTGTCCTCAGTATCTTGCATGTACAGCAAATTGATGTGCTTCTCCTTCTTCTGCTGAGTCACGCGTATTGGAACAATGTCCTTTTTCGTGGTGGTGGTATACACGTTGATGGATATATTGTTTTGGAGCTCGAATTTTTTTATTTGATGTATCGTCACCGGGAATTCGATATCCTCCAGATTCAGCACTGTCGAATAATGAGGATAAGACGACGGATGGTCACTGTGTCGTTCAGCTGGGTGTAGAGCAGCAGTAACTGCCCACGCGAAACATGCATTATCACGTGAATTGACGTTAACCACAGCCCTCTTCATCATTATTTCCCGCGGCAATGATATGGAGCACCCAGCACGCATCGGATTATACTTATTCACATTTATCGCGAGGTTAAGTATTTTCTGCAGAGCCCAGCCACTATCACGTTCTTGAAATTCGTCGAGTAAGGTTAAAGTGGGCTCCGTAACACGCCGTTCATACCACTCGCTCAAATCGCTTGTGCTAAATAGTTCACAGTTTCGCGTGCTGACACTTTTATTGGCTTGTTTGTCACCACTCACGAATTCACCATTGAAAACTGTGTTAATTTTAATGCTGTTGTGCTTGTTGATAATATTTCGCACATGTTGAAGCACTAGGGCGCGAGCATCGTTAAGAAAGTGTTTCGGCTCGATGTGGCTGCGATTGGTGACGGAACCCGTCAATATGCGACTTTTGAAAGACGTGTCAATCTCGCGCCAGATTAACCCGTGATCAGCATGTCCAGCGCCCGTGTGTATGAAGCAACTCCGCACAGAATTCCTCAATCCTTCGAGACGCGCTATTTGGGCGATTAGTGATTGTTGATGCCCAATTAATAATCGCGGGCGCTTAATCCGACTCTGCGTTTCCAGCCCTTCGATGAACTCCATACATCGCTGTTCCCACGCAGCAAAATCTTCGAACGACCGTAAGAGCACAGCTTGATCAAGCAAGATTTGTTCCATGTTGACGAGTACGAAAAACTTCCACGATGTTAACAGACTGACTGCTTCATGCAAAGTGCGGTCAGTTTTGAGCGGAGCGGATCATTAAAAAGGCTCTTCGGGAAAAAAGTTTGGCCCTCTCTCGGGGAAAAAACAGAGTTTCCCGATGACGCGTAGATTGCTCGAGGAACATGAGACAAAAAAAACAGGAAGTCGGGATGCATCGGGTCAAAAGATTCCAAGAGTGCAGCTCAAGTGGTCCATCGGCGCCAACAGCCCTTGACGATAGATCCCTAAACTATAATTTTCCCGAGGAACCTGTCAGGACGTGTTTCGAGTGTCGGCGAGCTTTGAGACGGGGCGGATGCAATTGACATTGTCTTCGAGATAGAAGCAGGGCAGCTGCATGTCATAAATAAAGACCACCCATGTGGCGCCTAGCGTTTTCATATTACCGAAAATGTTCCCACCCATATATGGTTGTCACATACGCACGCACGCATGCACGCTTTTCCGAGAAACCTGTCAGGACCTGTTTCGAGTGTCGGCGAGCTTTGAGACGGGGCGGAAACATCTTGACATTGTCTTTTGGAGTGGCACCAGCTGCATGTCATAAATTAGGGGGCTTTGAAAGGCCGCCACGCACACACACACACACACACACACACACACACCCGCACACATCCCCTCACCTCGCTCCCTCGCCCGCCCCCCTCACAGCTCGCCACCCCCCTCGACGCGCGCTTCCCCCTCTCCTCCCCCACGCTTCCCCCTCCCCGCCCCTCGCTTCCCCCACCACGGCCCCTCCCCTCGCCCCTCCCCTACGCTTCCCCTCCACTCCCCCCGCGACCCCCTCCCCTCCCGACGCTTCCCCCTCCCCGCCCCTCGCCACGCCCCCTCCCCCTCGCCCCGCCCCTTGCCCCTCACTTCCCCCTCCCCTCCCTCACGCTTCCCCCTCCCCTCCCACCTCGCTCCCTCCCCTCAAACGGTGGGTTAGAACCGCCCTAGCTATACTACTAACGACTGTACAGACTCCCCCCCCCCGCCGCTGACGAAATTGCGTAACGTAATTAGCGTACGGCCCCATAGCGTTGTCATGTTACCACCACTTCCCCTGAATATGTATTTGAGGAACCTCAGGGGGGGGGATCCACGGGTATCGGTCGTCTCTCTCTCCGCCCCTCTCTCACCGCCTCTCTCTCTCTCTCGCCCCCTCTGCCCCCCCCCCCCTCTCTCTCTCTCTCTCTCTCTCTCTCCCCCCCCCTCTCACCCTTACTCTCTCTCGCTTTCTTTATTTTCCTTATTAACTTCTATTCTATAATTATATTCCCTATCTTTATTTCACTTTATTAACACTTTATTTCCATGTTCCATATGATTAGAAGCATAACCCCACGGAAGAGTGTCCGTGGAATCTGGAATTAGCATTCTTTTGTTATCTCTGCAGCTGATACGGCACCTTACGGTTGACGGATTTTTGTAATTTTTTATACTTATAGTAGAGAAAGTTCGAGACCCAAATAGCAAATGCCCAAACCCATAGGGCTAGAAAACCAGAAGTTTTCGAGAAAATCAATTTTGAAAAATTACGAGCGAGGGATATACGCTGAAGTTAAAGGACTTGACAACGAGGCCCGTAGCTCACCGGGTAGCCCACGAGTCTAGTAATCCGTGGGTCGCACGATCGAGTCCCACTGATGCACTTTTTTTTTTTTTACTTTCTTTCTCTCATTTACTCTTTTAGTGCCTACACCCACACCATTTACGTGTGAATGTTTATATGAGAAATGAATTTTTTCTATAAAAATAAAAAATGTAATGGGGAAATCTGTTTATTTTCTATTTTTATATTTTATTTATTGAATATATTTTATATGTGATCTATATGCCTATACCCACATCACTTACGTGAAAAGTTCGTCAAATTTATGCTCGCTAACAGATATTTCAAGTTTTCCAAATTATAAACGCAGGTATACAAGAATTCGTCATTCATACAATTTGCAAGGTGCCGAAAAGTTTTGTTTTTCTCGCTTTTACGACGAATATCATCCGAACTCCTGCGAAACTGTGGAGTAAGAGTAAAAGGTTAATTACGAAATTGTAAGAAAAAGTATTTTGTAATAAAAGAAAGAATGAACAACATACATGTAACAATTATTTGTGTACTGTAAGTTAGTTGCAATTAAGGAATCATAGAAAATAAACAGATTTCGACATTACTTTTTTTTTTATTCTTGTGCAAAAAAATTCATTTCTAATATGCCTGCGTTTATAATTTGAGAAACTTGAAATCTCTATTGGCGAGCATAAATTTGACGAATTTTCCACGTAAGTGATGTGGGTATAGGCATATAAATCACATATCAAATATATTAAACATATACAATATAAAAATAAAAAATGAACAGAATTCTCCATTACATTTTTTTATTTTTGTGCAATAAAATTAGTTTCTTATATAAACTTTCTCACGTAAATGAGGTTGGTATAGGTATTACAAGAGTAAGGGAGAGAAAGAAAGAAATAAAAAAGAAGAAAAAAAAACACAGTGCATCACTGGGACTCGATCGCATGACCCACGGATTACTAGACTCGTGCGCTACCCGGTGAGCCACGGGCCTCGTTGTCAAGTCCTTTAACTTCAGCGTATATCCCTCGCTCGTAATTTTTCAAAATCGATTTTCTCGATAACTTCTGGCTATCTAGCCCTATGGCATTGGGGATTTGTTATTTGGGTCTGGATCTTTCTCTACTATAAGTATAAGAAATTACAAAAATCCGTCAACCTTACGGTTCTCTTGTGAGAGTGACAATATTTTGTATCACCGTATGAACAATGTGTTTTTCACTCATGATCAATTGTTGCACCTTGATGAGGTTTTCGTGTGCAAACCAGCAATGCTTAAAGTTGTCGAATGTGACGCATTTCAGGGTTGACCGCCTGACACCCTTAGCTCTTTTCTTCGCATCGTCACAGTCGAGAATTTTAAACGAGTACAATTTCGCTCTTAAGCCCACAAATTCCGTCATAATACGACCATTATTCTCATCTTTCATGAGGCTTAATACTTTCTTATTGCGCAAAGGCATATTGTACGGATTATTTGCCGGATAATCAGACGTGTCATGCTTGTCAGTGTCACACTTGATCGTTTCATACATGTCGGGTACGCTGATGTGATAGATGAGACTATCAGTGTCTGTATACAATAATTTTGCTCGATCGTTGAATCGATCGCGCATGTAGTTGTTGTGAAAATCGTTAATTCAGAGTTTGGAGATATCCTGTGTATATGGGCTTATTGTATAGAATGCACGCTTGGTTGAGCTAGATTAGAACGATGTCTTTGTCAAGTATGGTGCAGCTATGAAACGTTGGCTTGGCGGTCTGCGCTTCGGCCCCCCACCGCCCCTTTCACTTTGTCACGAGTCGCACTTCCCGATGTTTCGTCACATTATCCATTGTTTTACAAAGACCGCATTGTTCATGAGCTTGTACATTTTTTTTCAAAGTCATTGTTCGATCGCTTCCTCAATTCCGTATTTACATCGATGTACTTTTTTAGCCGAGCGCGCTGTTTGAATTTAAGGACTCTGTGCATTTTTGTAACACGCAATCTCAATCTCGAGCATTGTTTTAAATTTCTATAGCGAATTACGTATTTTTCTTTTGGCAGCGACGTGGTCGTTAATTTTGTTTGAGTGCTCCCAGAAGGGATGTAGTGTTGCGGGCACAAGGGCAGACCTTTGTGCGTGTCGTGTAACGTCCGAGGATACTCCAAATCGACCTCCAAGATGTATCCCGTTTCAGCGTCATCTGGAATATCCTCGATATATGACTCGAATTTTTCTACCCAAGCGAACGAGCCGTACGGCAATGACTCACACATAGCTGCACCATACAGATTATTGGCATCGTAATACATCAAGTATGCCTCGGGCTCGTTTGGTTTAAAGTCATCTCGCATATAGCGATTATTTGCTTCCGCGTACCTATTGCAGCACTGCGCTACGCCGCCGCGACTATCTTTCTCGATCAACATTAACATGTCAACGTAAAATAGTGCAATGGATCGAGGTTGTATGTGTCGATACAATTTCGTCGAAAATTCTCAAATATATCTGTCAGTAGGAGTACATCGGTTTTCAAATACCCGAGTGGAACACGTAACTCATCACCGCCTAGCCACAAGCTAGTATACTTAGGTTTCGAATCGCCATTAGCTAGCCGTTTTAGCTTTTGACTACCCAGCCTTGTAACGTTTTGGTCCTCTAGTGTCTGAATACAAAAAATTATATGCTGACTAGATAGAAAGAAATATCTCACGGCTGCATAATATTTCCGACCTAGCCAGGACTTACTTTTCTTCAGCTAGTGACTGAGAATAAAAAATTAGGTGACCGCTAGATACAAAAATTGAATTTTCTATTAACGTTGTTTACATCACTGCACAGCATTTTGATGAGCTTCGTGATGTACTAATTACAAATAGGGTACGTTTGATGTAAATAAATTAGACATTAATTTTGAATTTTATTAATAACGCTTACGTGTGAGGTGGTTTCGATCTCGGGACTCTGGATTGGGGGATGGCGACGTTGTCCACTGAGCCAATCCTACTTTCTTAATTATGATATTTCACATCGGGTACATACTCGTATGTGGCAATGCACAAATTTGGTTTATTAAGTAGGCGTAGTGACAATGGATCCAAATAACATTATCGAATTAACATGATAATTTTTTTCTTATTGAACGCGATATGCGTGTGGAGTTACATAAGCTCAAATTAAATTCTGTACTCAATTTGGCTAGTGGCAAATTAATAGTTTTGGCATTATATAAGCTATAATTATATAACGCTGTGAATGTATCGTCAGTAAGGAAGTGAAAAAATGGTAGCGGTCGCTAGCGCGTGCTGTTCTTTTTTTTAAATCCGTAATGCTATCTCTATCTCGGGTTGGCTAGGCGGTACGACGTAGACACTGCGTGGAATTTTTATCATAAAGCAGCGACATCTATAACACTAATCGGCGGGACAGCCACTATGCAAGGAACACATAGCCGCCATGACGGAGCCTTGTCTAGTTCACGGTGATGTACCCAACACTGAGTTTTGTTTCCTATTCGTAACGCCATCTATAACTCGAGTTGGTGGGGTAGGTGTGACGTAGACACTAGGTGGAATCTTGACCATAACGCAGCGACATCTACAATCACAATCGCCTAGATAGTGACTAGCCAAAGAACCCATAGCCGTCATTACATAGTATCGGATAGTTCATGGCGAGGTAGTCACGCGAATTTTTTTTGCATTCGCAATAATATCTGTGCTTCAAGTTAGCTAAGCTGCCGTGAGCTGATCGTGAGACGGTACTACATGTATTTGACATAACCTTACTTTGTCGTTCGTAAGTAGTGTTGGCGAGCTCATCACGTTCGAGTCGCTACGTGGTACGTTTATGGTAAAACAGCGATATCTGCAGTAACGATCGCTAAAGCAGTGGCTAGACCAGGGCTAGGTTACAAAATGTTCACAATATTACTAGCACACAGTGAGGCAGCCACTAGGTAGTTCGTATGATATCAATTGGGCGAACCAGTTACTACCATGTAACTCAAACAGGCTAGCGCAATTTCTGCTCGGGTACAAGTCGGAATATTCATACAAAGTCTTAAGATTAAAGACAGTCCAAATTTTGGACGTGTGCGCGTAATCATTAGCCGAAATACCTTCATTACTCATTCTGGAGAAAAATTTCTCTTTCGCGGGCAATTCACTCTCATCGAGTCGCATCCAAGAGTCCACGTAGTCATAGGGAAAAACACCTTTTCTCGTCAACAATTCAAATTCCGTTGCATTAGCGTAATGCTCGCGTGTTACTATTTTTTGATCGCTTTTCCGGTATGATGCTAATTTTTCCATGCTACTTGGCATGAACCTCACAGAGTCAATGAATCGATAAAGCACGCGTGTACCTTTGACCCGCTTCGAAAATGAAATATATTTCTCCTTGTTAATTGGCAGAAGACTCATGGATCCTTTGAAGATTCGAGCCAACGCTACTATTAAAAAGTGTGCGCCGTATCCCGACAAGTTGTGAAAAACTGTCGGCAATACGTAGGCAATTCTGTAATTCAAATTACAGTCTTGATGAGCGGCACCGCGGAATTTACCCGTAAAGTGACAATGATCTCGCACTTTCACGTTCGTGGGCGCAAATGGTTTTTCGCAAATGTGACATTTCTCGGTCAACTTGAAACTTTTACTTTCGTCGCTATTCAAAGGTTTCATTGATACTATAGTTTAAAAAATGCGCTGACCAGTCCTTCTAATTAACGCATAAACCATTCGATACAGGTCTTTTCACGAAACGCCTTGTACTCCGAGCGAGCGTCATTGAAACTGCAATGCTTATAGTACGCAATACTGTGCAAACATTCCAAATCCGCATAAATTACAAATGGAACTATCTCCTAGTGCTTGCAATTTTTGAATTTCACTATTGTATTCGTACCTTCGGGAAAAGTAACACGACAATTATTACTGCAGTCCTCTTTGTATCGTTGCAATATTTCTTCTGTAATGAAGGGGCACAAACACCGGTCGCAAATCCACAGGTGCTGTCCTCTCCTCGACGCCTGCACACTCAAGAGTCGCGACATGTTTTTAATCCCCGCGAAATGATGATACACCTTAGGAACGGCATCCTCCTCCTCCTCCTCGTCATCGATTTCCGCTTTGGTCATGAGTAGATGAATCATTGGTTTATCTGATATTTGCTTACTCAGATATATCGGCACAATTTTACTCATGCCGTCTTTTGTCGTACCATCAATCCCATACACATGGATCGATAAGCCATTCGATTGCTCAAATTTTGTAATCTTTGACGAACTCATCGAGAAATCCAGACCTTCGTAGTTGAGCACCTCGCTGTAATGAGGATACGAACTCGTACGATTGGGATCACGCCTCGGTCGTGGTGAGAGAGAGTGGAGCAGAGAAAACAATAGGGGTCATTGTTTTCAATATTGATGACGGCTCATTTCATCTGTATATCTTGCGGGAGACGGGTGTACGTGGAAAAGCTACCTCCCAGTGGTTCGTACTTGTTGATGTTCACAAGTAGATGTGAGATTTCGGGTAACGTCCAACCCGACTCTTTTTCCTGAAAGACCCCGATTTTTGCGGAGAGTTTTGCTTGGACGTACTCGATGAATCACTCGGCAATGTCGCTCAATCGCAGAATGATCGCGTTTTTCGTTTGAAATGTCTTTTCCTCCTCAATGATTTCATCCACCTCCACGAGGTGGAATGTGCACGCTAAAGTCACATTTACCTTCACGTTACCCTCCTCGCGCACGATGTTGTCGAGTTTTTATACTACAGTCCGACCTCTCAATATGCACGGAAGAGCCCCCAAGAGGAAGAGTATTTTCGAGAATTCGGGTACCCCCACCAGGCGCGCGCTCTACGCTCACTGGCTCTTTCTGTCTCTCTCGCTCTTTATAGCATGCGAACCTCCCAATAAGCACGATCGAACGAATGTGAACTTTTTCACGTTAAGTAACTATGTATTCATCTCATTTTACTCATCTGAGCTCCTCGGTTGGGCGTGCTTATTGAGAGGTCCGCGCGCAAATTCACTCGAGCGTGACTCGAGCTCGGAGTTCGAGTCGGAGTAGGGGAAAGTGCTCGAGCGAGAAACTGGGTAAGCGTGCTTATTGCGGGCGTGCTTATTGAGAGGTCGGACTGTGCCATGCGCATCGCGTCTTCCAGGAAACTGTGCACATCTTTATGCTCGAAATTCACAATCGAGCCTGTCCTTATGTGATTTTTGAATGCCTCCTCGAGATCGACCCACTTGAGTTTATCACGAGCGTCGCTCACACCAGCACCGCTTTCACCAGCGCTGCTTACATTTGCTCCACGTGCAAAATTGCAACGAATTGTTAGAGCAGAATCGTAAAATTAATTCCCGGGGAAATTGTATAAAATCCATTCAATAATTCACCATCAATTATCGTAACCAATATTTCGAGACATGATTCAATGCGCCTGGTTTGCCTCAAAATGATCAGTTACTAGAAACATTTTCATGAATGTTAATGGGACATGTTTTTGTACGGATGTATTGCAAACTCCCTTCGATTGTAAAAAATCCGCTTTCATATGTTGCGCAAGATATCGCAAAAAATATTGCTTTGTTTGTTTCTACGATAATTACCACTGCGGTTTTTGTATATAATGATTATATGAATAAAAATTGAATTTTTCCTAATCGACTTTGTTATTCTCATTAAAAACCCAATGTTCCTCCTCCTATAGTTTACAATGAAAAATAAAAAGCCCACGCTTGCAATTGTTTTATTGGAAAAAAAATAATTTCAAAAAAATAATGTGAATTAATTTTTTTCAATAATGTCGGGATGAGAAACGTTTTGCATAATTGTTTGGATAGGAAAAAAGAAGAAAAAATAATGAGATCCGACGGAGGAATCGAACGCGAGACCTCCGGCGCAAAAGACCGAGCCTCAACCGTCTAGTCTAGACGGCGGCTCGACAAGTGCTTGACATTTTAAACTCGTAAGGCGCATAAGAAACTGAATCGATTTTTCTCGGAATTTTCCGAGTAATGCATCCAACTACTTTAACCACGTGAGGTGCTAGGGGTCCTCTTTCACCACAAAAAAATCGGCTAAATCCCCGACCCCACGGTCGTGCCGTCTCCTGGTAAGGCTTTGTCAGAAGGTTACAGCAGTTTTCAGTAAGCTTTGCTGTAGATGGTTGGCGATAAGAATAAGAAATCAGACGTGGTTCGTGAGGCCAGATGTCTATTCAAGGACTTGGGAAAAAAGAAAATTCCGTGATAGTCTTCTGGGCTGTCATACTAGATCGGCCTAATGGTGTCAGTACATGTATACAAAAAGAAACAGTTGAACTTCGAACAGCAGTTGATCTTTTATAATCGCTTCTAGATTTTTTAATGTCACAGCAGAAATCTTTGACGACTACGAGATGAAGGCAATTGAGAAAATCGATGCCCAATACGCGAAAAAGGAAAAAGCATGATGATGATGGAAATGCAGAAGACGTTGTGCCCACAGGAAAATAAAAGTTCATAATTGAAACCTTTTAGCCTGTATTGGATATGTTGTATACAGAACTGTCGCAGCGCCTAGAAGCTTCCCGGGAAATTAATTCCCTATTTTGATTTTTCGTAAATTTCCCGACAAAGTCTGACGATGAAATTAAAAGAGGCCTGCGAAAAGTTTAGGGAACATTATTCCAAGGATATAGAGCTTGAGTTTAAAGACGAAATGGTGCACTTTTAGTACTTCTTCGTACAATTAGACGACGACGCTGAAAAAGAAAAATTAGTGCTTACAAAAAAGCATATAGGTAAACTAATTTTTGGTAATATGGCTCAATCAATATTTCCGAATGTAATGACAGCATGGCAAGTATACAGAATGCTCATGATTACAAACGCAAACGAGCGAGCCAAGCTTTTCAACATAAACACTTTTTAAAAACTGTCTACGATGAACAATGGCTCACAAACGCATGAATGCACTTACAATCATGGCTATTGAATATGATATTTTAGAAAAATCGACCCTCACGATATATTTAAAGAATTCACATTTTAAAAACTGCAAAAAGTTAATGGTTTGACAAAATGATTGAATATTTCAATAGTTTTCGATGCGCTTTTCTAACTAATGATAATGTTTAACAGTTAATCGAGAAAGAAAGCGCTACTTCGTTCGTTAATTTATATCTCGTTTATATCTCGTTACTTTATAAATTTGACTTAATTTTTTTATTTGCGAATATTGCATAAATTGCATTTCATTACAACCATTACCTATGAATAGTTTTGTTTTAATAAACTACATACATTATTACCGAGATATTGAAATTGAAATTTGCGAATATTGCGTAAATTGCATTTCATTACAATCATTACCTATGAATAGTTTTGTTTTAATAAACTACATACATTATTACCGAGATATTGAAATTGGGTGTTAGTATAAAATGCGAATGTTACCTACCTAAGGTGAACATATTAGTTCTGGACAAACTACCAATAATGGACACAAAAAAACGAAACTGTTGCGAATGAGGCCGTTACTTCATATTTTGCACTGATCGCACTAAATCATAGACGTCAATTACCAACTGTCAAATGTGTAATCGTCCGCTTGAAAATACGAATTTACTACGGAAATCCTTAAGAAAAAACGTGCATCATTTCTTATTTAGCTTTGCTTGGTCATGTATCGAAAACCAGTATTTTTTTCGTGATATCTTCAATAAATGTGAAAGACATTCCTTAATGCGTGGTTTTCAAGCGCTTTATAATTGTTATGTTTATCTTACCTATAACATTTGATTTATTATTATAAAACCTGTATTGAACAAAATAGTCAGCATTTATCATAAATTTGATAGCAATTCTATACTTTCCTTTATTGTGTATGTATTTTTGTTTATGCAATAAAATGTATTGAATTGACAAGGGAAGAGGGGCCTCGAAATTTGTATTGCCTCTATATGGTTTAATACGTTGCAACGGTACTCGTAAAATTGAGAATTTAATACATGTGCACACACAAAAACCGAAGTGCCCAGAGCTATAATAAGTTTCGGGGCCGATCACCGGGACAGGTTGATACTGGCAACCAGCGACCCGAGCCTATTTTCCGCCTTGAGCATTCACTTTACCATGGTCTTACGTGGCTCCACATTGCACAATTCACAGCTATTCGTATATCTATATAATTCCTCATGTTCTCTCGTACATTATTGCTCGACGTACAATTTCCACTTTTGGTACTTTCTGCGTTGTGGATTTCGCGTATCAGTCCAAGCACGATACGCAAACACTACCAACCTGTCGTGAATTGATGAAATTGTTCAAACAATTTCCTATTCCCCAGTTCCATTCGTTATTCAAAGCGAAATGCTAAAAATGAGTGGCACAAACGTTTATTTGGATCTGCAGAATGTAACCACTTACGCACACATGGGTTATTACTAACGATGCCAATAATCACAAGATTTAGATTCACTACTAAAGTCCGTTGTGTTACTATAGATTTGAAACAACAAAGTATTTTGTTCTTTCAAATTCTTGTTCTTATAACTTTTCTTTTCAATACTTTGTTCATTATGTTCATTTTTCCTTTGTTCATTATGTTCATTTTTACCGATTCATCCCGCCGAAATTGACGCAATCGCATTTTTCATTATTCGCCATAAGCATTGTCATCGAATTTGTTTCATTCGAATAGCTTGAGTCGAGTCGTAACGAAAATGCAAAAGTTACTTCGAGCGTGAGTTTAACCCCTCAAAACTGTTTCGCCGCCGATTAAAAAAATAGATATCTCTCTGATTTCGATTAAGAATAACATATTCAAAAATGAACGAAATCGGAGGGGAACACCAGAAATGATATTGTGCATGGGTGGTCACCTCCGAAGGGGTTTTTTTTAACGCAGAATCCTATGTCATCTACTTTTTTAGCTCTCTCGAATGCATATGGTTTCATCGGGATGAAACCGAAAGTTTTCGAGTTATACGATTTTTTTTACTTCCAACTCCTATAAATTTACCCCCCTTTGGCCCCGCGAAACTGGACACTTCGCATTTTTCATTATTCGCTATAAGCATTTTTCTCGAATTGGTTTCATTCGAATATCTTGGTTGGAACTATGCGAAACTGCAAAAGTCACTCGGAGGGTGCCCCATTTTGAGGGTGAGTTTCACCCCTTAAAACTGTTTTACTGCCTATAAAAAATATACTTTTCTGTTAGATTTCGATGAAGAATAACAGAACAAAAAATGAACGAAATTGGACGAATACCGGAACACCGAAAACGGTATTATACAAGGTAGTCACCCCCGAAAGGGTTTTTTTTTCGAAAAACGCAAAAACGCGTATCACCGACTTTTTCAAGCTCTTTGGAATGCAACTAGTTTCATCGAGATGAAAAAAAAAAGTTTCCGCGTTGTACGAATTTTGCGACCTTCAACCCCGACAAATTTACCCCTATTCACCCCCTTAGAACTCGAAAAGGGACATTTTTCATTATTGGCCATAAATATTATTCTCCAATTGGTTTCATTCGAATATTATGATTGAAACCGTGCGAAACTGCAAAAGTCACTCGGAGGGTGCCCAACTTTGAGAGTAAGTTTCAACCACTAGAAGTGTTTTTCCGCTGATAAAAAAATACGTGTCTCTTAGATTTCGATGAAGTATAACATATCCAGAATAGAACGAAGTCGGAGGGCGATACCGGAAAAGGTTTCCTTGTAAGTAAACCCCACACTCATATATACATAAATATATGAGCTATTCGATGTGTTTTCGAACGGTCTAAAAGCCTGACCTTCTTCAATCTTGTTAAAAAAAGATGCGTTTTTCTGTGAACTATTTTGAAAAAAATTCCAAAATTTTCCAAGGACTATAACTATAAAAAAAGACAAATCTTCAATTTTTTTATTTTTTTCCTCCAATTACGGTCGACCCGGCCGAAATTTACATTGAATGTTCTTTTATTAGTATATAACAACATGTGTAAGTTTCATTCTGGGCTGGGTTTGCCTTCAGTTGATATCGTCGTCTTAAATTTAATGGGAAATTGTTTTTGTTGAATAATTCGGCGATTTACAATTTTTAAGTAAAAATGGTAATGACTAAACTTGTAAGAAATTGAGTGCTTCACAGATTTGGTTATTACAATTTTTTTCTCTACCATCGATATTTTTTCGAATTAAACCTGAAAAAGCAGCTTTTGCATTATCTCGTTCGCTTTTACTTTAGGGCATAAATGAACATAAAAAAACTTGTAGAGAATGAAATTCTCGATAATTTTGGTCTCCACTTTTTTTCCCTTAGAATGAGTATTTAAGGTCGCACGCCAACAGTAAAAAACGAGGAGCCTGAAAATATTATTTCGCGAACCATTTGCTTTTTTCTTTTACCGTTGGCGTATTACCGTAAGTATTAATTCTAGGAAAAAAAAAGTAGTAACAAAAATTGTTCAAAATTTCATTCTCTACAAGTTTATTTATGTTCGTATATGCCCTAAAGTAAAAAATAAACGATATAATGCAATAGCCGCTTTTTCAGATTTAATTCGAAAAATATCGATGGTAGAGAAAAAACTGTAATGACCAAATTTATGAAGCACTCGATTTCCTACAAGTTTAGTGAGTACCATTTTTACTTAAAAATTGTAAATCGTCGAGTTATTTAACCAAAACAATTTCCCATTAAATTCAAGACGACAATATTAACTGAACGTAAGCCCAGCTCAGAATGAAACTTGCACATGTTTTTTACACTGAGAAAAGAAAATTCAGTGTAAATTTCAGCAGGATCAACCTAGTCGTTGGGGTTGAAAAATTTTTAAAATTAAATATTTTTCTATTTTTTAGTATTGTAGTACGTGGAAAATTTTGGATCGTTTTTTGCACAATAGTTAATAGTAAAAGGCATCTTTTGTGTGGAGGACATTTTTTCGTACGACGAGATCACTACGATATGATCATTTGAAATTTTATCACGTGTAAAATCTTATCTACGAGGTAGCCGAGTTAGCGGGCCGATGAGAAAGTGAAAAAATGCCACGTACTCAATATATATGATACAGAACCATCACCAACTCTGAAAAAGATTGAAGAAGGTCAGGCTTTTAAGCCGTTCGAAATCACTTGGAATACCTTATATATATGTATAGGGTGAGGCACATAAAGTGTAACAGAGCAATAGCACTCAAACTATTGATCATATCCAAAAATGTTTCAGACAAAAGTTTCAGTATTCGAGAAAGCCGTCATGCTGGACCACCCTATTTTTTTTATCGGTGGAGGCGCTCAACCTACGTCAAGATCAACTCCACTTTTCAAAATGGAACCATGTGTTTTTTTCA
>OX632359.1:18066211-18219474 GCA_951751655.1 Ophion costatus | reverse complement strand
TCGATACTTAATCCTAGACAAAGTTGCTTTGTGCGTTAGTCGCTTGGTCACATACGCAAGCCATGAGACATAGCGAGTTATATTACTGAAAAAATACAGGGTGCGCCAGAGAAACTTACTTATTTGAAAGGTCAATAAAAACAAAAGTACTTCAATTATTGTTTAAAATTTTTTTTATTTGAGAATACAATATCCCAATTTTTTTTTTCATGTAGTCTTGAAAATGACATCGGATAAATGGCGACCCCCATTGCGCATACACTGATGAAGTCGGTTTTTGAAATTCGTATCCACTCTTTGCAGCATAACAATCGGTATGTTGGCAATGGCGTCGCGAATGTTGTTCTTGAGGTGTGCTATGGTCCGTGGTCGATCGACATAAGCCAGAGATTTCAAATAACCCCATAAAAAGAAATCGCATGGAGTCAAATCTGGAGAGCGTGCCGGCCATTGGAGATCGCCTCTGAGAGAGATGAGGCGGTCGGGGAAATGTTGTCGCAACAAATTGACGAAGACCCACCAACAAATTGACTCCATGCGATTTCTTTTTATGGGGTTATTTGAAATCTCTGGTTTATGTCGATCGACCACGGACCATAACACACCTCAAGAACAACATTCGCGACGCCATTGCCAACATACCGATTGATATGCTGCAAAGAGTGGATACGAATTTCAAAAATCGACTTCATCAGTGTATGCGCAATGGGGGTCGCCATTTATCCGATGTCATTTTCAAGACTACATGAAAAAAAATTGGGATATTGTATTCTCAAATAAAAAAAAATTTTAAACAATAATTGAAGTACTTTTGTTTTTATTGACCTTTCAAATAAGTAAGTTTCTCTGGCGCACCCTGTATATGAGCATATATGTTTACTTTTTATTTATATTTGTTCGTATTTTATGGATATGAGAATAAAGTATTTGCTCTAATTAAGGCAATTTATGCGGTTGGCTTGAGTTAGCCAACCCACCCCCCAAGTTAGATTGAACTTCGGCGATAATGAATTTAGATGTCGAAGGGCTTATCTTTTTTGGTTCCGCTACAATATTTATCGTGGCTCTCGAGAGGTTGGATTGTTCTTGCCGTTCTGTCAAGTATTCTAGTTGTTTTTGACGTTTTTGGAGTTCTATTTTCGCTTTATTCTCATATTTCTTAATTTTCTTATTGACTCTGGGGTAACAACATTTGAACAGTCCGTATCTCAGAAATTTAAGGACGGGCGTTACAGCCCCGCATCGCACTAGTACAAACAATATACCAGTCATTCCTAATGATGGCAAACCTATTTTAATGAGCTTATCGAGTAATCCATTCATGGTTTTCCAAAATTCGTCGTGTTTATGTATGATACTGGCTTTTTCTGTCTTTGCTGATGCCATCTAGATCTTGGCCAATATTTTTTAGGTAAGTAGTGTCTATCTGGTTTGGCACATCTTTTATACGCATAATTAATTGTAGAAAGTTTTTTGCCTAGTACGTTAGACTCGGATTTATCGATCGATATTCTTTTGGAATTTCATTCAGCATTGTTTTGGTATTGCCTTGCATTAGCGTACATTTATCCGTTGTTTGCAACAGTGTCACTTCTTTAATGTAAATTTCGCTTCTATAATTCGTAGATTCTACAAGTACCAGAACTGGTTTTCCAATGTTCGGTATTAACAACACTCCGTGATTATCGTATAATGAGATATAGCTCACGTTAGTGACATTGATTTTACTCAGCTCGCATCGTTTGATGTCGCTTTGACACGTTGGTTTATTGATTCTATCGTAAATCGGGTGCTTGTAGTGTGTAACATAGTAATTATCAATCTTCTTCATTCGCATAATGTCAATTTCATTAGTTATCATAAAGTTGCTCCCTTGTCTTAACAAGTGGGAATATTTTGGAGCAGCGACAACATATGTATTATTGTAAATCTTTGGGATAGGAATGACGTTGTACAATTTCCACTGATCATTTTCTAGTTTAAGGATCGTTTGATTCCTTTAGTAGTGTATCGATCATGTCTAAAATGACTTCCAGTTCTACTAGTTGAGGTAGAATCTTTTTGGTTTCAATAGCTAGTATTACATTATTTATATCGAACAGTAAAGTATCTATGGACGACATAAGGGATATTAGGTACATACTTCGGAATTGCGCTTGTTTTAACATTTTGATGTGTCCTCCGGTCTCGGTAGCTAATTTACGAATAACTGCTGATTGTTTCTGAACTGAGGTTTTAATGAGGTTTACTGAATCCGTTACATTTTGAATATTATCGTCGATCCTGTCTATGTCATCGCTAGTAGCAGTTCCGTATAGGAATTTTTGGATATTACCGCAAAAGTTACAAACTCCTCTTCTGCGTCGTCTACGAGTCAACATATCGCACGCAACAACCAGGTCTTGATTTCCTGTTTATGTGATATATTCAGTTATTTCCTTTAAGCTTTTGAGCGTGGGTATTACTTTATTACGATTTTCCGGTGTGTCTTTGATATTACTGAGTTGTAAGAATTTCGTCTGCAGGTCTTATATAATATCATCTCTTTGTGAACAGGTGTATCCACTGAGGGTTGGTGTTATCGTTCCCCATGTTCTGTATGGCGTAGCGTCTTCAAATGTTCTCTTATTTTATTTTTATTTTCTTCATTGTCAGTTGTTTACTAAAAACGTGATCATCGTCTTTAATCCCAGGATTTAAGGTTGTTAATAGTTGAACTTGTTTTCTCAATTTATAGACCTTCAGATTGATGGGGTTTATTATTTTTTGGACACCATCTGACAGTTCTACATATTGGTCAGCTAGTTTATCGATTTCATTATGGGCTGTATAAATGCTTCTAAGGTCGATAATTATTGAAAACCTCAGTTCTTCACCATAGGTCACTGCGTATGCCTGATATTCTTCTATGAATTAAATTTTTGAGGTTACCTGTTCGACAGTAAAAGCGCTGTTAATTGCGATGAGCGTGATCGTTGCATCAGCAATCTCTTCATTATGTTCATCATCTGAAAAGAATAACTTTATTCTATTTAGGTGTACTATTTTTTCTTTATCATCGATTGTTATCTTAATATTTGATTTCTCATTGTATATTTCTATTATTTCGTATAGTCCTAACCATTCAAGGTCTGTTTCCTGTTCAATGTCGTTTGGCTGTTTGTTCTTGTTTCAATTGTAAACGTTCGCGTGCTTCTGAGAGTATTGCGTCGTGCGTATGTGTCCACTTCTTAAATAAATCGTCATAAGTTAATGATTTTTTATGAGGTAGGCTTGATGGTTTTTCAAGGTTTCTATTAAATGCGAATTCGTCAGGTCGATATCCAGTTGCACTGTGTACCGAACTGTTATAAGCGAAGGCTACTAATTTCAATATATCTTTCCAATTATCTATCTGTCCCTCACACATGGTTTTTATTGATTCCTTAAGAAGGGAGTGCATTTTTTCAATGCTCCCATTACTTTGAGGGTGGAATGCGGTAGTTTTGATATGCGAAATATCATGTAATTGTTCGAAATCTTTCATTAATTTTGAATTAAATTCGTGTCCCTCGTCTGTTAAAATGATGTCAGGGGATCCATGCATCGTAATAAAATCATCGTTTAATGTTTGGATGATCTGCGAGTTCGATTCTGTCTCGAGTGGGCATAATACAATGTACTTAGACAATCTTGTATACTGAGGATATATTCATGCCCTGAACGTGATCTTTGTAGTGGGCCGAATATGTCTAACGCATTTTTTTCAAAGGGTTTAGCTGGCAGTTCGGGTACAATAGCAGGAGCAATGTTTCGAATTCTCACAGCTTTACATTTTTGACATATTTTACAGTTCTTAATATAATGTTTTACGTCTTCTTCGAGGCATTCCCATTCCCTGTGTTCTTTTGTTCTTTGTATCGTTTTATACTCTCCGAAGTGTGAGCTTAGGTTAGTTCCGTGGTTTTCTGCTATTATTTTCTTTTTGTCTATGTAGTCAGGTTCCTTGAAGGTCGAAAAGCAATATTCATACTGTGTTTCGTGGTCTTTGATACTAAAGAATCTTTATATCGATAAAATCTCTTCCTTCTCTGCTCTGGTCATTACATCATCTGTAAATATCCTAACATGTTTTAGTTCCTTTGATTTTATTGATGGTAAGCTTGGATATTACTTTATTAAGAATCTGATAGTATAGACTTTGAGGTTTATTATCTGTCGGTTGAGTGACCTTTATCCAGTGTTTTCCTTATACATTGAGTTTCTCTTTTAAAAGGTGTCCCAAATTGTTGGGGTTAAACAACTTGTATGTCGTGTATTGATAATAGTCATAGGGCAGTTCTATGCCTAAATCAAATTGGGGTTGATCTGAAGTCTCGTCTTGATTCGTTTCGTCCTCGTCACTGAAACTCTCTAAATCTTTCATAGCGTTTGAGTCTCTTGGTCTTAAGTTGTAATTAATTTGGTTACGGCTTCCAGGAGTTACCTGATTTTTCTTCACATGATTTATTTCATCATTCGTGGTGCTCGTAAATTTTAATTCTTTCTGAACATTGTCTATCATTGATTTAAGTTTATTAGGGGCGGTTTTACTTTGTTTGTAAGTGTTTCTCCGAGCTATGCGTTTGATTTTACATTCTTTTTGCTTAATATTGCTGGTAATTATATATTGATTGTTCCCGTACGAATCTGTTTCAATGTGATAAATGAGTTCGTTGTTAAATGTCTTGTTCTTGTTATGGTTCTCAGGTAATACCATATGTGCTTCTCTAGACAATGCGTCAGCTACTGCATTATGTTTTCCCTTTTCATATTCGATGTCGAATTCATACTCTTCGAGTTTAAGTCTCCATCGTAATAACCTGGATGCAGGGTCTGGCTTATTAGCTAACCATTTTAATGCCTGATGGTCAGTTTTTGTTGTAAGCTTTCTTCCTAAAAGATATTGTCTGAATCGTTTAACTGCCCAAACTATAGCGAGTAGTTCTTTGTCTGTTGTCGTATAGTTGGTTTCGGCTTTATTTAACGTCTTCGATATATAAACGTATGGGTGTCCTTCCTGTGATAATACAGCTCCTACTCCTTGATTTGAGGCATCAGTCGTTAATACAAATTTTTCGTATAATACGGATACTTTAATACAGGATCATTCGTGAGGATATTCTTTAACGTGTCGAATGCTACTCGATATTGATCCGGCCATGTTATTGGTCCACTTGTATTTTCCTGATAATTTTTGGTTAGGTCAGTCAAAGGTTTAGCTATGGATGAAAACTTCGGGATACATTTTCTGTAGTATCCTGCAAGTCCTAAAAATGATTTAATTTGCTTAGGCGTTTTAGGTATCGGGAATTCTTTTACAGCTTTGCATTTTTCTACTTTGGGTTTTACTCCGTCACGTGTAATAACATGTCCTAAATATTCAAGTTCAGGTTTCACGTATTCGTATTTATCTGGCTGCAATTTCGAATTTGTATCTCTCAGTCGATTGGAGAGTATTATCAAATTTTGATTACGTTCTACTATGGTTTTTCCAAAAACTATTATATTGTCCAGATATGCAAAACAAATTTTTCCTATTAATCCTCTTAATGCAGTGTTGATCATTCTTTGAAATGTTGCCGGTGCATTTATGAGTCCGAAGGGCACTTGTAAGTATTCAAAGTGTCCTTCGTTAGTACTAAAAGCGGTATACTTTCTTGATTTTTTCTCCATTGGTATTGTCACGTCGGGAAAGGACGTGGGCATATATTTTTTTATTCCCTCCTTTTTTGCCGACGACAAGCGCAATAGCACGGGATGAGGGTAAAAAGGGGTAGTGCTTGGAATGAGTTGAAATTAGGAAATCATAGAGTGATTTGGTATCGAGAAATATTCCGACAAATTTGTACAAACTTAACTAAAGGTTTATTACAAATAAGTGATTGGATTAATAAAGTTATTTATACAAAAAAATGACAATAAAAATAACTGTGAAGTCGGGGGAACAAACGGATGAAAATAAAATGAAATTTGTAGCTTACATTGGTCGCTATGTTCGTGGGTGTATCCGTGTGTAGGTACGCTCGCTCGCAAGGATATCGGTTGTCGCTCGCAGATAAGGGCCTAGTTGACGGACGCCACGCTTAGCGTTCGGTAAGCGGTCACCAGCACCAGACTTTTGGGGTGCTGAGAGTATTTATGTATATACGCGTAGTAAACGGCACTTGAACTACCTTACGCACTCGAGGCCGCGAAAGTCGACTAAGCGTTTATACGACACTTCGGTCAAAACCCGAAGATGTATAATATTCGAAACTCTATGATACCGGTACTACACTTCGAATTCTGTCAGAACAAGATTAGGAAGTGAAGTTAATTCGATGGATGATTTTGTGAGACTACGATCTGATTGCAACAGAATCGGTTGGAAGACTGATCTGAACGCGATGGAAAATGTCGGAAGACTGTTCTCTACGAGTGATGATGGAACACTGCCTTGATGATTTTCTTCTTCCAGGATATAGGAAAAATTGGGATGCTGAGGTGGTGGGAGAAGGAAACTCTGGAAAAGTGCACTTTTGGTGGTGCATTCTTTTTGGAGTGGTGGAAAAGGCATTAAATATGGGTCTCTTCGGCTGATTGGTCGAAAACAGAGAGTGGGAGCAGGACGTAGGCTCGTCGCTCTATTTCCAGGAATTGGAGCTGCGCTTCTTTATCTGGAGCGCGGAAAAATACAGAGAGGTAAAAGGGCCTTGTCGGCGGCAAGAACGCACGCTCGAGATAGAGCTTGTTGACCGAGGCCCGCGAGTCCACGTGGGAAATATCAACACAGTTTTATGACCGGGTCAATTTCCTGGATCGGAGGATTTTCTTCTAGCGAGTGTATATTTTAAGGGTTTGAACATTTTTCTCTCTTGGCTGGTCGTTAGAATTCGGTATCGTCGCGTCGTTATATATTTACGTCTCTACGAATATCATCACGCATTTCGTGCGTGTCGCTTCACGTGTTCGTCATCCTTGTAATCCGAAGGTTTCCTTTGTGTATTTTTGGTCTTAAGGACACTCTGCGATGCACTCGGACTCTGTTCGGATTACAACGAGACTGTTCGAAATTTTCCCGCTTGTATATTTGTTCTCGATATCGTTAAGACCGCTACGCTTTCGCGTGGGAACGTACGCGAAACCCTTGGTTATGTTATTATCGATAGGCTACATTTCCGCCGTGGTAGGCCTAATTCTAAAGAAAAATATTCAGATCCGTCAAAAAATAAGAATGCCGCTATCGTGCGTATTAGGCTTAAAAATACATTGTACGCAATTGGTCGCGACGTGACACCTCCCCCCTTTAGGATTAAGCGTCTCGCTCGATCAGGTTCGTTGGGGGTTGCAACCGAAAATATAATGGCACGATAGTATCAATTGGCATTGTCATTGATCGACTTACAATGTGACTTAAATATGTTCGAAGATTGTTGTCTAATATGGCGGTGTAAATTTGATTATCGCCTTACAGGAAAGTTTCTTTTTTTTTTGTATATATACTTTTTTACTTCACTATGAAATGTATAATAGGTGCGCGTTTTCTCCTCTTTCTTTTTCCTTATGCATATATACTTATTTACTTATTACAACTCATCTTACTTGACAAGGTTAAAAGAACAATAATAATGAGGATAGAGAAAAAGGTTATTGAGCATTATGAGGGTGGTTGTTTTGATACTAGAAAGTCTTCTCGTGCGAATTCAAGGGAAAGGAACGTGGCTTAGGAGGTTGATCGTACCTTGAACGATCGGAGACGTTAATGTAGAGATCGTGTGTTGCAGCGTTCGCCTTGGCATGACCCTTTGGTTTGACAGAAGGAGCTGTGACGAGTTTATGAAGTTCTTGACCAGTTTCACCGCTGACGTTTTCTTCTTAGGTCGTTTAGCCAGGTGCATCAGGGGGTGCGTAACCGATTCCCATACTGCACCGACGAGGTAAACTGACCGGCCGTACACAGTATGTAGGCTGTATGTATGGATCTCCGATGAGCATGATCTGATTAGCACAATGGGTAACATTCGGGTGATACCAGCGGTTGCTGTACCGAGTGGAAGGAATTTTTCCCCAGGTGCGATTTCAGGTGGAGTCCGCTTAATATTGTAGGTTGTTGGTATCCAGGAGATCCAACAACTTCTCCCCTTGGTTGACAGTGTTTAGACCACTGATGCCCCGTGGCATATTGTTTAGGACAGCGGGTTTTCTACGGGAAACATTATGCGTTCTCGTACGTTTTCGATATCTTCTTTGGAATAGATCCCACATGATGCTGGGTCGGTGTATCGCCAAGTAGATTTCGTCGTTGCCTTCATGCTTGCAGGTGGTATAGCTTCGATCGCAACAGGTATATACTAGGTGTCCCCAAGAAGTAAGATGGGGGAAATAGGGAGTTGAAGGTCGTTTGCATTTCGCCTTTTGATAATATGTGCGTTTGAGGAGTAAGGAAATATGTTGCGTTCCCACGAGTGACGGCAATTGATCGAAAAATTCTTTTAACCTGATCAGATTTCCTTGTATTCTTATACATTAAATTACGCGTACTCTTCCGCCAGTAAGTATCGCCATATAACTCGGCTTCTTCACTAAATTGTATACAATTTGTCTGAGGCTTGGATCACTACTAACAAACTGTTTTAGAGTATATGACGCTCTCCTTTTTCACTGCTTCGTAGGCGTATCTTAATATATTGATTTTCTAATATAATATAATGGCTACGTATACAAATTTCGAATTAGTACAAGCAATTATATCTAGGTTTGCGCCGGGAAATTTTTCTCGAATTATAAAACAGTTCGACGTGTTTGGGATATAAATCATTTCCAGGGTTCTGTCTTAGGTTTCGCATTGGGTCTGGCTTCAACGTTAATATGGGAGTACCGCAATCGATTTTCGTGAACTACTCGCGTTTTGTTCTTGTGTTGAATTTTTACGTTACCCTTTTCCAATTTCTCTAGTACCTTATGCGGTCTGGTGTAGTGGTCCCTGAGTTTGCCCGGTTTAGGACCTTTTTGTAGGTAGACAAAATTTTGTAGGTAGACTCATAAGCGAGCGTTCCAATTCCGTTTATTCGAGTTATCAATTCAATGAATTATCCGCGGTAGGTGGGTAATTGATCCGATTCACGGAGCGGTTCACTCGATGGAACTCTCGCTAGTTTTTCAAAAACCACCTCGTAAGGAGTGTATTTGGTACTTTCGTGAACGCTTGTGTTGTATGAAAGCATTGCTAATTCCAGCCATGGATCCCATTCGTTTTCTCTTTCTGTGTACTGTTTCAAAAATTAGGCCAACACCTGGTGTGACCTTTCGAGGGCACCATTGGACGGCGGGTGGAATGCCGTTGTCCTACATCGTTCAATACGGAAGCGTTTCACGACTCTTCTCATTAAGCCACTTCAAAAGTTGCTGCCCTGATCGGTTAGAAGTGCTTTAGTTGCGCCGAATACGCATATGAATCTTTTTATGAATGCGCCTGCGACAGTCGTTGCCAGTGCATTTGGAAGCGGGATTGCGACGCAATATTTGGACCGTTGGTCCTGGACCGTGAGGATATACTCGTTATCATTTGAGGTACGTTGCATAGGACCTACAATGACCATTGAGATTTTTTCAAAAACTGTTCCTGGAGTATCTGTTATGATCATAGGTTGTTTTGTTTTAACTCGGAACAACTTTTTCAACTGGCATTCTAAACATTGCTGTACTCTTCTTTGGATATCAGATTTTAAATCCTCCCAGAAATATTGGCGCTTGATTCTGTTGTACGTTTTTGAAACACCCTTGTGTCCTCCAATTGGGGACTTATGCATTTCATAAAAAATCGAATCTCGTTTTTCGATTGACACGTAGCGTAGAGTTCCCAGACAAATGATTATCTTTACTCGACTATTCTTCAAGGATTCTTTTATGATGTTCATACCGTCATTCCATACTATGTTTTCGACCTGATTCGTTTGGCAAATATTCCTTATTCAAGTTTGAGGATTTCGCAAAGGTCTCATAATTCTTCCACGCTTTCTTTAATGTGATATTTTTTTCCAACCTTTTTGCTGTAAGCTTGGCCAACTGTCAAATCTTTCCAGAGGGGAAGTTTGTTTAATTCTAACAACTTTTGTGCTCCAGAGTCACATGGTTTGTCAGCTGATTCGGCAAAATAGACTAGGTGATCGTTTCGGAAATGGAACAATTCCTTAGTGTGATACAATTAGCGATTTGAAATTCTGATATTTGCCTTTCCTCCGTTGGAGGGATCTCGTCTTCGGAAAGTTCTGGATTGAGAGAGGTGAAATCTGAACTTGTCGAATTATCGGAATTGGAATCGGTGGAGGTTTTGGAGTGAGAGATAGGAGGTGCTTTGTGCTAGATAGATGTACGGTCGAAAGGCTTTTAGGGTATGAATGATTGCCATTGCTTCTTTTTCGTACGTGTCGTACCGAAGGGACGCTCCTCGCAGTACGCACGACGTATAAGCTATCGGTTTGTCTTTTCCTATTTCTCCTTGTGATAAGACTCCGTCTAAGGCGTAGCCAGAAGCATCCGTTGTTATAATAAACGGTTTTTCGAAATCGGGGTATTGGAGAATAGGAGCTTCGCATAATTTATATTTTAGGATATCGAAAGCTTTTTGCTCTTCGTCAGTCCATTTGAAGTCAACCCTGTCCTCTAAGAGGCGAGTTAGGGGTTTCGCGATTTTGGAGAAGTCTTTGATAAACCTACGATAATAACTGGTTAGGCCCAAAAATTGGCGAATATTTTTGACATCTCCGGGTACAGGGAAATCTTTGACGGCTGAGAGTTTGCTCGGGTCTGGTTTAAGTCCGTCTTTACCGATTATGTGCCCTAGGTACCTGAGTTCTGGTCTGAGAAATTTGCATTTATCCGGTTGTAGTGGGAGATTGGCTTTGCGGAATCGTTCCATCAGTTCGTGAATCTTTTAACCGTGCTCCTCTAGGTCCCTGGCATACACTACGATATCGTCGAGATAAACAAAGAGGGATACTCCTTGGAGTCCACTTAATACGATATCCATTAAGCGCTGGAAGGTTGCCGGGGCATTTTCAAGCCCGAATGGCGTTCTTGAAAACTCGTAGTGCTCATGTGGGGTAGAGAAAGCCGTTTTCGATTTATCTTCATGATTCATTTCGATCTGGTGGAAACCGGATGCTAAATCGAAGACTGAAAAATCATTCGCGTGTCCCAACTGATCCAGAATATCTGTGATGTTGGGTAGCGGATATGAGTCACCGATTGTTTTTTCGTTCAAAGCACGAAAGTCAATTACCATTCGCCAACGTTTATTACCGTTAGTCTGCTTTTTTCGGGACTATCGAGACGGGACCGTTGTTTGGAGATTCCGAGTGGCTTATGATTTTTGTTTCTAGTAACTCGTCCACTTGACACTGGACTTCGCCCTTGAGCGCTTGAGGGACCGATACTGTTTAGTGTTTATCGGCAGGTCGTTGACCGTCGGTATCTTATGTCGAAGCACATGTGTGGCTTCTAGAGGTTCGCCCTTTAAATGGAATCTGTCTGAATATTGTTCGATTATTTTTTCGACATGTTCTAATTCGGTTTTTGCAAGGTGGTCGAGTCGGAAGAGACTTTTTATTATTTTTGAGCGCTCTGAATTATTTTTCTTTATACGCGATGTTGATTCAGAGATAAGAAGGCAGATCACGTTTTGACTCGATTTTTGACTTTTATTTCGATTTGTTTCATTGTTAAACCGTACGTTACGATTGACCTCGATTTTTGAGTTTTCGATCGATTTCATTTTTGTATTTTTCGCGTTTTTATTTCTGTCTGCTTTTGATTTTTGGCCCGGAATTTGACTGAAGTTTTTATTTTCATTGATGTTGATTCTCGTTCTCTCTTCGCTACGAGACTTGTTATTTGATTCGACATTTGTCATCGAAATTTTGGAATTGGCCACTTTCGGGCTCTGGATCGGCGCAATCATCGTACAATTTACGTTTGGATTAGGAGGGTCACGAGGGATTGAACGAGAATTTGAAACTGTCGTTCAGTCTGAACTGAGAGTATTTTCTGACAGGTCTTCGATAGCGTCGAATTCCTGCAGCTCCACAACTGGGACGATCAGTTTGACAGCGTCATTTGTGGTATTATAAACCTTCAAATGAGCCTTTCCGTCGATGTTTGTCACCAGGCAATCGCCGGCGTATACACCTTGACGGATTTTTAAAGGCGAGAGGTATCCCTCCTTTATTATGCTGTCTTTTACCTTCATGAAGAAGGGACTTTCTGAACGCGCGGGTTTTCTATCACCTCGTCGAGTTCGGTTCCTTTTTCGAAAGGCCATGATTTATCTCCACACTCGAGACATTCCGTTCGGTAATTGATATTGGACTTGGTTTCATAAAAATATGAAGATCCCAGCAGACCGGGATAGGGAAGCGGCACATTGTCGGGTATAATGTGAAATAGCGATTCGAAGTCGAATACGCGAACTAGCACGTTCCCTAGTCCAAAAACCGGTAATTCGGATATGCCTGTTAATTTAATGACATCTTCGTTGATGTCTACCATATTATTTTCATATGCCTTTTTTATCAAGTTGGGGATGGCACCGCTGTCTAATAGCATCGAAATTGCCCCTTTTTCCGGTAGTGCTCCGATACACACCGAGGGCAATGTGTTAAAATTTTCCGATTTTATTGCGTAGGTCGGATACTTTCGTTCGGCTCCCCGAGAGAGACGGTATTCGCTTGACGCATTTGAGTGGGCGGGCCGCTCGGTGCGTCTGTCCGAGGGGCACTCGGTCCGTTTCCCGACTGCATACGTGAATTATTATAATCGCGAGCACGGCAGTTTTCGATAGTGTGCCCGACCTTTTTGCAATACCGACAGGTTGGCGAATTAGAATTCGGGGGATTGTTTCGAAATTTAAAACATCGATCCGCGGCGTGACCCTGCTTATGACAGAGTGGGCATTGAGGACCGGGCGAGCGGTATGATTGATTGCCGGAAAAATTCGAAGATTTTTGGTTAACGTAGCAATTTTTCGCGATGTGACCGGGTTTATCGCAAATTTGACACGTGACCGATTTTTGAGCGACTTGATTATTTCCACATTGATCGGCTTTGTGACTTTTACCGTTGCATTTTTGGCATGTGATTGGCGCAAATCGGCAAGCTTCGCTCGAATGATCGTCCTTTTTACAGATGTTACAGGTTTTTACCTATTTATTCAGAACGGCTCTAATAGAGGACGAGAGAAGTTCCTTACGGGCTTCGAGGTCGCGTTCGATTTCGATCGCATGATCTATAGCGGTCGAGATATCGTCGCACCGAGGGAGACGCTGTTCTATCTCCAGTCTTAGCCCGCGTTTGAAACCCGAAAGGAAATAGCCGTCTAATGTTTTTCTGTGAGCGGCTCTTTCCGTGTCGTTTTGGGATGCTGGTTGAGCGTCGAGTATTTCCCTAGCTTTATCCTTAATTGTAGTGGAAAAATCTATTACGGTTTCACTGCTTTCTTGAAAAATGTGACTGAGTTCTCCCAACAGTTGTACCTCGTTTTTATTTAGAGCATATAGTTTCTTTAAGAATTTCAAAAGAGATTCTACCGTTTCGAATGTGCACGACCGGATGACCTTCTTATCCTGTCTCTCTCACAACTCTCACAAACCGTGCTTCGGATCCGGGCGGAAGCGACGCCAATGTGTCTTTGCATCCGGCTACAAAATCTGAGAAGGAGCTACCTTTCCCGTCGAAATCCGGGACAATTTCGATAGCTTCCCTTAAGGATACGTAAGCGAGTGACTGATTTGTGCCTAGCGCCATGTCTGTTTTATTTTCGTTATCGATTTTGTGAGTTAGTTCTAATTTTTTTACTGCCGTTTCCTAGGTTCGAGATCGGGTAGCAATTGAGCGTCAGAGCTCCTCAAAGAATAACCCGATGGTTCACCTAAGTCGTCAGTGATATTCAAATTCAATGAACTAGCTGTTCATTCGTCCGCGGACTTTGGATCAATCGGCACATTTCCCTTTTTAATATCCCGGACGAGCCCCCAAAAATGAATATGTCACGTACGGAAGGGACGTGGGCATATATTTTTTGATTTCCTTCTTTTTTGCCTACGACAAGCGCAATAGCACGGGATGAGGGTAAAAAGGGGTAGTGCTTGGAATGAGTTGAAATTAGGAAATCATGCAGTGATTTGGTATCGAGAAATAATCCGACAAATTTGTACAAACTTAACTAAAGGTTTATTACAAATAATAGATTGGATTAATAAAGTAACTTATACAAAAAAATGACAATAAAAATAACTGTGAAGTCGGAGGAACAATCGGATGAACATAGAATGAAATTTGTAGCTTACGGGCGGGGTAAAGTATTAAAAATTTTTTTTTTCATTTTTTTTTAATTTTTGAAATGAATGCATAATATATCAAGAATATTGTGTTAAAATTTCAAGTCGATCGGAGTAAAATTGACGAAGTTATGAGTATTTGAGCGTCTATTGCTCCATGCCGGGTTTTATACCTGGGCGGCAGCCGCGCGGCGCGCTATTGTATTTTTCGACCCCGAATAAATTTCTTGATAAACGGGCCTGTTCCGGTCCCGTTATGTATATTCGAGGCATAGTGTATATTAGTATACACATTAGTCTGTACATCAGTTGACCGCTGTATGCCGTGCTGAGCAGTAGCAAGTTACACTAACAGTTTGAGTCCGTTTTCGTTCATGTTCGTACCTCGAAAAATGCCTCGAAAAATAAGCAGACAAGATCGTGAGAACGGTATTGGGCAATTGTGCTGACCGAAAAAAGGTGCCTTCTGAAAAGCGTAAAAACGACAAACCATTAGCTAATAGCGCGTCAGCGAAAAAAATTAAAAATAATCCCGCTGGGGTGGTAGAAGATATCCAAAATATTATCGAATGATAGATTTCGTTCTTGTTTTTTCGACTATTGCTACTGTAGTCAAATGTGTGAAGTGTGATGGAAAAGTTACATTCCAAACATGCAAAAAAGAAGGTCTTGGTTTCAAGATCAAGGTTACATGTGAAAAGTGTAAACAGCCTCACTACATTCCATCAAGTGAAAGAATAGACAGTGTTATATACGATGTCAATTATCGATTTGCTTTCGTAATGCGAGTGTTAGGCTTAGGTTTAGCCGGATGCCATAAGTTCTGCGGACTAATGGATTTGGCGAGTGCTTTCTTATCGAAACCAGCCTATAATTTATATATGAAAAAACATTGTGAAGCGATACAAAATGTGGCCAAGAAGTTCCCCATGCAAAATTTCGTTCGGGATCCAACTGGATCCTTGCTTGCATCCCGGGCTCCCAATCGGGATCTAATTCGATTTCGGCTCAGATTCGAAACTGGAATGTAACGCTTGTACATTGGATTCAGATAGGGATCCTGAACCGGACCTCTCGGGGACTCTGGATAGATTCTTGATCGAATCATTTAAAGATCTTGATAGATTCTGGGGTAGTATTGGCTACAATAAACAGTATATTAAAATCTTAACTAAAAAGAATATTTATTTGAAGAAAAAAACATAGACAAATTAAACAAAAAACATAGTTGGAGAAATTAAACAAAAAAACGCGGTCGATAAACTTTTTACGAAGAACTTAATTTGATGAAAAACGTGATAGTTATCATTTTTGTTTGCGTATTTTGCGCTCTTCCCAATCTTTCGCATTTGAGATTGCACTGCCCGCAGATTTTAAAACTGCGTCCGCACTGATGGGAGTTCCGTCCTGTAGTGTGTGGAATTTTGTCAGTGCAGCTGAAATACAATCAAATAATTGAAGTATCTATGTATCAACATAGCAAAACATCTTTAATTAACAACTTGCAAAATTACCAAACATGCAACTCCCGAATTGTGTTGTTCTCAGCAACGTCTTGCTCTCTATTTTGTGTTGACGGTGAAACCAAGTGCGACATCTCGAGTGAAAAATTTTCGGAGTATATTCGTTGCACTCTTAGTGGCGTTGTTGTTGCGATCAAATAGCTGCTTCAACGAAGAGGTCTGTAAAAAATGTCAGACATTTTTTCGAAATTTATTTACTCTGTCTTTTGTAATTCATCTAGTCCTGCAATCGAAAAACTCACAAAAATTGGTTTAATGTCTTCATCCCCATGGAGCTTCCGATCGAATTCTTTGAATTGTTCTATTGACTCGAACGGCAAATGAAGGTCGTTGGTTTTGTCGACTTCCTCGATCGTCATTTTTGGAGATTCGAGCGTTTCGACCGTTTTTTTTCTCCGCCACGGCATCATGGAGAGCATTCATCGCTGCCGTATTGGCTTGCAAATCGACGCTTAAGCGTTTGATGACTTTTAAAATAAACAGCTTACCTGAAACATATGGACATGTATATATATAAATAGATATGAGCCATCTCAGACAATATATTAATTATCTAATCGCCAATAAATGCTAAAAAAGACGATGAAACAAACCTGGAGAAAACCCTTCTTCACCCTTGCCATGTTATTCTTCCGGCTTATTGGGTTCAACTTCTCGCATGAGAACAGAAGGCTTTTGCATACTAGATTTTTGCACAGCAGGCTTTGGTACGGCAGGCTTTTGTACGACAGGGTTTTGTACGACAGGCTCATTTAGTTGAATAACGGCGGCCGATTTGTCGATATCTTTTTTACCGTTGGGTTCTTTCGGTGAAACATTTTTGCACGGCTGTTTGCTCGCTTTTTTAAAAGTTTTCTTTTATTGAAACTGACCTCGATTCATCTGATGATGAACTGTGAGATTCTGTTTCAGTTGCGTCTAGAACATGACTGTAACACAAATTACGAATTATAAATTAAGAAAATTATTCTGAGCCATTTATACTAATATAACGTACTCAAAACGAATGAAACTTACCCTCTGATCCAGATTTTCAATCATCATCCAGTTCAAGAATTTCGAAAAGATCTGGAGTTGATGTTTTTTTAAATTTTCTCAAAAGCTTTTCGAGATTTTGTTTGTCCGCCGTCGCTGTCGGTTGTAAATGCATACTCTTTTGTCCTCAACTTGTTCACTCGATTAAGAGCCAAGTCGTACGTATCTACGAAATAATTAACCAGTGAATTAAAAATCTATTCGAAAGCTATTGGATTGTTTGAGATATAATGTTCAATAACTATACAAAAATAGCTTTTTATGTTTTACTGTAGCATTAACTTTTTTCTCTCTCGACGCAGTAGTTATGTGAATCTACGCGGAAACTCTTTGCAGATAAAGAAATTTATATTAAAGACTCAAGCTGTATTAAGTATTGTCAACATTTAAAAAGAAAAAAAAACAAGAGTATTTAAAAATATTTAAAAAAATTCGATTGTAAATATTTCCATGGAACCCTATAGATACGAATTGATAAAGTTCATTGAAAAAATTTATTAATGCGTATCTATAGAAATCCATAGAGAAGTTTACATGAGAATTTTGAAAATACTTGTAAAAATTCTTGTTTGTTTTTTTCATTTTTGACAATACTTAATATAGCTTGAGTCTTTAATATAAGTGAAAAGAATTCAAGTAAACAGAAACGCTTTTTTATCTTCTAGCGTAGCCTAAAATCTTGTCTTGATATTAGAAAAACCGATCTTTGCGAAGAGTCTTTGGCTACATAACACGGCTACGGAGAGAAAAAAGTCAATTCTTCCAGTGTAGCTTGAAACTTTGTCTTGATATTAGAAACACAGATCCTTGCGAAGCGTCTTCGGCTACATAAAACTGCTACGGAGAAAAAAAAGTAAATTCTTCCAGCGTAGCTTGAAATTTCGGCTTGACAGTATATACAGAGAGCCTTGTGAAGAGTCTTTGGCTACATAAAACTGCTACAGAGAGAAGAAAGTCAATTCTTTTAGCGTAGCTTGGAATTTTGTTATCATATTAGATACACAGATTTTTGCGAAGAGTCTTCGGCTACATAAAACTGGTACGGAGAGAAAAAAGTTAATGCTACAGTGAAAAATAAAAAGCTGTTTTTGTGTAGTTATTGAACATTATATCTAAATAGGTTACATATATATGATATTCATGCTTTATAGACACAATATTGAAACCTTACCCACACGACCTTTTATTAGGACGACCCACCACGGCCAATGTTCCAAGGGATGTTTTCATTTTTTACGAGGTTTTTCAAATTCAAGCAGGCCTTTGCCGTAGATGGTGGAGACGGATATTGAATTATGCAGACTCGTCTTCCTTTGTGCCAAGTTAGCCATGACGTTGGGACGATATGAATATCGCGAACGTCCATGTCTTGACTCTGGCAAAATTGGACCAATTGAAATTGGTAATTATCTTCATTACTCGTATCTAACCAATAAATACAAAAATGTACTGATAAAAATTGTTCAACTCACAGGTTCAATCTAACCTCAACCGAACAAGCATTCCGGCATCACGCTGTATATACACAACCTATAAAACTACCTTTTCTATCAGGTGGACGATTTTTCGTCTGCATGTCGACGATGAGGTAAACACACACATAAACTGAAAAACGCACGGTATTTCGTGTTCTTTTTTATAGTGATGGCACAAACACGAAAGCAAGAACGAGATGGTTTCGAGATGCGATTCTAACTGCGACACGCTGTGGCTTGTAGCAGAGCACACGCATGCTATTATATGACGTCATTTTGAGGGGAAACACGACTTTGTTTACCTATCACGCTAGAGCTTGTGCGCCAGGGAGATTGTTTTTTTTTCTTTGTAAGAGATTCAAGAAACGAGAAAATATCGTTGTCTCCCATAGAGCAACTTTTTATGTTTCAACGCCCATACGACGTTGTCATATTTATAAAATTTCTTCATGAAGAAGCGGTAACACAAAATCTCTTGTTCTCGCTGTATTTGGACGCATTGGTAGAGTTAGTCTTACGATTTTCCGCTCGATAAAATTCAAAGAAACACTCACAGTATTTCTTGAACAGTCCAGGTGCAATTCATAAAAGTTTAATCTAACCGATGAAATTGTATACCGGAAGATTTCTCCTTTAATGTCCCATAAACCACCTTCAAATTTTATATTATTTGGCGATTCTTCTGAAAACAAAATTTTGTTAATTTTCGAGATTTTTTTATCGGTCAAAAGAACCATATTGTGATTCGGTCGTCAAAATAAATTCCGTAAATCTTATTTTAATGATGTTAGCGATACCATTAATACAGGGTGCGCCAGAAAAACTTACTTATTTGAAAGGTCAATAAAAACAAAAGTACTTCAATTATTGTTTTATTTGAGAATACAATATCCCAATTTTTTTTTTCATGTGGTCTTGAAAATGACATCGGATAAATGGCGACCCCCATTGCGCATACACTGATGAAGTCGATTTTTGAAATTCGTATCCACTCTTTGCAGCATATCAATCGGTATGTTGGCAATGGCGTCGCGAATGTTGTTCTTGAGGTGTGCTATGGTCCGTGGTCGATCGACATAAACCAGAGATTTCAAATAACCCCATAAAAAGAAATCGCATGGAGTTAAATCTGGAGAGCGTGCCGGCCATTGGAGATCGCCTCTGAGAGAGATGAGGCGGTCGGGGAAATGTTGTCGCAACAAATTCATTGAGTCTCGTGCTGTGTGTGCTGTGGCTCCATCTTGCTGAAACCACACGTTTCTAACGTTAATTTCTTCGAGTCTTGGAAGAAAAAATTCCTCGATCATGTTCCTGTAACGAGCTCCATTCACGGTATCTGCGCGGTAACTCTCAGAGGCGATCTCCAATGGCCGGCACGCTCTCCAGATTTGACTCCATGCGATTTCTTTTTATGGGGTTATTTGAAATCTCTGGTTTATGTCGATCGACCACGGACCATAGCACACCTCAAGAACAACATTCGCGACGCCATCGCCAACATACCGATTGATATGCTGCAAAGAGTGGATATGAATTTCAAAAATCGACTTTATCAGTGTATGCGCAATGGGGGTCGCCATTTATCCGATGTCATTTTCAAGACTACATGAAAAAAAATTGGGATATTGTATTCTAAAAAAAAAAAAAAATTAAACAATAATTGAAGTACTTTTGTTTTTATTGACCTTTCAAATAAGTAAGTTTCTCTGGCGCACCCTGTATTATCACGCACTTGTTTTATTATTTCCACTCGATCTTTGGCCATTGCTTTTTCAATGGGAATAAAACACAATAGGACCGCAGTAAAGTAATAGGAAACGAAATTCTGTTCCTTTTAATTGTCCTGCGTGCGATAAACTTCTCAGTTTTCTTTGAAATTCACAGGGAATTTGCTTACGCAGAGCTTCAATCATTCGCAATAAATCTTTTTTTTTTCTTGGACATAACCGGACTCTTACATCATGAATCAACCAATTTTGGACTAAAAGTCCCTTCATAACACCAATGCAGCATAAATGCATGAAATCGAGCACAAATGATGTGATCATATTAATGGGAGGAACAATTTCGAGCAGCACTGATCTTTCGGTGTGATGTTCTCGACCTTCCATAAGACAAAAATACCTATTCGTTCTCTCCGGATAGTTAATATCTGCATACACGGTTCGACCTTTTTTGTGAATTCCATGCACTGTACACCGCTCACATGCACTGTATCCACCGTGGCCTTTCGTCAGTTTCATAAAAGATCGAGCAGGTGTATCAGATAAAGCAGTGAATATTCACCGTGAAATGTTTTTCGCAAACTCCGATTCCAGTTCTTGCAACCTCGATTATTTCCCTCACAAAGTCTTTCAAATATAAATTCACGCAAGATGTTTTAGCTTCACCACAGATTATCGCTACCAAAAAAGGTTTGTAGATATCCTGGTTAGCAAATGCTCGACAAAGAATTGGCCAAAAATGTGCTTTGCTGGAGGAAAATATCGGTAATCCGTCAACATTAAAAAGGCATCACTATCATTTGCATGCACTTCATTAGTGCCACTGTCATTTGCTTCATCGTCAGTCGCTTGATTGTCGTAAGGCAGAGGCTCCAATTCACTAATATCTCCGTGCGCGTGCTCTTCGACGCGGCAATGATCTAATATAATTAACAAAAAGGAAGAGATTAATTTTCGTATAAATTTATAAATTTTTCTTATGTTAATAACGATTTATTGGAGTTATTAGACTCCTATTGAGAACTTTGAAAAGCTGAATAAAAAATATAAAAAAAAAATATATATTTAAAAAAAAAAAAACGCGTGCACCTTACAAGGAACATCCCTCAGGTGTCCGCCTCCGATTTTGTTGAAACTCATATATGTGATAGAGCATCAAAAATTTTGAGACACGTATTTTTTTTTATCGGCGGAAAAACGGTTTTAAGGGGTGAAACGCGCCCTCGAAAATAGGGGTGTTTTTAGTTTTTCGTCGATAATGGTATCGTTCTCATCTCCAATGTATAGTACATGAAAAAATAAACATTGTTGCAATTTGAATTTTTTTTATATCTCATACCGTTAAAACGTTATCGACGAAAAACGAAAAAACATCCCTATTCTCGAGGGTCCGTTTCACCCCTCAAAACCGTTTTTCCGCCGATAAAAAAAATACGTGTCTCAAAATTTTTGATGCTCTATCACATATATGAGTTTCAACAAAATCGGAGGCGGACACCTGAGGGATGTTCCTTGTTAGTACACGTGTTTGAAGTGAAACATATAATAATATATTGTTTGAGTTTAAAAAAATACGATTTATTTATTTTTATAGAACAATAATATTTGTTTGAACGATAGTATTGATATAACAAGTTTTAGATATTGTTTAGAATTCAAAACGATGCACTTACTTGGAACCGAAGAATTCGTCTCACAATTAGCATGACGTTGCAGTTCAAGGTTAATCTCTCGATGTATTTAACGGTGACGACGTAAGCGCATCCGAATTTTTTCTCGCGTACTCAGTTGATTATTCATGATATCAAACCGCACAACAAGCACTGGTCTAAAAATAACAAACACAGCTTATAACGCTAACAAAACCGAATGAACGAAAATAAACGATAACAAACAACGTCTAACACTGGTCCGATGAAGTGAAAAAACTAACAAAAAGTTCGAGGGAATTGAGAAGGAAGCCTCACTAGGATCTCACGTGTATCCCTGGATATTCCCTATGCCCCATAGTGTCCATCGGGGACCTGTCAATGTAATCCCACCTATAATGGCGTACACAGCTGGCGACATGTATACTCTCCAAACTTCGCTCGGGATTCGGTGTGGGACCCGACCCAATCACGAAGGAAGTAAAGTGGCGCTATTGTTTGGACTTTTTTCCGCTCTATTCGCCATGATACGATGCCGACCCAATCCGGGCTCTAGTATGGATACCCGTAATGGGGAATCCATGAAAAATCCTGAATCGGGATTTGATCAGAAGTTGGGTGTCCGAAGAAATTTCTGCACGGGTCTTAGCATCGGCTGCACAAGAAGAGAAATAAGCAATGTCTGAAGCAAATAATGTAGAAGAAACGTCAGAATTGACTGTATCAGGCGACGGCACTTGAAAAAAAGAGGATTATCTTCGTTATTTGGCGTTGCTTCTCTAATTGGATATTGTACTGGAAAGGTACTTGACATTTTTGTAAAAAGCAGTTACTGCCACGGTTGTAAGACTTGGAAAAACAAATTGGATTCTGCCGAATACGAAGCGTTGTACGAAGAGCATGAGGATAGCGGTAATTGCAAAGCCAACCATGAGGAACCCTATGGAAACATGGAGGTATCAGCAATTATAGAAATGTTCGAACGATCGGTGGAAAATCTTGGGGTGAAATATCGTAACTACATCGGAGACGGTGACTCAAAGACGTACAGCGGCGTTGTTAATGCAAAACCTTATGGTGAAGATTTTGTGATTAACAAAAAAGAATGCATAGGGCATGTCCAAAAGAGGATGGGAACACGTCTGCGTGGACTAGTAAAAACAAGCGTACTTGACACAATAACCAAGGCCGGAAAGATCGTAAAAAGAAAAATCCTTTCTGGCAAAGGAAAGCTCACTGCTAAAATGATTGATAAATTGACTGTTTACTATGGACTATCTATTCGACGTAATTATGATTCAGTTGAGAAGATGAAAAATGCCATATGGGCAACTTATCATCACTACAGTTCAACCGACGAGAACCCACAGCACGAGAAATGCCCAAGCGGCGAAGACTCCTGGTGCGAATGGCAGCAAGCTGCAGCTGCAGATGCTCTAGAATCATTCAAACACAGCTACACAGCCCTTCCTACTGACGTTCTGGAAGCCATTGAGCCCATTTATAGTGACTTGAGCAACGATGCACTTTTGCAGCGATGTCTTGGAGGTTTCACGCAAAATAATAATGAGAGTCTCAATCAACTTATTTGGAAAATCTCTCCAAAGTCAGTCAGTGGCACCTCTATAATTGTGGAAATTGCAGCTTATGTAGCTGCATGTACTTACAATGAAGGTTCTTTCGCTTTGTTGGCCTTTATGGAAGAGATGCAAATCAGTACAGGGACAAGTTCTCACGAATGGGCCCGACAAGTTGACGATTTGCGAATTAGTAGAGCAGAGGAGGAAACGGCGCACGACAGTAAAGAAGAAAGAGTTTTGCGTAGACAAAACAGCAAAAAGATGCTCTCGATCATCTTGATGGAAGCCTTTTGCTCTACGGACCTGGCATCGACGACTTTGAGTGAGTATAAGAAAATTATCGAGTTTTATTTTGAATTTTTAAAAATTCAAAGATAATTGAAAAATCTGAAAAAATTCATACGTATTCGGAAAAATGAACGAATCACGAAAAAAAATTGGGTTGCGGGGAAATTTGTTGACTAATTTTTTTTTTTCATCATTTTGTTAATAACATTTTGGAATTATTATTATGCAAAATTAATCTTTTGAGTACCTTTAATATGCATGAATTTTCTCAGATTGTTATGCAATCGAGAAGTGTTCTCAAACTTATGTGCAATGAGCGCTAAGCGACCAAACTCTTCTGCGTTTTTCAAACCGTTTTTCTAAGACTTGTCATATTTGAAGTCCGTGTGCACGATAACTCAAAATCTACTGGACCAATCGCATTGAAATTTTGCACAGTACGTCTTCACAGAATTCACTAGGTATTGTCGAGAGCTTTTTTGTTTTTTTAAATAATTACTAATTTTTCAACAACAAATTAGCCGATTTTTTTTAGCGAAAAACGGGTTTTTGGCTCCCAAGTGCTACAAAAAATCGAAAAAAAAAATCCTCCCGTCATTACCACGAGAAACATCTCCTTTAACAAATGCATTTTGATTTTTTTGTTTCAGATGATTCTGTTGCGAGTTATGGTGCACCGCATACCAACTTTTTTTCGAGGCGCCTCCGGGGTTTAATTTTCACTCGCTCAATTTTGATTATTTTGCAATGCAAATTTAGGAGAATGTTGTTCAAATGTTACTTTATTATATGTAAATTTTTCAATAAATGAACACTATTCGTTACGCCAAAAAAAATCTTAAAAACATGCCTTTTTTTCGCCGAATTAACTTTACCCCACCCTTACATTGGTCGGTATGTTCGTGGGTGTATCCGTGCGTAGGTACGCTCGCTCGCAAGGATATCGGTTGTCGCTCGCAGATAAGGGCCTAGTTGACGGACGCCACGCTTAGCGTTCGGTAAGCGGTCACCAGCACCAGACTTTTGGGGTGCTGATTTATGTATATACGCGTAGTAAACAGCACTCGACTACCTTACGCACTCGAGGCCGCGAGAGTCGACTAAACGTTTATACGACACTTCGGTCAAAACCCGAAGATGTATAATATTCGAAACTCTATGATACCGGTACTACACTTCGAATTCTGTCAGAACAAGGTTAACAAGTGAAGTTAATTCGATGGATGATTTTGCGAGACTACGATCTGATTGCAACAGAATCGGTTGGAAGACTGATCTGAACGTGATGAAAAATGTCGGAAGACTGTTCTCTACGAGTGGTGATGGAACACTGCCTTGATGATTTCCTTCTTCAAGGATGTAGGGAAAATTGGGATGCTGAGGTGGTGGGAGAAGGAAACTCTGGAAAAGTGCACTTTTGGTGGTGCATTCTTTTTGGATTGGTGGAAAAGGCATTAAATATAGGTCTCTTCGGTTGATTGGTCGAGAATAGAGAGTGGGAGCAGGCCGTAGGCTCGTCGACCTATTTCCAGGAATTGGAGCTGCGCTTCTTTATCTGGAGCGCGGAAAAATACAGAGAGGAAAAAGGGCCTTGTCGGCGGCAAGAACGCACGCTCGAGATAGAGCTTGTTGACCGAGGCCCGCGAGTCCACGTGGGAGATATCAATGCAGTTTTATGACCGGGTCAACTTCCTGGATCGGAGGATTTTCTTCTAACGAGTGTATATTTTAAGGGTTTGGACATTTTTCTCTCTTGACTGGTTGTTAGAATTCGGTATCATCGCGTCGTTATATATGTACGTCTCTACGAATATCATCACGCATTTCGTGCGTGTCGCTCCACGTGTTCGTCATCCTTGTAATCCGAAGGTTTCCTTTGTGTATTTTGGTCTTAAGGACACTCTGCGATGCAGTCGGACTCTGTTCGGATTACAACGAGACTGTTCGAAATTTTCCCGCTTGTATATTTGTTCTCGATTTCGCTAAGACCGCTACGCTTTCACGTGGGAAGGTACGCGAAACGCTTGGTTATGTTATTATCGATAGGCTACATTTCCGCCGTGGTAGGCCTAATTCTAAAGAAGAATATTCAGATCCGTCGAAAAATACGAATGCCACTATCGTGCGTATTAGGCTTGAAAATACATTGTACGCAATTGGTCGCGACGTGACAGTATTGGTTGGAACCCTGCACTTACAATTAGATCGAATGCAGACAAAACTGCGGCTTTCCCTAGGTCGTCGAGAATATCTTTTATAACAGGCAAGGGGTATGAATCCTGAGCTGTTTTCTCGTTCAATTTTCTATAGTCAATCACCATTCTCCATTTTGACTTTCCTGACTCATCTTTCTTATTTGGTACTATCCAAATGGGTGCATTGAATGGTGATTGAGAATGTTGAATTTTTTTATTTTCTAATAACTCTTGCACTTGTTTGTCCACTTCTTCCTGATGGATTTTAGGTGGTCTGTAAGATTTGATATTGATGGGTTTCGTTGGTTCATCAATTACGATTACTTGTTCTGCTAAGATGGGACTTGGTGGCTTGTCATGGTCTAATTGAAATAGATCTGAATAGTTCTGTACGATTTTCCAAATTTCATCTTTTTCTTTAGTACTTTTTATGTGGTCCAGTCTAGTCTTGGTTTTCAGTTCTTGATTTCTTTTATTTCTTTGGTTAATTTTGTTGCTCGTTAACCTCGGTTTTACTTCAAAGATTTGAATGATTTTTGTTTGAAAAGTGATGTTCTTCTTTCCTTCGTTTGCGAGTGGAATATTTACAATACCTTCCTTTATATGATGGATGCTGTCTCTTTGAGGGATTTCTTACTAAGACTGTTCCTTTCCGTTTCTCTACTTCTACAGGGATAGTTACAAACTGTCCGGCAGGTATAGTGAATTCGGATGATTCTATTTCTTGATATTTTTTGTTAACTTATTTTTCTCCGGGGTAAGTCAACTATGACGTCGTTGTTTAGAATGAAAGGAGTTCCTATTAAAGGGTCTTCTCTAATCGGATAATCCGATGGAACTATATGAAATTTGTCACGTCGGTCGTTAATGTTTCCTTTGCATTTGATAAACGTATATCCGAGTCTTTTATTTGTCGTTTTTCCCGTGTTAAAGAGGATGGGCTTTTTAACAATGTGCTTTTCTTTCACAAGGTGTTCTTTGATTATGTTAATTGATGTTCCTGTGTCGATTAATGCTGTTAAAGTTTTGAATGTCGTCCGTTCGAAGTTGAATTTTGCGGTGAAACGGTGTCCTTTATCTATTGCGGAGATGTACTCTCGCCGTGGACGCTCTCGTCGTCGCTTGTGCTTTCTTGCTCTTCGTTTGTGGTGTTCTCTTCTTGACGAGGAGGTTTCTTCCGATGAGGATTCTGTCGAAAATTTTGGTTTCCTTTTTGGGTAGGTTTCTTCTTCTGATTGGTGCCTTTGTTGAAAGGACTCGGTATTCCTTGATCTTTCTTCTTTTGGTTGCAATACAGCTCAGTATGTCCGGGCCTTTTGTATTACGTGCATTTTCTGTCCGGATGATTCATTACCATAATATATTCAAGTGCCTTTTTCATTCGACTGGTTGTGTTTATCGAGTCAAGGTCGAATTCTTGTATATCGTTGTAATATTGTCGTTCTTCTTCCGTCATGCTTTCTTGTCCTTCCTCTTCGTCATGTGGGTCGTATTCGTTGTACTGGGTGTGGTGGACGTTTGGTTTGTTCATTGGGAAAAATTTCCCGTTTTCTTGTGGTTAATTACTGAATCTTGATTGTTCGTGGTTGGTTCTGGGTTTTTCCGGTCTTCGTTGGGATTGAGGTTCATGAAACATTCCTCGTTGTCTTTGGATGCTTCTTTTGAAATCTTCGTGTTCTCGAGCAGTTGCTTCTGCTTGTGCGAGCGAATATATGTCCTTTGTTCTGAGATAGGCTCGTGTGTCTTCCTTGAGACTTTGCAGCTAAGTTGTCGACGCATTCTCTCTGGAGCCGCGCCGAGGGGCAGGTGGAGAAGGTACAACGAAGCTCCGGCGATGACCTGTAAAGTTTATGTTTGAGGTTTTTTTATGGGTTCTGAAAAGGACCGCGTTCGCAAAAATACCGCTTCCGCTGGCGAGGCCTGGGAAGTCGGTGGGAGACTGAAAAACAGTAAATAAGGTAGGGGGTAATTTGACGATAGGGGATAGGGGAAGGAGAAGGCGGTTTTACGCCGAGGGGGGGAGTTCCAAGAGGGGTTGTCTACCTCGTGGGTTGGTAGGCGTTGGACGGGGGCGAGTAGGGATACGGGTAGGGATGTACTCCGCGACGGCTTTTGCGGCGCGGCGGGAGGCGGAGGGTTCTGGTCTCTCTACCTCCCGGGCCAGGGCCTCGTAGAGCTCCTCGAATTCGGCGTCCGAGGAAAACGGGGCGGGAGGAGGGGAACCAAGCTTCGGGGGGAGGTTTTCCTCGTCACCGCCGATGAAGGGGTTCTAGGAACTGTGATAGTGGAGGGAGTTTCTCGTCGTGGAGGAAGGTACGTTGAGCCCACTGGAAATGTGACTCGTAGCTGTCCTCCTCGACGGGAACTAGAGGTAGGCGAGGATCCGGGCGATGTCGGGTGCACGTGGATATCGGGGTGTAAGGAAGCCCGGCAGCCTTCCTCTGGAGTTGTCTCCGAATGTGGGCCGGGTTTCGTGGATTTTTCGGCATAGGGAAACGGTTTTTATTTTACTCTATTTTTTTTTTTTTTTTTTTCATGTATAAGTTATTTTAATATTTAGACAAAAATGATGTACAATTTACAAAGGTGTAAGGATTGGTTTTTTAGGAGCTTTCTCTTCAACACCGGTCGGCGTAAAAAGAGAAACAATATCCGGACATTTTTTTTCCTTTGATACCGGTCGGCGTTAAAAGGAAAAATTATTTCCTATGGATATGTGAGTTCACGGACTGCGACTCTTAGGGCGGATATAGACAGGTAACGGGTCTGCGACATTCACCGACGCGTGCACGAGCTGCGAACGCGTCTGGTTTTTTCCAACAATGATCGTAGCTGGTCGTCGGGTTATATGCCCGACCAAAGCCACGGGCGGTTACGGGAACGCGCGGAACAAGGCGCCGCCCCTTGGATGCTTCGCGAACTACGCGCGACCATCGGTCGTCGCGAGCGGCCGAGGGGGGTCGAGCGCGGCCGAGGTGAGCCGAGCGCGCCGACGTGCGCCGAACGCGCCATGGAATCGACCAGAGGATCGTTCCGGGGAAAATTAGGGGATAAATTGGCCGTACGAATGTGCGGACAACAAGTGCCCCCCCCCCTAATTCCCCGGTCGATCCTGGATTACAATTTCTTTTTTTTTTCTTTGCGGCTCGTGGACGGAGGTGATACCTCTCGTTGGGACATCGATCCGTGGAGGCGTCCTGGAGCGTTGAAAGCGAGTTCTGGCGTCCCTTCGGCCTGCCTCTGCGACGGGGCCGAAGAATGTTGACTGGTGACGACGGCACCACTATCGGTGCTCGGTAGTGCCCCTCGTGATTGGCCTTAGGATTCGGCATTCCGTTCGGAGGGGCGATTTGGTGGTGAGCCACTATCGGCTCGCCTGTGCGCTTCAGGGAATCGACTTTAGGGTTCGGTGTTATCCGCTGGAAGGCAAGTGGTGGGTAAGCCTCTATCGGCTCACGTTCGAGTTCCGAGGTGGACATCTTAGGGTTCGATGCGTGGTTCTCGGGATCGACTGGATGGAGGTCCTCCACTACCTCGTTATGGTGCTCCAGTAACTCGGCCTTAGGGTTTGGCGTAGTTCGCTGAAGGTGGGTGAGGGGGCGAGCCAGCCCTGGCTCTTCTTCGACGCTCGGGTAATCAGCCTTAGGGTTCGGCGTGATTTCGGGGTCGTCGGAGGGGCGGTGAGAGGTGCGATCGTCGGACTGCGGGGACAACGCGGGTTCCGGTGCCGCCGTCCGTGCCGGTTTGAGGGAGGAACCGTGTACTTTGAGGATGTCGTTCCCTTGTTCGATGGTGTAAATCTCTGCTCCAAAAGTCGAGTGGATCCGGTACGGACCATCCCATACCGGGGCGACACCCGCGTGGAACCCTTCGGATGCTTTGGACAGAGAGTGTTGTTTGGTATATACCCAGTCGCCGGGCTGGTATTTGCTCGGTTTGGTTGTGCCGGCGGCGTATCGTTGTTGGTATTTTTGCTGCCGGGTCCGGATGAGCTAGGTCCTCAGTTCTCGATCCGGGTCGTATTGCGTGGGATCATCGGGGATTCGCCATTCGCCCGAGCACTGCAGATTTTTACCCAGGAAGGCTTCACTGGGAGTGAGTTCGGTTGCGGCGTTCTTCCGTGTTCGGAGACCGAACAGAATCATCGGGAGGTGGAGGTCCCAATCTCGATGAGGCTGGTTCTGCAGGTGGAGACGCAATCCCTTTTTTAACTCTTGATTGCGCCGCTCCGTCGGGTTGGCACGTGGGTGGTAGACGGCAGTCGTCCATTTTTGAGTCTGCCAACGTTTGCACACGTTAACCCATGATCGGCTGGTAAACTGAGGCCCGTTATCGCTCAAAACCGCCTTCGGGTAACCCCAGCGAGCGAATACTTCGTTCTTCAAAAGTTTGATGCGGTGATGCGTCTCCGAGGACCCCAAGGTGAAGGCCTCGACCCACCGGGTTAGTAAGTCAGTGACGACCAAGAGGAATCGTTTACCTCTCCCGGATCGGGGGTATGGCCCCATGAGATCGACGGCGACGGTTGACCAGGGCTTCGTCGGTTGATGAGGTCTAAGTTGGCCGCTGTGTCCTGGGCGAGAGGCCTTCGTGCAGGCGCACAGATGACACTTACGGACGTAATCGCGCACGTCTCGGCGCATGTGGATCCAGGTAAAATGCTCCTGTATGGCGCGCAAGGTTTCGTCCGCACCCGGATGTCCGGCCAACGGAGCGTCGTGGTACGCGTGCAGGATTTTCGGCTTGGTAGCTTCCGGCACTAGGAGTCGCCACTCGTCGTGGATTCTCTTATGTAGACCGCCGTCGATTATCTGGCAATCGTGGTTGAAGTCTTGATTGCTCATGATGGAGATGATTCGGCAGATGACCGGGTCGGTTTGCTGATCCTGTATTGTGACGTTTACTACGTTTTCCATGGAAATTCCGAATATGTCCGGAATTGGAGCTTGCGGCGCCCGGGGGACGTTTTCCGGGGGTAGCAGGCGATCGACTTCCCGTTGCTTGTGCGGAGCCGATTGTCCGGGGTTTCGAGAGAGGCTACCTGGCAAATCATGGGCTTGTCCCGGCACGTGCTCCACGGTGAACGTTGGTTCTTCTAGCAGGATTAACCAGCGACTGAGTTTTGATTTTTCGGTTTTGATTCGACGGAGCCAGGACAGGGCTCGGTTATCTGCTCTTAGGAAGAACGGGCGATCCTCGAGGTAACCGCGGTACCTTTTTATCGCCCAGACTATGGCGAGGCACTTGCTCGTGAGGGTGATACCGGGCTTGTGTGGAATCGTATTTGGCGCTGGCGTCACTTATGACGCGCCTTTCTCCAGTCGATGACTCCTGGAACAATACGGCACCCATCCCGATTGTGCTGGTGTTCGTCTGTAGCTTGAACGTGAGCTCGGGGTCAGGCCGGCTGAGAGCGAGCGGTTTTCGTATTTCCCTTTTGATGGCCTCCAGGGCGCCCCGAGCGTCCGAGGTCCAAAGGAATTTTTCTTGCCCGCGAGGAGGTTCGTGATCGGCGACGCCAAGGTAGCGAAATCGGGTATATATTCGCGCAGCCAGTTGCATGTCCCTAAGAATTTTTGCACGTCGCGCTTGGTTTTAGGGACAGCGAACTCCAGTAGGGTACTGATGTGCTCGTTTTACGCTTGGTTGCCTTCGGCGGAGACGGTGTGTCCGAGGTAGGCTAATTCCGTCTTCCCGAAGTGGCATTTACCCACCGAACACGCGAGGCGGTGGATAGCCAGGCGTTCGAAAACGAGGGTCAGGTGGCGTAGGTGATTCTCCCAGGTGTCGGAGAATATAATGATGTCATCGAGGTATACTACGCAGAAGAAGTCGACGTACCCGACGAGGACTTCTTGGCTCATCAGACGTTGGAAGGTGTTTGGAGCATTTTTAAGGCCAAACGGCATTACCTGGAATTGGTAGGTGGCGCCGTCCGGCGTGGTGAAGGCGGTCAGCCTCTTGGCTTCTGGGGCCATCGGGATTTGCCAGTACCTACTTCGCAGGTCGATGGTAGAAAAAACCTTGGCCGTCCCTAGTACTTTCAGAGCGTCATGAATTTTCGGGATTGGTTGCATGACGTCTTCGGTGATGGAATTCAACCTTCGGTAGTCCACGCAGAACCGGAGCTGACCGTCCTTCTTCGCGACTATCACTATTGGCGAGTTATAGGGAGACGTGCATGGTTCGATGATGCCCTCATCGAGCATAGACATCACCTGTTCCCGTATGATCTTTCGTTTGACGGCGGAATAACCATACGGCGCGAGGCGGAAGGTCTGTTCGGACGTCAGCTTTATCTGATGCCTAGTACTCGTTGTTTGCGGCAGGCCACCCGAAGAGTCGAAGAGTTTCGGGTATGTCTGGAGCAGGACCTCGAATTTCCTCTGGTGTTCGAGTGGGAAGGCGTGTTGGACCGTTGACAGGCGGATCTTGTCGGTGTTGTCGCGTGGCACGGGGGCGTTAATGAGCCTCACCGAGAAACGGTCTGGGTCGCCTAAGTACAAGATGCCATTGCTCAGATCGGCGATGGCTCCCTGTTTTTTAAGCGAAGGGAAGCCCAGAATGAGTGGTTCTCGGGACTCTGGTGCTACCCACGCCTGGACGTTAAATTGATGGCCCTGGATCGTGATGGTGAAATTGGTTGACCCCGTGAGAGTCATCTGGTTGCTCCGCCCAGCCAGATTAGCGGTCGATGAACCTGGAGTGATCGGGTGACCGGGAATCAGGCAACCGGGTTGGACGAAGCAATGACTGGCGAAGCAGTCGACGGCGGCACACACCTCTTCGCCGTGGAGTGTGACCCACACGTGAGGTAGGTCAGTGCTTGTCACCGCAGTGTCCGTCAGTCCTAGTGTGGGGGGTGGACGGCAGGGCGGGGCGCATCCGTCGTCCGGTTCGGGTTTCCCTGGTCCTGCCTGGCAGACTTCCTCTGAGCGAGGATGGGGCAATCCCGATGCAGGTGTTTTTCCGGGCAGTACCAACACTGTGGCGGAAAAGTGCCCGCTGTGCTGGATTTTGCCGGTTTGTCGATTTTTACTTCCCCTTCCCTCCTTGGTCGAGGTGGGCGGAGCGGTTCGGCCAAATCGTAGTCGGCTTCCATCGCCTTTGACATTAAGGTGGCGAGCGTTTTCGGGTTAGACGGCCGAATCGCCATTCGAAGGTGTGGCTTGAGAAGCTCCAGTCGAGTGGTGACCCTCCTGGCTTCAGGTTCCTCGGCGCGTATTCGTTGGTACAACAGGTACTTTTGTTGAAGAAAGATTCCAGCTCCTTCTCGTTCCCCTTGTTTTCGGGAGAACAGCTGCCCGTTGAGCCGCGAGATAATCACTGGGCTATCGTATTTGCCGAGGAGTAGCTCTTGAAATTTCGACCAGTCGAAATGCAGTGGTTTGTAAATTGACCACCAGCGGTCTGCGTCCCTGTGGAGGCCTCCGGCAGCGGTAGGCGTTCTGCTGGAGACTGGAGTGCCGGCGGCTGGGAAATATTCCTCACAACGACGCAGGAACAGCTTTGGATCTTCGTAATCACTACCCCCGTAGGTAGGTAACGGAACTGGCGGTGGTGCGCCGCGTAGGAGGCTTAGCAACGGGGCCCAATTGCTAAAAGCATCCGCCGGTGGGGCTGATGGAGCCGGGATGCTGGATGGCTCCGCTGCTGGGATTTCGTCAGTGGTGGGAAGGGTTCCCTCTTGTTCGACCCGCTCGGCCATTTCGCGTGATGGACGTTTCGGAGTCGTAGGGAGCGAGGTGTTGGGCGCCACCGGGTTTTTTGTCACTGCCGGAAGTGGAATGTCGGGTGAGGAGGCCGCTTTGGCGAGGCGTTTAGAAGCCCGTGTTGGCATGCGCTTCATAAGCGTTTTTCGGGGCCGTCCAGCGGATCGCTTCGGAACGTTTTCCTCTTCGATGGGGGAGTGTGTTCGACTCTCATAGATGCGGTGAGCGGTGAGTCAGTGGTTTAGCTATAAACCGAAGTGCCCCACATTGGGCGCCAATTGTCGACGCATTCTCTCTGGAGCCACGCCGAGGGGCGGGTGGAGAAGGTACAACGAAGCTCCGGCGATGACCTGTAAAGTTTATGTTTGAGGGTTTTTATATGGGTCCTGAAAAGGACCGCGTTCGCAAAAATACCGCTTCCGCTGGCGAGGCCTGGGAAGTCGGTGGGAGACTGAAAAACAGTAAATAAGGTAGGGGGTAATTTGAGGATAGGGGATAGGGGAAGGAGAAGGCGATTTTACGCCGAGGGGGGGAGTTCCAAGAGGGGTTGTCTACCTCGTGGGTTAGTATGCGTTGGACGGGGGCGAGTAGGGATACGGGTAGGGATGTACTCCGCGACGGCTTTTGCGGCGCGGTGGGACGGAGGGTTTTGGTCTCTCTACCTCCCGGGCCAGGGCCTCGTAGAGCTCCTCGAATTCGGCGTCCGAGGAAAACGAGGAGGGAGGAGGGGAACCAAGCATCGGTGGGAGGTTTTCCTCGTCACCGCCGGTGACGGCTTCCTCCGGCCCTTCCGTGTCCACGGGTGGGCGAATTCGTGGGTCTGCAGGTGCTGCCCGGGGTATAGAGCGAAGGGGTTCCAGGAACTGTGATAGTGGAGGGAGTTTCTCGTCGTGGAGGAAGGTACGTTGAGCCCACTGGAAATGTGACTCGTAGCTGTCCTCCTCGACGGGAACTAGAGGTAGGCGAGGATCCGGGCGATGTCGGGTGCACGTGGATATCGGGGTGTAAGGAAGCCCGGCAGCCTTCCTCTGGAGTTGTCTCCGAATGTGGGCCGGGTTTCGTGGATTTTTCGGCATAGGGAAACGGTTTTTATTTTGATCTATTTTTTTTTTATGTATAAGGTATTTTAATATTTAGACAAAAATGATGTACAATTTACGAAGGTGTAAGGATTGGTTTTTTAGGAGCTTTCTCTTCAACACCGGTCGGCGTAAAAAGAGAAACAATATCCGGACATTTTTTTTCCTTTGACACCGGTCGGCGTTAAAAGGAAAAATTATTTCCTATGGATATGTGAGTTCACGAACTGCGACTCTTAGGGCGGATATAGAGAGGTAACGGGTCTGCGACATTCTCCGACGCGTGCACGAGCTGCGAACGCGTCTGGTTTTTTCCAACAATGATCGTAGCTGGTGGTCGGGTTATATGCCCGATCGAAGCCACGGGCGGTTACGGGAACGCGCGGAACAAGGCGCCGCCCCTCGGATGCTTCGCAACCTACGCGCGACCATCGGGCGTCGCAAGCGGCCGAGGGGGGTCGAGCGCGGCCGACGTGAGCCGAGCGCGCCGACGTGCGCCGAACGCGCCATGGAATCGACCAGAGGATCGTTCCGGGGAAAATTAGGGGATAAATTGTCCGTACGAATGTGCGGACAACAAAGTCTGAATTGTGTCTTTGTCAGATATGTGTAAATATATGGTGATTGATTCATCCGTTTGATGAGCTTGTTTAAGTTCGAGTCGTTTAGCGTTTAACCAAGATATATAGATTCTTCGGAATCTGGTGTTATGCTCTTGGATCGTTCCTTGAGTGTGGATGCATGCTGTCAACTCGTTCATGAGTAATAGTAATGATTTCACTGGGTTGACGCGTTTTATCAAAACGTCTTTCAACTGGTCGTATGTATGAATATCGACGTTCGAAATGCAACTTTGTGCCCTTCCTTTGATTTTCATTGTAGATATATTTTCCAATAATAAGTCGTGTGGCTCTGGCATTGTCCAATGTCTCGCCCTGTCAACGTTTGTTGTCCATTCTGAGATGTTGACTGCTCCTTCTCCTGCATCCCCGGTGAAGATAGATACTATGTCAATGGTCGCCTTTGCTAGCGCGGTTTGCGTCGGCAACAGGTCGTAAGGCATTCGCTCTGGTCTGTAGGCATAATTTCCTCTGATGTTAGGTTGGCTTTCGGCATCTTCATCATCATCTTCGGGGTCATCATCATCTGGGTTCCCAGGCGGTGGTGCATTGGGTCGATTTCGATTAGATCGATTTGGTGGTCGTCTGTTATCCTGAGATAGCCTTTTGTCTGGTTGTGAGGAGGTAGGTTGCGACTCCTGTTTCTGTATAAGTTGCCTCATCATGGTTTCGAGATTTTTCATTTGGTCTTTTACAGTCTGTAGGTCTTGTTGGAGCTGAGTATTTTCTGTTTTCAGTATTTGCATTTCGTATTCGTTCGTCTGGTCTTGTTGGTCTTTGGTAGTAGTCAGAGTATTCATTTCTTGTCGGTGTATTCGATTCAAGTCATCTATACCAGAATTTAATTTTTTAATATCCTGTTCTTTTTGTTCAACCGTAACTCGAAGTTCTTAGATGGTGTTCTCTGACCTTTCTTTCTCTACGTTATAATCTCGTAATATACTTTCCCTGTTCTGTTGGAATTCTAGCCTCGTTTGTTCTCCGAATTGCTGTTTCTCTTCGATAAGTCTTTGTTTAGTTTTTTGGAACTCTCGTATTTTTTCTTTTAGTTGTCGATCGAACTGAACGTCGTAGTTCCTTTTTATTTCCTTAATTACTTGCTCCTGTCTATGAGCGTTTTGTTCTTGTAAGGCTGTGAATTGATCTTGGGTCTCGCTGGTTTCTTTTTCAAGGTATTGTTTCTGTGCTATAATCTGTGATTGTAGCGCGATATTCGTACTCTCAAGGGTCTCGATATGTTCGCAATAGCCTTGAGCCTCTTGCTCAATGATTTATACCTGATCTTGTAAATATTTTTGTTTAATTACTTGGTTTGATTTTCACCTTTCTGATTGCTGTTTTTCTGTCTGGGTCTCTTGTAAATCACGTCTGAGCTCATTTATTTCGTCGCATTTTGCTGAGAACTCTATTTGTTTTTTTTGTAAAGTTTTTTCGAATTGGTTCTCGAGGTCGAGGTTTCGAATTTCGAGTTTTAATAAGGTCGTTCTGTTCAAGGTTTGCTTGACCTATTCGCTCTACTACGGCAAGATTATTATTGTTATTTTTCTGTACGTGGACTAATTCAGAGCGTAATTCCAGTTGGGTTCTTTCGAATTCTAGTCTCTCAATATTAAATTGGGAGTTTTGTTGTCCTTGCAGGCTGATTTTTTCCGTCAATGGTCTTATCTTGATTTTTCATTCTTGAAGTGCATGTTGTAATTGTTCGATTTCTGTGTCGCGTAATTTCACTTCTTCTATCGCTTTGCCCTTTAAAGTAAGCCCTTCGTCGAAGTATTTATTTACTAATAGAGTCAGTTGAGAGTTAGTCAAGGTAACTTCTTCGAGATTTGTTGCAAGTATAGGGTTTTCTGTGCACTGTCTTTTTCGTGGTGGTCTAAGTTCATTAAGGCTGGATGTTTCTGATTCTAATGTTCTCGTCTTAGGGATAGCGATCTGATTTTCTGGGCGCAGTGCTATGGCAAGATCTTGTTCTTCAATTTCCTCAATATTCTTTTTTCCTATGGTTACTAAAACATGGTTTAATGTATGAGGTATGTCATGATATGCTAATAGCAGCGGGTGATTTCTGGGGTCTTCGTGAAAATTCCAAGTTGCTTTTCCTATCTGCTCAGTTTTTCTCAGGGCGTATAAATCTTCTTTAGGTTCCCATTCAGGGTGATTTTTATAATATAGAAAATGACTGAACAGGATTCATGAAATGTCCTTTTAGAGTTTCTTTACATGACTGGGGATTTCATCGATTACAATGCTTCTTCCTGATACACTATTTCCTGCTATGGACATTACCTTTGGTTTTAGTTGCGTTTATGTATTTATATTCTTGTAGTTAATTATTAATGTCCTTTTTTCAATACTATATATAATGCTATTTTCTTATTCTACGTATATATTTATATTAATTATAAGTGTCAAGCGATGTTGTGTGTCTCAAAGATTGTTGTGATCAGAGATCCTATGTGGTTGAGTCATTAGATGATTTTTTTTTCATGTTGTTACTCAAAATAGTTCCAGAATAGGCGGTATTTGTCATAAAAGGTAAACTTCGACTAGCACCACTAGATTTATGAATTCATTTATTTTCGGTACCGCCAGGTCTTTTATTTATTGTAATAACGAGACACTTTTATTTTGCCGTATCTCTCTTCGTTACTTTTGGACTCGATATAGCTTCCAATGCTAGTGGTTCTTTTAAAGTTAAATACACAAAATTACTTATCTACGTTGTTTGAGAATAAGGTTACAACTTCCTATTTTTAATTTGTCGTCCGCCGAATATTAACCGCGGAAAAGTTTTATCGCAAGAGTCTCTAATTCCCTTACATAATGAGCGGGATTTTACACTTACTCTTACTCAGTGTTCGCATACAATACTGGTCGAATAATGATGATCTCGGTGTTCTTGAAGCGGCGAACGCTGTTACAACGATCGGTTGTAGACTTTTCGGGTCGATTGATGATCCAGCATACCGTCGGAGTTGACGTTATTTTTTAAAGGCGTGTCTCTCCCAGTTTTTATTCAATCCTTCCCGTGCTCGTGCTCCTGCAGCGAAGTCTTATAGATGCGCTGTACGTGCAAGTTCCTTAATACACAATTGTCCGTCACTCACTTACGGAAAATTCAGCGTGGTAATGTCTTTTCCCTTAACACAAAATTAACTAAGTTCAATATCTGTTTAACGTTCACTCGTGCACAGGTTTAATGATCGTAGTTTTTCACCCTCCGTCGCGGTTTCGGTAACCAGTTTTCACTTGACTTTTGGTATTACTATTTTTCATTGAGTAATCCTGGCAGGATCGCCAATTTTATGTTACGCAAAATGGCTCGATGACTCGAATCTAACTAGCGTTCGTTATAAACTCTGTCCTTGTGCAAATTACACATCACAAGATAACGCGTCTTTATAAAGAACCTCTGGTTTTCGAATCGCCAGGTTAAGTTTTTGGTGAAGCCTTTCCAGGGCTGTATTACGTGTCAGGATAGTAATACGCGTAACAATAGGTATGTAGCCCAACGGTGTCTTTATCGACGGCGCAGTCTTTTCTCGATGTCAGAATCAGGACCAATATTGGAAGTGAGATGAATTTCACGTGTATTTTGATACTTGTCGAAATGTTGATCAAAGGTACCTTTCCTTGGGACTCCTGTTATAACAAACAGTCGACGTCGTTACAGAAACAGGACGAACCTTGGAGAGTACGATGCGAAACGGGTGAAGAATTAGAGCTTGCCAGGATTTGGAGCAAGGTGTCTTCAGGTTAACACAAAGGAGAAGATCACGAGTTAATTGAGTCAAAGATTTAATTACACTTATATCAGTTGGTTACATCGATGTTATTTTCACTCGGATGCGGATAACACTCTTCCGCATTATTAACGCAATGGTTTAAACGTTACAGCAAACGCGTTCACGTAATTTACGGAAGTAGTATAGCTATGAGAGTTCTAACGCCGGTCCTCTGAGGGGTAGCGGGGCGGGGGGTGCACGCGCGGAGGGGGATGACGTCACGCGCGGGAGGGGGAATCGGTGGGGACGGTGACGTCACGAGGAGAGGGGGAAATCGTTGGTGCTGGAGGGGGGTATCGATTGATTATTGATTGAAGGGGGGTATCGATTGATTATTGATAGGTTCTTTATTTTTTCTCTTTTTAATTTAATTTTATATTGTATCATTATTTTATTTATTTGTATGTCATATATTTGGGTGAGCGCTGCATAGCAGGTACGAATATCCGCACAAAGCGGAGAGGCCGAGAATACAGCTTCTCCATTGCGAGTCACTACGCGGGGGAGGAGGATGACGTCACGCGCGGGAGGGGGAAGTCGTTGGAGCGGAGGGTTCAAGTTGGCTGACCCGTGTCGCTGAAAGATACGAAGCGATCGGATTACACGTATGTGTGAGAGAGAGCGAGAATGAGAGATGGAGCAGCCGCATTGCCACGAACGTCTTCGAAAGTCTCACGTACGTCTTACGAACGTCTCATGAACGTGTTCGAACGGCTTCGAACGTCTCACGGACGTCTCAGGTACGTCTCACGTACGTCTCACGAACGTTTTCGAACTTCTTCCAACGTCTCACGTACGTCTTATGAACGTCTTCGGACGTCTCAGGAACGTCTTCCAACGTCTCACGTACGTCTCACGAACGTCTTCGAACGTCTCACGTACGTCTCATGAACATCTTCAAACGCCTCACGAACGTCTTCGAACGTCTCACGTACGTCTCATGAACGTTTTCGGACGTCTACGAACGTCTCGCGTACGACTTACGAACGTCTTCGAACGTCTCACGTATGTCTTACGAACGTCTCACGTATGTCTTACGAACTTCTCACGTACGTCTCATGAACGTCTTCGAACATGTTTGAACGTCTTACATACGTCTCACATACGTCTCACGAACGTCTTCAAACGGTTCACGAACGTCGTCGTACGTCTCACGTACGTCTCATGAACATGGTCGGACGCTTCACGAACGTCTTCGAACGTCTTCGAACGTCTCACGAACGTCTCATGAACGTCTTCGAACGTCCGACGAACGTCTCTCGAACGCCTCACGAACATCTGCGAATGTCTCTTGAACATTTATCGAACATCTTCCAATGAATGTCTTCGAATATCATCCAGCGATGGTGTGTATTGATTTCCCATCATTTTCAAAACGAAGTCCTTTTATATTTGAGAGCAATATTTTATACAGTTCTGTAATCTGTCAACAAATGATGTAACAAAGGAAGGGGTGAGGCAAATAAAAAATCACATATTGTTACATTTCGTTTATGTGCACGAATCTTTATGATTCGACCACCAATTAAACATTTTAAACACATTTTGTAAAGCACAAATTTTCTCATGCTTTTCGCAACGCAGAGTAGAGCTCACATCTAATTTACTTATGGTATGCAGATCGCCAAGTTCCACATCCAACGTCTCAATAACGAGATCATTCTTCATATTTAAGGGGGGATCGTCTTTTTTTTCGCAAAATTTACCGCTTTTTGGGAATTTTTTTGTGAAGAAAGTATACGACGGAAAACTTGTGAAACTTGGCATATAGTTTTATTGATCTGTTTACTACATACAAAAAATTTTTTAAACAATTTCATCAAAAAATCCGCCTCCCACCCCCCTCGATGCGCGATGGTCCTTTTTTGATGGTGTGCACGATTACAGCCTTCACGTTCATCCTGCAACAAAAACCCAAAAAGCATTTTACTTTAGACACATATAGCTATCGTTCGATGAAGGGGAAAAAAAAATTGACGATTTGGTGACGTTTTGAACTTGAAGTATCGATTTTTCGAAAAAAATTGATCGATTTTTTGTTATAAATAAAAAACTATTAAACGTATTGCTTTTCTGCTTCATCAAACGATAAAAGAATGTCAGCTGAGCATTCTGTCCAAATTTGAAGGCAATCGGTTGAATAGTTTTTGAGAAATCGTGCACACCAGTTGTGAAAAAGCTGTTTCGAGAAAAACGCGTTTAAAGTTGTGAGTACAGTTTATGGGACATATCGAGTACTTACAGTATTTTTAATCTAATCTGCTATGCCAGGGCCATACAGGATGCCTTCCTCGGCTTCGAACAACTCATTCAGTGAAGCAGTTTCGCTTCTGCGTCTTGTTCGAGCCTCTTTCGTTGCTTCGAGGCTGCGTCTCGTTGACCTCTCTATCCGCTGCTTATCTCGCGCATCGACAAATATTGATGCTTGCTGGCCAACGACGATTCCAATCGTCGTCATTGTTTTAAGGACTGCTGTAAAGCCTTCGTTAAAAATCCGTGCGGCCAAATAAGCCGCGATATCGATCGTTTTCGCGCCACAGTGAAGGTGTTTAGGTGCGAATCGCCAAACGGTTGCGTTGAAGCTTTTGTTGTTGTTTTGAGTATCGCCACCTAAACACCTTTCCAGCAAGTCTCTCGATGACAAATCAATGTAAATCGGCTTAATAGCATTCGCGACGTCTTCATGCAGTGGAGCTTCGTGATCAAATTCGTCCAGAGATTTTTCGGCTTCGGCAATGCGCCATTTGCACCAGCTTTGTGACCCCGCGGGATAGTACATATACTGAGGATTTTCATTCTTCGAGATCTTGTGGTAGAACTTTGCCCACAAAGCATTGTACATCTCATCAACAGAGTCTGGATGTCTTCTGATAGCCAAACCGTCGAAAATTGTTAATTCTTTTATCAATTTATCGGTTAATTTTCCTTTTCCTCCAAGTTTTTTCGTTTTTTTCACATTTCTCAGTCGCGAGCCCATACGCTTCTCTACGTGCCCGACGCATTCCGTTTTCTTCACGATCAAATCATCGCCGTGAGGTTTGTCTTCCAACAAGGCTTTGAATGTTTTCGTGTCGCCATCGCCGATGTATTTCGCGTACCGTACTTCATGCATTTCCCAAGATCGTCGGAACATGTCTTTGATCGCGTCAACTTCCATCTTTCCAGCTGACCCATCGTGATTTGCCGTACATTCACTGCTGTGTTCTTCGAACCAATCGTCGTATTCTTCGGTACCGGATTTTGATTGCCACCATTTACAAGCGTGACAGTAAGACGATTTCACGACAAGGTCAACCACTTTGCTTGAACATTTGCCGATGAGTGTCGTGATTCCAAACAAGGAACTATATCCTCGCTTTTTCCATGTTCCGTCTCCCGACACAGAAATATCTGTCTCTGGATTTCCGTGCTCAGCATTCTTCGCTTTCTCTTCTTTCACTGCCTTTTTCGCACACAGCTCCCATACAGCTTTGGCTCCACTGTAAATGTTCTCCAAGGAGGCATAGTACAAGGTTGTGCGGAAACCTTGGGATATATCCATCAAGCCACAAAATAAATGTATACCCTCTCTGCCTACTCCCAATAGTCTCATCACAAAAACCATTCTCCGTTTTATCTCACACGATTTGTCATCGACGAGAGGACAGGAATTAATATATTGCACACGACACTTGCACTGCACAACTATTTTAAAACCCAAGCCGCGAGAACTGGATTCGCCAAATTTGATCGGTCCTTTGCATTCCTGACATATTACGAGTTGCAAGATTGCAGAGAAAACCGATAGAAACGCGATAATGCGATATCCATCACCCGGGTCCGTAATTATTAATTTGTCTTCCGCTGTCGACCGTTTCTGGGCCGACGTACTTGCAAACGTCGTTTCCGTTTCTCGGGTGTGAATATTCCCAACAAATTTCCTTTTTTTCGGTCTAGCAGCACGACTATGAGTATCGCTTCCCTGCTTTCGATCCATGATATATACGTCTGTTACCAGTAAACTCTCGTTCGAGACTGAGCGACTCTCCACCGAATATTTCGATCTCGGACGACCGTTAGGACTCATTCTTCATTGAATTAAATGCCTATTGTATGCTGTCCCGTTATTTTTATGGTCCGCCGAGCAACAGATTCGGGCAGCTGCCGGGCGCGCCGACCCCTGCCGTGTGACAACGAGCGCGCGGCCACCGCGAGTCGACACGCAGGTATAAAATCGCTTATAACTTTGCCATTTTTGAAAATTTCATTTTGAAATTTTGCACACATATTCTCAACACTTTGAAGAATATGAAACAGCGGTCAGCGAAAAATCGATTTTTTTGTCGAAAAAAAAGAAAATCCCCCCTTAATATATCAGCTAGCCATTCTCGTTTTTCATGACCGTTAATATATACGATCGGATACATATCGTCTTCCGTTGGGCCCATAACTGCAGCCGTTATTAAACCTTGGGCCATGCTGTATGGAACGTTTCCATAAGCCCACTTTAGACCATGATGATTCCGAATCAGCCATGACGCTTCATATCTCTCAGATTTTGTGAGAAGTCTCCATGGTATGAGACTCGCGAAAACTTAATGAGAGAGCACACATCCCGCTCTCAGAATCGCTACTTCCTGCGCGACAAAATTTCTCCCAACAATAAATCCTTGTAGATCGACAAACGTAGGTACAGCCATAACGAAGATGTATTGGCTCGACCAAGTCGATAGCAAGATCAATTGATGACTGACGTCAATATTTAAGAAACTCATGTTTAAATTATTTATTCATTGAGCGCGGGAGGGGTGGTACTTGCTGATCCATACAATTTTGCGAACCATGTTGGTCAATGGACAATATTCAACAACGCGATCGTGCAAGATCAAACAATATGCAGTAGTATTTGGGGGCAAATCTTCCTTACATTCAAATTGTATTCGCACATCCACGGTAGCATTTTTCACAGACTCATTCTGGCGCGAGCAATCAATAACCGTGAGAGGACCATTATATTGAGACTTTGCGATAGTGAGCAAAGAATTATCACTATCACAACTGTAATAAGATTTACGAAATTGAGAGTACATATTGAACAAAATGGCGAATCTGCTTTTGTCAAAATCCAAGTTCAAATCATCGTAAGGATAGGATTCCGAGTTGAGATAAATTTTAACATTGGCGAGTTTGCAGTCGTAGAATAATGTAATATCCTTTGCCATAGAATTTTGTTTACCAGTCTGCAGCGCAAATATTACATATCTCGGTTTCTCTAGCTGGGAGGCAGCTTTTACGGTCCATGAATGTTTCGTTGTCCTTTGAAGCAGTGGATACTTGTATAGATCCCAAGATCGAAAGCTCATATTCAAGTATCGTCCACTTTCTAATGTTCGGAGTAATGACAATTTAGTTAACTCATTTAATATTACGTGGGACATACGCCATTGTATCTTGAGCAATTCCACTTCTACCTCTACTAATGGATGTTGACTGAATACGCAATTATTATCAATGCGTGAACGTATCATAATTAGCTTATGACGAGCATTGATAACTACGCGCTTGTAATCTTTGCAGAACCCTAGCAATATGTTGAGAGGTACACAGAAATTGAAGTATTTCCCCCCATCATTATGTGTCACATCCCACGCAGCATTTTTCAAAGTATGACTCCTCTCAGGGCTTAGAGAGATATAGTTTTTAATTCTGGTTGTTATTCCATCATTTCGGTTGCGATCAATCTCCACACCATCGAGCTCATAACGAACTTCATCAAACATGAATGCAACGCACTTGTTTCCCAATACTACTATTGCTTGATCATCAGGTTTTTTAAGCACCGTAAACTTCCCCTCAACGGAGAGAAAACGTTCAAATACGATCGTCAGAGATTGGCTCCCCACTGATATTCAAGACGTCGGACATCCTTTTGCCTCAAGTTCGTCGCACGATAAATCCCAGGGATTCTAAAAGTTCACGATTCGCTGCACTGAGTTTCTTTTTTGCGGCTAATTTAACACTCAATGTCTCTTGTCTTTTTGCAAGAGTATTATCACGTGCGATCGTATTATCTCGCGTAGAAATATTGTCTCTGGCGTATTCCGTGTCGTACAGAATGAGCATCACAAGCGTCGTTTTCTATGTGCAATCTCACCGTAATTTCTTCTCCTCGAAAATGGAGTAGTTTCCCCTTTTGATCCACGATACGTATCGATAAATCCGTAATATTCCGCACAACGATCGGAAGATAAATGATTTGCGCAGGCGTTTCCGATAGCTTATATCCTGGTGGTAGGCTTGGTGAAAATTCATGAATCGTATGTACACGCTCGCCATTGCAGTATGCACCAGTGGTGACACTACATCCTATTGGGATAATGTTGACATTCAATATGTTTATCGGTACATCAGATTCCTGGGATTTCCAGGGATGCAGTATTCGATTTGATGAAAATCCCAACAGGGATCCTACGTTGTCGGGCTTACTGAAATTAATTCTGTATGCACATTTGATTTTGCTCCTCAGTGTATTCGCCATTTTCGTATTCGCCATTTTCATCATGGTCATCGTCATTGACCTTTCGAGCAACAATTTCATTTTCAGCATCATCACCGCTATCAGCCCCTTTGAGTAAAATTGCACGATTCAGATACGCATTTATGGCTCTAAGTTCATAGGATCCTTCAAGGATTATAATTTCCTTGTCATCACTGTCAAAGTAAAATTTGTTGTTTGCTGTATTCACATTTGGGATTGTGTGATAAGTTTCGAAATCCATCAAACCGAGCTCATAACAGCCATCATTGACGTCTATAGCGGGAAAGGAATTTGCGGTTAGAAGGCTACTCTTGCCGGTTAGCGTAAGCGTCAGTGACATGTTTCCCTCGAATACTGAGCTGATCGACGCAATGTCACGGCTTAAATACATATTGATCATCGACGTTTTGAATAAATTGCAAACACAATTGCCCGCAAATACTCTGATTATAATTCTGATAAGATGTTCGATTGTATTGTATTTTTGTGGTATTTGGTCCAAAATATCGCACCAACTCTTTGGGCGGTCGAAGATTTCCAAAACTATCAAAATATAATATATGACTCCCTCGTGGCATAGGCCACCCAATGCATACCGGGGCTATCAGCATCGTCCGAAGTGGCTATACCGCTTTCATCTAGTTGCACTCCACTATACACTGGTAAATTATTGCGCATGAAGACTCCTCTGAAAAATGGTATGCGCATCCTTCTGGCTAAGCATTGCAATTGCACATTAGTTGTTACAGCCATGGGCATTTTCACCGCGTTTTGGCGTTCTTTTTTTCTTAGTCGAACATCCTTGTCCACGCTTGTAGGGAGTAAGACACAACCCACAGCCTTCAATATCCTGTTTATGACGTTGTGTTTCTTCAAGTTGACGTTGCGCCGCTTTGCTATCATTCACAGCCTTTGCTATTCCAGCTGCCCCACCAGCCAATAAACCAAGAACTCCCAGTAATGGTAACATTGGCAAAATTCCGCCACGCTTTGCTATCGGCAGCATTCTCTTCTTAACGGACTTTTTTTTCTTCGGCGATGAATTCTTTGTCTTCATTCCCATGCCGAATTTCGTTTTCGCTTCCATAGCTGCCCAAACAGCGGCAGCTGCGGTTTTCTCGCCAAAAGTCGAATCTCTCGCAGTAATACGTTTTCGTGATGCTGTTGGAAATATATTATCCGCAACGTGTCTTTCGCCTAAATGATTGCTTTGAGAATAGGCTATATCGTGGTCGCGACAAGCGGCATCCAATGGTTTTATACCACGATCACCTATTGTCAATCTCTGCTCCAACTAAGTGCCTGGTCCACAAAATTGGTAGCCAGGAATATGTAATTCGATCGGAAGTGCACTTATTGCACGATTTAACAAACCGTCGACTTTTCTCTTAGACATTTGGCACAATTATTTATAAACGGTGCTGGACCGTCAATGTGTGTTAACTGTCCCGGTAAATTCCAGTGGCGCGTGCATCGGCGATATTGCTGTACTTCCGAATTAGCCTTTATGTGTTCGGAAAGCCTCTCCCACAATATGTCAACGAAGTGGTGAAAATTTTGTAACAAAACGATTCTTGGAATAAACTGTAATTTATGTGCCGTCAATCGGAGAATACTGCAGTCGTTCGACAGGTACAAAAACATTCTTGATACTGAGCGGATTTGGCCTGGTGCACTCCTATAAATACTCCTCACACGACGCATTTTGGGCGATGTGTGTTTAGATTCGAGAGAGAGAAAACATGCGTTTCGTGCAACAAGCGACGGAGATTCAAGTGACCAATTTCGACGACAGAGTAATGGAGGGCCAACAAGTACGCAAGCATGGAGACATGCTGCCACCAACGATACGCAGCATTATTTGCGGTCCTTCAAATTGTGGCAAAACCAATGTTCTATTAACGCGCGAACCCCACTTGTAGCGCAAAAAAAGGCCTTTTTCATGAATGTTTTTAAAGAAAACTACAAAACTTTTTTAATCGATCAATATGCCATCTTAAAGAACACACCTTGAAGAACTTTTAGTAATTTTTTTATTGAAAAATATTACATTGTTTAATGGCAAATGGCCGTCAATGAAATAATGTTTTTATATACACGGTTTGCGGTGACCAACATTGCGGCGAAGTGGATCATCCGAAAAAAAAATGCTGATGGATTTAGTCAAATATAAGTATAAACTACTCTTTAATCGAAGGATTTTAAAGAATATTCATTTTTCACAAAATGGCGGACAGTCAAAGTTAATGGTTCGATTTTACCGAAAAAACGGCCGTTTGTTGGCTATAAAACGGCCATTTTTTTTCGGAAAAAAAATCGAACGATTAAAGACTACATTTTTATGTATTGAATAAGCCTGCAAAATTTCAAGAAGATCGGTTCATTAGTGTTCGAGTAATCTTGGTCACCGACTTCAGAAATGCCATTTTAAGAAAAACGCGCTCAAAGTTTCAATTTCCGTTCTTCAATTCACGGATTCTTCTCTTTCAACGCTCATATCTCAGTCAATTTTGTTCGGATCGACTTGACATTTTCAGGACATATTCTGAGATACTTATACTTCAAAGAAATGCAATAAAAAAGAAATCGATTTTTTCAAAATCGCAAGTTGGGGTAACCTCTTAAGTTTAATAGAAAGTCCAAATGGCGTACGTTTTGAAAACCTATATGGATACTCGAAATCGCTGCAACAGCCAACATATCAATATTTGGAAAATCTGTTGACATCGATTAACGAAATTGGCTATTTAAAAATTTTAAATAATAGTGATGTTATCCCGCCGAACGAAGCGCTTCCGAACTTCATTTTTATTTTCGATGACGTAGCATGTGACAAGCAAAATGCAGCAAGAGAGTACTTGGCGATGGGCAGACACGCGAGCGTTGATTGTTTCTATCTTTGCCAAACAGATGCCAACGTTCCCAAGCATCTTATACGCGCCAATGTGAATCTGCTGATTTTATTTAAGCAAGATCGTACAAACTTGAACCGTGTTTACAATGAACATGTAAATACGGATATGTCGTGTGAAGATTTTCTGGTGTTTTGTCAAAAATTCTGGGAACAAAAATACGGCTTCATGGTGATTGACAAATATAGCTCAGTGTCCGGCGGTCGATATAGAAATGGATTTAACGAGTTTGCAATACCGTGATGTAGTCAGTCGACATTGAGACACCAGCGGTGCAACGAGCGACAAATAATTTCATGATGACGACAATTGATACTGATGAAAAGATTGCGAGGGAAATTGTGAAAACAAGCCACTCAATACGCAAAAAATATCAAGCGTTGAAGACTGGAAAAATGGAAGAATATCTTGCATTGGAAAGACACTTCAAGCCAATTACCGAACGTGTCAAGCAGATTGTTGAAAAATCAGCTACTGTTGAAGCTCTTGGCCCGCAAATTGATTCGTTAAGCATGTCGGAAGCAAAGGACCTAGAGAAGGATGTGGAACACGGAACAAAGCGCACACGTTCATTATTCCAAGATTCGCTGGTAACTTCTACACCGAATCACTTGAAACGTAAGCGACGAAAGGAATTCCCGGATGATGCGTCGATGGCTGCTGTACCCTTGCAGCCAGCCACCATTGTTGAAGAAGACGTTTTTGAGACTACGCCCGAATCATTCGTGTCTTCAGTTCAACGTCAATTACAAACAGCTGAAGGTCAAAATACATTGCGGGAACATTTCAGTCCACTCGGTCAACAATATATTTCATCTATTCTTTCACAGGACAAAAATTCCGGCAAGGATTACGTATACGGCGTCAAATTTACCAATGAAGGAATGATGTTAGGCGATAAGCGTTTCGATGTGGATTATAATGATAATATTTTCATTGATGGTATAAAATACTTGGGAACCCCTGGACTCTTTGAGTTAATATTCAAGAGAATTCCTGACGATGCAATATACACCGAGGAAGACAGAGACAAATATAAAAGTATACTGTTATCAACAAATGCACATCGACGTAGTGGCAGTATACTCAATCCAGTATTGGGTAACAAAGGCTTCAAGTATAAATATATCATTGGACCATTAACTTCCGACCGAAAAGCTGGGAGAGGTATAGAAGTACCGCTCGCCATGACGTTAAACAACAACAAAATCGATTATGTGCATTGGGATGATCCCAATGAGTTGGTCGATCGTTTTCGATTGTTGGAAGCTTCATGACACGCGGGTAACAACGCTTACGACAATGAGATAATGTCGATTATTGAGGAACTTCGCGAAGATGGTCTCATTATAAATTAACCTCTGCATTGATGGTAATGATCATTCCTCTGTCACTATTGTCACCAAGATGTCGATCAATACATTTGGATCATCGCTTGGAGCACGAGATAATTCATACTATCAGTGGACTGGGCTAATAAGAAATTATACACGCGATAATGCTCTTTGTCTAACCTCTAGTGGCTTTGATGCAAGATCACGTAAAATACGAGGCGTAGCCCTACCTGAAGGGGATTACGATACTGCTAATAAACGTTACGTGGAAATGAAAATCAAGCTGTTGACCGATCGCCTGGATGAATTTGAGAGGAAACTCATCGCACTAGAGGATACGCTTCGAATAACTGTGAACGATACGTCTAAAACGATTCAGTATGTAACCGACGCTGCATCTGACACAACGCAGGAAAATTTGTAAAAATCGTCTTGTCAAACATACAATATGCTCGGAGAAGAAAAAAATGTTTCAAGAAAAGCAGCTCGGGGAGGAATTACATGCTCCAGCAAGAAAAAACTTTCCACGAAAACGTGTCATTGTACGTGGGTACGATGATTTGTGGCAGGCTGACGTAGTCGAAATGCGGCCGCATTCACGTTCCAACAAAGGCTACAATTACATTCTCACTGTCATCGATGTGTTGAGCAAGTATGCATGGGCCGTACCCCTGAAAAGTAAACCTGGGTACAACGATCGCGAAAGTCATACAAGATCATAGCAGATATCCGAAAAATCTTCAAACCGACAAAGGAAGAGAATTTTACAATGTAAACGTGCAACGAATCATGGAGAAATACAACATCAATCATTATTCGACGAATTCTATTATGAAAGCCTCGGTCGTCGAACGATTCAATCGCACTCTCCAAAATAACATGTGGAAAATGTTTACACTCAATGGTAATTACAAGTGGATCGATGCGTTACCGCAACTCGTTATGAAGTACAATGCGCGAATGCGTCGTACGATTGGCATGAGGCCCATCAACGTTACTCCTGCAATTGCGGAGAAACTGTTAACCACCGTATACAGCAACGTCAAAATTGCGGCTCCTGCAAGATTCAAAGTCGATGATTTTGTGCGCGTAAGCAAATTCAAGACAATATTTGAAAAAGGTTTCAAACCAAATTGGACCACCGAAGTGTTTAAAATCGTCAAGGTGCAACAAACTTATCCCGTAACGTACCTAGTTGAGAACTCAAGTGGAAATCCGATAGCCGGAGGACTCTACAAATACGAAAAGCAACGTGTTGCCGATCCAAACAGATATCTCGTGGAGAAGATAATTCGCAAAAAGGGCAATAATGTTTTGGGACGGGAATTACTTTTTCTTACCATGAAACCGAGAACGTGAATACGAGAGCTAGGTGCGGGAGCCGTCACGTTCGGCCGTCCACCCCGTGTGAGTGCATCCGCACTACCCGGGGCGCCAGAGAATTTTGTTTCACCGGATTTCTCAACCGGTATGCCCTGGGGCCAGGGGGATCCGCCCTGACTCACCATCGGAGCTGGAGGACTCCGCGATTTTTGTTTCACCGGAATCCTTACCGGTATGACCTGGGAGTCGGGAGACCTCCCTAATTTTTGTCTCGCCAGAATCATAATTCCGGCGAGACAAAAATCAGGGAGGGGAGCACCTGACGGCTCCCGATCCAAAAATTAGGAACGTGACGGGAGCACGTGACGGCTCCCGATCCGAACATATATCTCGTGGAGAAGATAATTCGCAAAAAGGGCAATAATGTTTTGGGACGGGAATTACTTTTTCTTACCAAGAAACCGAGAACGTGAATACGAGAGCTAGGTGCGGGAGCCGTCACGTTCGGCCGTCCACCCCGAGTGAGTGCATCCGCACTACCCGGGGCGCCAGAGAATTTTGTTTCACCGGATTTCTCAACCGGTATGCCCTGGGGCCAGGGGGATCCGCCCTGACTCACCATCGGAGCTGGAGGACTCCGCGATTTTTGTTTCACCGGAATCCTTACCGGTATGACCTGGGAGTCGGGAGACCTCCCTAATTTTTGTCTCGCCGGAATTATGATTCCGTCATACCGTCATACCGGTAAGGATTCCGGTGAAACAAAAATCGCGGAGTCCTCCAGCTCCGATGGTGAGTCAGGGCGGATCCCCCTGGCCCCAGGGCATACCGGTTGAGAAATCCGGTGAAACAAAATTCTCTGGCGCCCCGGGTAGTGCGGATGCACTCACACGGGGTGGACGGCCGAACGTGACGGCTCCCGCACCTAGCTCTCGTATTCACGTTCTCGGTTTCATGGTAAGAAAAAGTAATTCCCGTCCCAAAACATTATTGCCCTTTTTGCGAATTATCTTCTCCACGAGATATATGTTTGGATCGGCAACACGTTGCTTTTCGTATTCGTAGAGTCCTCCGGCTATCGGATTTCCACTTGAGTTCTCAACTAGGTACGTTACGGGATAAGTTTGTTGCACCTTGACGATTTTTAACACTTCGGTGGTCCAATTTGGTGTGAAACCTTTTTCAAATATTGTCTTGAATTTGCTTACGCGCACAAAATCATCGACTTTGAATCTTGCAGGAGCCGCAATTTTGACCGGACTATCTGGATGCACTTACACGGCAGGACGGTTGCGGTAGAGCACGGCCACTCAGGCTGTGAGTCATGGTAGAGGGGTCGGGATTCACTGGGGAGTAGCCGAACTTTCATCGGTAGCTGTCACTATTCGCGACACCGGGAATATCACAATAAACAAAATAATATTTTATTTTATTGTGCGGGAGCAGGTGGGTTAACCACCCGAGAACCTTAAAGGTAGGCGGTATCTCAAGCGAAACGCGAACGAAAAAATGCCATACGCACGGGAACGAGAGAGCATCCGATGTGTATCTCAAGCGCGAGAACAAGAGCGCGACGTCACGGGCGCGAGAGAGAACACGATGCGTCTCTCCATCGCGAGGACCATGGCACGACGACGGATCGTCAACGACTCTCCCGAGATCTTCGAGAACCGTGATCGATCACGATCCGGGAAACACTACTATCTCACCTGAAAATTCGTTAACTCTGCCTCGCGCGACCAAGGCCGGCCTACGAGGGATTATGCGAGAGCGAGACGGAGTGCGTCGACAGAAAAAATGTCAACACGCTCGCGGTATCGGACCATGCGAAATCGCCGGTTCAAGCGAGAACTTTATCTCGTATAATATCGAGAGCTGAAATATTATTTCGGGAGCTGGAATATTCTGATAGAATATTCCTTTCGGAATCTATATTTTCTGCCCTAGTTACCCCACAAACGGAACGGTAACAAATCGGGGCCTTTCCTCCTAGGTAACATGGAGGCTCTCGGAGATCGCATCCCCGGGTCACCATGCGAGAGCAGGCGAAGCTTCGTTCCCGAAGCGCGGCGCGGAGGTCTCCAGCCTCCGCCCGTAACCCAACCGGCCCGCTCTCCAGCACGATGCACCACTACAGTGGGGTGCTGGCGTCTCAGCCGGGCGTGCATCGATTCCCCGACAGTCTCGTTGGGTGCGTTCCTCGGTCGGAATTGCTCGGTACATTGAGCGACACGCCGCTCGACCGAGTTTCGCACGCCAACCTCACCCGAAGCGACAACAAAACCCAAACCTAAACGTCACAAAACAAACATACTGGAGGAAAAGCCCGTAACATATACGGAGGGGCCGTAACCCGGGCATCGAGAGCACAACTAAATCGTCGGTAGCTTTCTGTGACGTGACTTAAGAAAAAAATCACGTCACAGTTTTTTTAAATGGTTGGGAGTGGATTAATTTCAAAACTCGTGGATACACAAAAATAATATATTGTAATAACTTTTATAAAGCATATGGGAAATTCAATAAAGTTTATTTATAGTAAGCGTACCATTTTATTTATGTATAAATTCGCCATTCCTTATAAGAATAAATCATTATATCCTGTGAACATTAACATACTCGCATCATATATAACATTCATATTTTTCAATATATATCAAATTTACATTACTACATTCATTATACCTTTCCATTTTTATTTAACGAGTAAGGCCACTGTAACGGCCCAAAAAAAAAGGTTTTTTCACTAATTTTTTGCTCCCGAAATTGAAGGTATTTGAAAAAAAACTTTTAATGGTGTTATCGGGCATACATTAAACTTTATTATAAAATTTTTTTACAGTAAAAAAAAAACAAAATGGCGGTTCCACAGCTATCTTCCCGGGACATGTTTTGCTTCCAGGGCTCCGCGGCACGCAGCACCACTGGTGCACTTTTGAATCTAGAACAAAAAAAAAAAAACCATTAATCTAGAGGGCTATAGCTAGAGAATGTCGATCGGATTTTAAAAAGTATCAATTTTTGTGGATTAGGCGTGCGTTTGAAAAAAAAATTGATTTTTGACGAATAAAACGGCAAGTTTTTTGTTAATAAAAAATCAATAAATAAAGTTCTTGAAAATTCCGATCGACATTCTCAAGATAATGTAAATGTTCACATCTGGTTAAAATTTCAAGTGAATAAAATGAAAATTGTTCGAGTTATGCTGCGTGCCATTTTGAAAAACCATGTTTCGAGAAAAACGCGTTTAAAGTTTTGCGAATAGTTTTTTATGGGAAAAAATTAAAAAAAGAAGTTAAAAAAAATTTTTACCGTTAGTCTGCAATCCCAGCACCATACATTTGTCCTTCGATAGCCAAATTTTCGTCTTCTTCATCTTTCCTGGTTGATTTTTGGAGCGCGCGCGCACTTTTGGCCGCGTCGCTCAGAGATGTCTCCGCGTGCGTGATGCGTTTGGCGTCGGCTTCGATGCAGAAATTATATAACTGTACACCAATTTCCACCTCCAACATCTTGAATATTTGCAAGACGTTGGTAAGGCCGCCATTGAATATGCAAACAGCGATATCCGTCGCAATATCTAGTACAGTTTTTCCGCTTGAGGATGATTTGGGGGCCAAACTCCAAACGGTAGCGTTGAAACTTTCGTTATTGTTTTGAGTATAGGCCCCCAAGCAACGCTCCAGCAACTCGTCCCGGCTGAAATTCCATGTAGATGGGTTTGATGGCTTGATAAACCTCCTCACTCATTGGCTGATTGTGATGATACGCATCCAAGGCATTTTCTGCTTTCGCTTTCTTCCAACTGCACCAATTCTCCGAACATTTTTCGTGCTGAGGCTTTTCATCCGTTGACATTTTGTGAAAAAGGGTTGCCCAGATCTCATTTTTCATATTTTTGATTGAATCGGAATTTCGACGGATTGCTAAGCCGTAATAAATGCTTAGTTCGTCAATCAATTTGGCAGTGAGTTTTCCTCTTCCCCCGAGACCTTTTGTTCCTTTTTTTAAGATTCTCAATCGAGTGCCCATTCTTTTTTGCACGTGATCTATGCACTCTTTTTTTTTAACATCAACATTTTCATAAGGCTTCGAATCCACGATGCCTTTGAAAGTTTTGGAATCGCCATCTCCGATATAATTGCAGTCGTTTCGGAGCAAGTTTTGACACGCTTGGCGGCGACCTTCATTTCCTAAGGACAACAAATTTTTTTTCGCACAGGACCTTTTTTTTCTTATTCTAGAGGGTTTAAACTATTTTTTAAGCCAATAAAAAAAAATCGATTTTTCAAAAAATTTACAGTGGCCTTACCCCTTAATAACAATATATACAATGCAGCCACCATTTACAATGCTATTTTATAATGACCCCATGGTAAGGTGTCCGTACTTTTCGGCACGATATACCGCTCGTTATCGTATGGACTTTCATTCGAGCAATTTTCGACTGAAATAGTGTAAGCTTCGTGCAGCTTCGATCTTATGCAGGACTGCTGACAAGTCATTTCAATTTCTTCCTGTAAACAGCGAGTGTAGTTATTGAAACTTAGTGTTCGCGCGACGACATTACTTTTCACACCTTTCACCTTTTTCGTGTCTTTTTTACCATCGACTCGCGAAGCGTACATTTTTCTTCTTAATCCCACAAATTCCGGCATTACCATACCATTATTTTCATCTTTCATGAGACCGGGTATTTTCTTGTTGACTAATCGTGAACCGTACACGTTTTCCATCGGGTAATCGCTCGTATCAAATTTGTCAATGTTACGCTTCATATAATTGTAAACGTCATCAGACTCGATGTGGTATATGAGACTATCGGTGTCGGTATACATGATCTTGCAGTTTTGCTGATACAGCGGAATCATGAATTCGTAGTGAAAGTCATATAAACATGTTTTCGATATGTCAAGAATACACATACCCACATAAATCAGCTTATTAAATTTTACCTCCAGATTTCGCAATTCGATCGCAATAAGATTTTTCGAAAAGACACTTCGACTGTGAAAATTTGGTTTAGCGATCATTGCCTCTGCCCCAAATCGTCCCTCCCACTTTGTTACAAGCTTCACATCTACCCAGTTTCGCACGTTTTCCATCGTTTTGCCGAATACTGCATTATTCATTAATTTATACAAATTTTTCTCGAAATCATTTGTAGCACGTGTGCGAAACTGCGTATTCAATTCGATGTATGAACGCAACAAGGGGATTGAGTGTATTTCAAAATTCTGTGTATTTTCGTTACTTGACGTCCATGACGCAAACACTTCTGCAAATTACGATAGTGTATCACGTAACGCTTCTTATTACATATGGTTGCGAGCAATTCCTTTTCGCGCTTGCCAGGTGGTTTGTCGCGTGTCGGACAAAACGGAAGGTCACTGTGCGAATCATGCAAACGTTGCGGAAATTCGAGTTCGAGATGGATAATACGTCAAAACTGGACGTGTCTTTGATCCATTGAAAATGAGCATAAGGCAAAAGTTGGCACATTGCCCATTCATACAAGTTGTTCACATTGAAGTACATCAGGTATGATGATGATTTCAATGGATCGTACGATGGCGTGTACTTGTTATTAGCATGTGCATATCTGTTTGAACATTGGCTTAAACGTCCGCGTATACCTCGCTCGACGAATAAAATCATGTCGATGTCAGTTAATAATTCAAACGTGATATGCGTATATTTCAACATGGCGTCCCAAGTATATCCGGGAAGAGTGTAATAATATGCCGGAACGAGCCCATAACTTTCAATACACGCATTACGAAAATTTTCAAAAATATCTGCTAATAACAAGACATCCGTCTTCAAATACAAATCGCTATATTCACCAAGCGTTTGAATGGAAAACCGCTGCCAGACACTCTCAGCATGAGGGTACTCGCACGCGCTGATCGTTTCCCCGGTCAGAGAACTGTAAAATGAGTCGCGCGGCGGCAAACGCGTGTCTTTCAATCTGGTGACATGGTCAACGTCTTCGTACGGGGAGACACCTTTTCGTGTTAATAATGTAAAGTCATGTATCGGTAGGCCATCAAATTGCGAGCGTAAAATTTTCAGTTTGTCCGTCGTTAAAAATGATGCCAATTTCTCAAGACTTGTGGTAAAAAATTTATATGAATCGATGAAACGTAATTTAATTTGGTTTTTTGTTTCTTCGGTGGTAGTTTAGACAGTTTTCGTAAACGAAATATATTTTTCTTTCGTTATTGGAAGCACGGAAGTTTTCCCTTCGAACGCGGTGGCTACTTCCTTAATTATAAAATGTGCATCATAGCCAGACAAATTGTGAAAAACTACTGGAATGAAAAAAGATTGTTTGAAATTTAGATTGCAATTCGAATGGGCGGGCCTCTATAACGCCCAGTCAAATGACAACGATCGCGAACTCGTGTATCGGTTCGTACAAAATCTTTTTCACATATGTGACACTTAATCGCGGTTCGAAATTTAAGCTCCTCGTCGGATGTTAACTGTACCATGGGGATATTTGAAGATAAAATATCTTTCACATGCAAAGCTGCACTTTTTAGTTCTTCGATGAACCATGCGATGCAATCACTACTACGGTGCGATTTACATCTCCATAATGATTGATCGTACGAACAATGTACGTAGTATGCGATACTAGAAACCTCGTGGTGTTGGTAGATGTTTCGTTCATCCATTTTCGCAAGAACGCACTCAAGATCGGCGTATATTACGAATGGAAGTCGCTCCTTATGGTTGAAGTTTCTAAAAGTGTGCCACATGTTGGCATCGTTCGGTAGACGGACAGCACAGTCGTTAATCTGGCCACAGTCCACAGCATGCGCTTGCAATTTTTGCTCCGAATGAAAGTAGTGTAGACATCTGCGAAAACAAAAATAACTTCAGTTTCGATACACTTGATTTGATGTATTAAATTACATCAAATCTACGTACCTATCACAGATATATTTCTGTCCAGTGTGCTTATTCAACTGTGAACTGATGAGCCTTGATAAATTCTTGATCCACGCGAAATGTCCAACGATGTTTTATTGCGGATCTTCCACGTAGAGCAAATTAACGTGCTTTTCTCTTTTTCGCTCACTCACACGAATTGGAAGAGCACTATCGTTCTCAATGGTATATACATTGATTGAAATGTCATTATGAATTTCAAAGTTTTTTATTTGATTCAGAGTCACTGGACACTCAATGTCTTGAAGATTTAGCACTGTCGAGTAGTGTGGGTATGAAGATTCACGCGCACTGTCACGTTCGGCTGGGTGAAGAGCAGCTACTACTGGCCATGCGAAACACGCTTGATCGCGCGATTTCACATTAACAACCGCTCTTTTTAGCATTGCCGACCGCGATAAAAGTATGTGGCATCCCGCGCATATCGGGTTATATCTATTTATATTTATAGTCAAGTTATATATTCGCGATAATGTCCACCCGCTGTCGCGTTCCTGAAACTCTTCGAGTGATGTCGAAATGGGCTCAATAACTCTTTGATCGTACCACTTGCGTAAATCAGACGTCTTAAAAAGTTCATAGTTTTTCGTATTAATGATTTTATTTGCACGCTTGCCATCCGCCACAAATTCGCCGTTAAAAACGGTATTAATTTTCACACTACCGTAATTGTCGATAATGGTTTGCACGCGTGAAAGTACGATACCACTAGCGTCTTTGAGGAATTGTTCAAGTTCGATGTGATCGCGATTTATCACTACACCAGTCAAGATACGACTCTCGAATGCCGTATCAATTTCGCGCCATATAAATCCATGATTGTCATGTCCAGCACCCGTGTGTATGAAATGCTGACGCACCGAATTCTTGAAGCCTTCAAGTCGTGCAATTTAAGCCACCATCGATTGACGATTTCGATCGATAATCGTGGTCGTTTAATTCGACTTTGTTCTTCTAACGACTCAATATACTCGTCACATCGTTGTTCCCACACAGTATACTCTTCTACCGTACTGATTTGAGCTCCTTGCTCGCAGAGATTTTTTTCAATGTTGTCCGCCATGTCTCTTCGCGAGGCACTCTGCGATCTCGGAAATTCAAACATTGACTGAAAGTGTCTACCTCTCAATCACGATTTATATCGTGATTTCATTTCTATACCGACTGCATCCTTGGTGCCGTGTGCATTTTTTCGTTATATTTTTCTACAGACTTTACGATTTTGCTGACATCAACTTCTTCGACAGGATCGACGGAGCGCTCGCCATATCGTTCGCTTAATTTTATTCTTTCGCGAGTGTGCTAGGCATGTTGGCCTTGAGATGACACATAGTGCTGAATCTAGATTTTACAATGCCTTTTACTTATATATGTTGGTATAATGATTTCTACCAATGTGCAGAACCTGTTCTAAAACTTTCGAATTATTTTCACATCTCCAGCATAAAATATTACATTATATTCGTGAAACGTTCGAAGACGCTGGTGAACAGTTCGAGAGACATTCAAGAAACATTTGAAAACGTTCGTGAGACGTTCGAAGCCATTCGTGAAATATTCGAAGGCGTTCAATAGATGTTCGAAGACATTCAATAGATATTCGAGGATGTTCGTGACGGCTGGGGTTGTTTGGCATTTCGCCGAAACAACCCCAAACGCTTTAATCGTCGAATGGCTAAAGTTAAATGTATATGTCTTTATGCATGCAGAAGCGTCGCTCTATCTCACATGCATGCGATCCGATCGCTCATTCTCGCTCTCTCTCTCATGCATACGTGTAATCCGATCGCTTCGTATCTCTCAGTGACAGGGGTCAACCAACTTGAACCTACCGCTCCAACGACTTCCCGGTCCCCGCGTGCCGTCCCGTGCCCGCGTAGTGACTCGCAATGGAAAAGCCGTATTCTCGGTCTCTCCTCTTTGTGCAGATATTCGTACCTGCTATACAGTGCTCACACAAATATATGACAAAAATAAAACAAATAATAATAAAATTAAAAATTAAATTAAAAAGAGAAAAAATAAATAACCTGTCAATAATCAATCGATACCCCCTCCAATCAATAATCAATCGATATTCCCCTCCAGCGCCAATGATTTCCCCCTCTCCGCGTGACGTCACCGCCCCCTCCGATACCCCCTCCCGCGCGTGACGTCATCCCCCTCCTCACGTGAACCCCCCGCCCCGCACCCCCCTCAGAGGACCGGCGTTAGAACTCTCATAGCTATACTACTTACGGAGTTTCTTAATGAAAGCTTACGCGTGATATCCCGTGTACTGTACGGAGTATCGCTAGCGTAGCAGCTAAGATTAGAGATCTTCAGGAGAGAACCTCTTCGTAACAGTGATTTCACGATTCTGTCTTATAGGTAATCAGTCCCGTGCTACGCAGGGCCGATATTCGTCGGATAGCGACAGTGGGGAAAGGGTTTACGTGACTGCATTTCTAGGAATGCATCCGTGGGGCCCATCGATCAGTATACGTATATATTTCCACACGCTAGTCTGACTCAGTCTGCAGTGTTTCAACGGTTTTGGACGAAGGACTCACGCCGAAGGCGAAGCGCAATAAAATTTAACCTTATCAAATATTCATGTAAACGTTGAGAGCTCGGGCGCATATACAGGCCGTGAAATATCGATACTTAATCCTAGACAAAGTAGCTTTGTGCGTTGGTCGCTTGGTCACGTACGCAAGCCATGAGACATAGCGAGTTATATTCACGAAAAAATATATGAAGATATATTTTTACTTTGTATTTATATTTGCTCTTATTCTATGGATATGAGAATAAAGTATTTGATCTAATAAAGGCAATTTATGCGGTTGGCTTTACAAGCTCCTCAGACAATCCCAATCTCCAGCACCCGTCAAGTCCAATTGGAGATCGAATGTTTGTGTAGAGTTCGAACAAAAATTTTGAGATTTGATTGAGACCCATCAGATTGTGACGTTGCCAAAATATATAGTATCCGAAAAAAATTGTTAGGTCGCCTGCTAGCGCAGTGGTCAGAGCCGTTAACCGACAGTTGAAAGATCCTGGATTTGAATAACGGCCTGCAAGCGCCCAAATTTTTTTGGATAGCTCTCTGTACCTATTTCAGGTGTGACAAATGGCGCCCAATGTGGGGCCAGTGAAGCCCCTCCTTTTCCTCTCAGGCCACTATCCAGCCGCTGCACTCCCTTCCCCGTTCCGTCTCTCAGGCTGTCACCGTCTGCAGTATCCGTTAACCCATTGCCGGATCGTCGAGAGTCCCCACTCAGCAGCTAGATGCTGAGCGGCGAGAGTGGGGATGGCGCGCTCAAGCCCGTGCGTCGCGGTCTTGTTCAAACATTTTAGGCGCTTCGATTTAAAAAGGAATGAGCGGGAATAGTGGCTTCAATTTTTTATTTATTGAAAGGCATTCTTGTTCTACATAAACTGAATGAAAATGATAACAAGAAATACTCTTTTATCACAAATTATCACATTGTTTAGTTACTAGATAATGATTATCCCTTTTGCGACTCCGATTTTTCTCTGATCTTATCGAAGCCGTGGACGTGTCGGACGCAGGGGTTTTTGCACAAAGGAATTTGGCAGCACAAGCATTGCCAGGTTGTACGTACTGCTAAGTTATTTTTTGTCTTTCGCCCCACTCTGGCACACTCAGTGCAGTTTCTCGCACTTATGCGCTCCAACTGATGCGGTACCTGGACGGATGCACTCGAAATGGACCGTCTTCGCGATGAGAAGCCTCCAATCAATTGTCTGGCCAAATTTTCTCGAAAAACGAGCTGGTCAGGTGGTTTACTGTGTTGATGAGGTCTTGTCGTAATTTCGCGTAGAGTGGAGGCATTGGTGATGCACACGTTGATAACGAAGAACAGCACGTACTTCCACCACTTCAAAGTTTTACGACCAATTGGGTAGTACGACAGTTTTGGATCGCATAGATCGACTCCACCCATACCGTTATTGTACGCAACAATAGGAAGAGGACACTGTATGGACTTTTGACCTTTACCTTTGTTATTCCGACGTTTCTCAATACGTATGAGTGGGTCACAGTTGTTGGGGATTATCGACACATCTCGCTTATCATGCCAAACCGTTGCAGTTGTGTCATCTCTCTGCATTTGGATGCAGTCCCTGGGCTTAAGCTTCAGTGCAGCAGGTTTGCGAAGTTCCGCTGGCCAGTCTTTCCTGTTCGTTCGGATTGTACCGCAAGTATACATTTTACGCGATTTTAACAACTCCACAAGACGAACAGAAGTGAAAAAGTTATCACAGAAGATATGGTGATTTTCCCCAGAAAAAGGCTGGGACATGTCCAACACCACCTCTTCACCCAGAAGAAGACTATTCTGTGTCGACTCTTTCTTCCCCAAATAAATCTTCATCCCCAGCATGTAACCGGTCTCTGCTTCTGCGATTTTCCACACTTTTATTCCCCACTTTGATGGTTTGGCAGGCATATACTGCTTAATCATCAATCTTCCATTGAAGGCGATCATCGCCTCATCCACTGAAAGATCTCGACCAGGCTGGAAATACTTTCGGAAATTTTGTGACACGTCCAGCGCTAGTCTCATCTTCGACAAGAGGTCACACTTATCTCGATTTTCCTCGTCTACTAAGTGCAGGTCTCGGCCGATGTGTTGGAAGCGTTTGAAGGTCATTGAGTTAGAGACGAGAGGACACGAGACAAAATCCCCCAAAAAATAATGCTCGACAGTCGGCGCTATTATAATTCCCATATATATTAGAATCCCAATGTACGCCTTGATTTCTGGTGCTGTGACGGGAATCCATTTGGGATCTGGAGAGTTTTTCACTTGCTGCGAATATTCCGCATATCTGTTTGTCTCCTGCGCAACCGTTTCATAGAATACTTCGTTGAGGAAGAGGCCCAAATAATCGAGTTCATGAGCATCTACGGGTAAATTATGCCGGGGCCCTCGACGCAGTGAAAATTCCTCGACAGGGTGGTTGACGATCCTCGTTGACCACTGCCGTGAGGTGTGCTCTTCATCATCAGAGTGCCCGGAGTCGGAAGAATAATCCCAAGGAAGTTCCGATACATCGCTGTCGTAAATTGCATCCTCTGAACAGTTTCTGGGTTTTTTAAATTCTGAATTAGCCGATTTTTGACGCTCTGATTCTTTGTCTTCTCCTTGTTTTGGTCCCAATATTTTTTCCTGAACGATTCCGCGATTAGTTTTCTTATCGCCTGTTTTTTTTTTGCTGTTTTTTTTCCACTGCCATGTTTACTGCCGCTGGTTTAGCAGATTCTTTCTGAGGGTTTTTTCCAGCTAGATGATCTAGTGATAGTCTTCTTTGAACTCATAACTTCACGGCAAAGTCTAAAATCATACGTATTTACGTTCGGTTTTGAGGATGATGTTTTATCGGTTTTCAACACGATTTTCTATCGAGAAAAGAGAAAAGGAGAAATAAAACTCTAAACATTTCAACTGACTTACCTTTCACAACCTAACTCGATTGTTCTATTTTAAATGCGAATGAGTCTGTGAGTACAAAATGTACATCAATATTGAAACTGTAAAAAAAAAAAATTCAAAATTTTGTTTTTTTGAATAGCAATTTCTTGTTGACTGCGCAGGATATGAGCGGAAAATGTTTACATAACTTTGATCGGAAATTTTCTGAAGTTTCCGAAAAAAAATTATATTTGATGAAAAAGATGGTGGATAGACCGAAATCGACGTCTAAAGTTTTGTTTTTCCATTTTTACCATTATAGAGGAGTAGGGGAGAAAGAATTACTATTTTTTTTTAATTCAGAAAATTTCCGATCAAACACTACTTTTTTGTTTTTTTTTCAAGCGTTTCTGAACACGTTAAATCCGATAGAAAAATTCCGAGATCAAATGTTGCAAGAACGATGAAAAATATTACCAACTCGAGGAATCTTTTTTTTATACATAGTAGTAGAAAAAACAAAAAACGTGTCGCCTTTTGTGAGGTCGGATTTGCGTACAATATTTGGTGGAATCTACATTCTCGGATCAAAACGAATGCAACGCGGCAAATACGGCCCAGACGCGCGGTGAAGTGGGAGCTCCACGCACGCACTAACACACGGCCACAGTCGCACACAGCGCTGTCCAGCGTACTCATTGGTTAGTCCCTCTCTCCACGCTCACCGATACTTCTCGTGAGCTTGGTCCGGCAATGGGTTAAGCAATATTTTAGCTGCTTTTGAGTTGACTTTAAGTTGAGGTCGAGTTTTAAAAAATGAACGAAAACGAGACAATCTGTAGAAGTGTAGTAGGCGGCTTGGCGTAGCTTAGTGGTCAAAGCAATCAACCGGAAATCAAGAGGTCCCGGGTTCGAATCCCGGCTCAGAACACTTCATATTTTTTTCAGATAGTTGTCCGATGTTTTTTCTTCGGAATTACAATCAGCAGTCCACGGCACCAGAATAATCTCGAAAAATTGCGACTTATGATTGTTTCCCGCGTAGAAACTGTGCTAACCTGTCTGAGTTACGATCTAGTATCTGGCTCACCCAATTAGTTTCATACGAACTGACCAATGGCTGCCTCGCTATGAGCTAGTTATATTCGGAATCTTTTGTTATCCAGCCCCTGACTATTCGCTGCCCAATCGATTTTCACTACAGATGTTGCTGTGTTATAAAAAAGTGCCCCTCAGTAACTACGCCGTACTAGAGTAGTTAACTACGGTTACGAACGACAAAGTGAGGTTATGTGACTCATACGTAAATCCTATCATCTAGTGAATGACTTATGGCTGGGTAGCGAACTTGAGTTTCTGTGTACAAGGTCCATTATGAAAGTAATGCGCCTGATTTTATTGTGACGCGACTATCCATCACAGCGCGCTCGGACCGGTCGGTAAATGTGGTGGGGTGTCTGCCCGTTCAAACGCGCCCGGTCCATGTCGTTCCGAGCAGTGAGAGTGGAAGGACGTGTCTGCGTGAAGGGTATTTTTTGCCTTTGTAACACGGCGTGACGGAGGGTTTGCTTGAACAGCGGTATGCTAGCAAGTTTTGCGCGCGGCTTGGAAAGAATGCTACCGAAACATTCCAGATGCTTCAAGAGGCCTTAGAGATGACTGCATTTGAAAATCATAATCCGGGAGGTGGCACAAGGCGTTCAAGGAAGGCCGGGAGGAGGTCGTTGACGAACCCCGTTCTGGACGCCCAACAACGGCCAAAACTGACGAAAACGTGACGCGCGTGCACCAAGTTTTGCGTTCTAACCATCGATTGAGCATCCAACAGACTGCTGACACTCTAAACTTGTTCACATTTGTGGTACATGGGATTGTGACCGAGGATCTGCAAATACGAAAGGTCCGTGCGAAGCTTGCGCCGAAGGTGATGACAAACGAGCAGAAAGAATCTCGAGTTTCGCGCTGTAAAGAATTGTTGGGTTTAATTGAAAATGATCCGGATTTTTCAAACTCTGTCGTAACCGGAGACGAATCCTGGATGTTCGAGTACGATCCAGAAATGAAACGGTAAAGCCCCGAGTGACACACAAAATCCTCTCCCGCCCCAAAAAAGCGCGCATAAGCGAGTCTCTCATCAAAACCATGCTCACTGTCTTTTTTGACGTCGGGGGAATCGTCCATTTTAAGTTTGTAACGCAAGGACAAACTGTCAACGCAGCCTTTTACTTGGAGGTGCTCAGGATAACGGCCGGGTCGCGCGCATGAGGGCTGACATCAAAGACGCGGTGAAACTCCACCACGACAATGCCCCCAGCCACACGACCTTCATCGTAACCAACTTCCTGGCCCAGAGCAGCACCCGAGTGGTCCCTAAGCACCCTTACAGTCCCGATTTGGCCCATGTGACTTTTTCTCATCTCCTGACGGAAGAGAGAGCTGAAAGGATAGCATTGGGAGAACCTCCAAGAAGTTGGCACCACACTTTTGAGTTACACAAATTTTGAAGGTTGTTCCAGTTTGTTCTCCTTTGTTCCAAAACGGCATAGGGCTGAGAATGAAACTTTCAGAGAAAATTTAAAAAAAACTATTTTTGAGCTGGCACCGCGATTTTAAGGTATCGCGATTCTGTCGGTTGTGCTGGGTTGTTCTAGGTTTGTTCTATAATGTTCCGAAATATCGCAATCGAAAAAATTAATTTTTCACGAATTTCGCGAAAAATAATTTTTGAGTCAGCACCACATTTTTTAGCCATCGCGATTGTAATGGTTGTTCTGAGTTGTTCTAAGTTTGTTCTACATTGTTCGAAAATTTTACTTTCGAAAAAAAATTCTTCTTGAGAAATTTTGTGAAAATTGATAATTTAGATGACATTACTTTTAAAAAATCGCGAAATCTTGGGCTGTTTTAAGTTGTTCTAGGTTTTTTCTTGGTGTTTCTAGTTTTTATTCTACGTGGTTTCAGTATATCTTATTTGAAAAAATGGGTTTTTCGAAAATTCCGAGAAAGTTGATTCTTCAGCTGCCACCTCACTTTCGAGAAATCACGTTTATGCGGATTGTTATTGACTGTTCTAAGATTGTTCTAGATAGTCCTAGTAATGTTCTAAATCTAAATGATCAATTTCTCAAAATTTATAAAAAAAAATTTTTTTTCGAAAGCAATATTTTGGAACAATGTAGAACAAACTTAGAACAATTCAGAACAATCATTACAATCGCGATGGCTCAAAAATGTGATGCTGGCTCAAAAATTATTTTTCGCGAAATTTGTGCAAAATGAATTTTTTTCGAACGCGATAATTCAGAAAAATGTAGTATATTACTAGGACTATCTAGAACAAACTTAGAACAGTCAATAACAATTCACATAATCGTGACTTCTCGAAAGTGAAGTGGCAGCTGAAGAATCAATTTTCTCGGAATTTTCGAAAAATACATACAAATACAAATACATACAAAAATAGATTTTTTCAAACAAGATATACTGAAACGACGTAGAATACAACTAGAAACACCAAGACCAAACCTAGAATAACTTAGAACAACCCAATACTTCGCGATTTGTTAAGAGTGGTATGTCATCCAAATTATCCATTTTCTCAAAATTCCTAAAGAATAATTTTTTTTCGAAAGCGATATTTTGGAACTCTGTAGGACAAACTTGGAACAACTCAGAACAACCATTATAATCGCGATAGCTCAAAAATGTGGTGCTGGCTAAAAAATTATTTTCCGCGAAATTCGTGAAAAATTAATTTTTTTCGAACGCGATATTTGGAACATTATAGAACAAACCTAGAACAACCCAGAACAACCGCCAGAATCGCGATACCTTAAAAGTACGGTGCCAGCTCAAAAATCGTTTTTTTAATTTACTCTGAACACCTGCCTAAGTCTTACCTGGCTAGCCAATGATGATCACAAATGATAAAGTGAGGTTATGTGACTTACGTGTAGTTCCATCAAGCGATTGGCTCATGGCTGGCTAATCAGCTTAAGGTGCAGATGGCATTGCAAATTTAAAAAGATCCTCAAGTCGGTATCTTGATGTTGCCAACATTAGCCAACCGCGGTCGCACTAGCCAGAATAAATGATCGGACAAATACAATTTAAGGTTATGTAATTGTATGCGATCATGGCTCTTACTGCGAATGAATTTAAGTAATTAATCCGATAATGTTATTGACAGTCGTTAATCCACCGATTTTTCAATAATCTAACTTTTTGTATGGTAACATTTGTAGACGATACGAAAATTTGGAATTAACTAAGTAAGATTGGCTCAGTGGACAACGTCACAATTCATCACCCAGAGGTCTCGGGATCGGACCCACGTTATGCATAAGCGTTTGACTGATATAATTCAAAATTGAATCATCAATATATTTACAGCGCTAATCTGATAACCGTAATTAGTGAATAACGAAGAATGTCGTAGAAGGGCGTAATGATGTAAATAATGCGCAAAAAGCATTCAGGAATATATTTATATGGCACCTAATATTTTGTATCCAGTGACTAGACAACCAAAGCGTTACAAAGCAGGGTAGTCAATAACTGAATCGGCTAACAACTGGCGAATCGAAAAATAACTTTACTAGCTTGTGGCTAGACACTGATGAGCTACGTTTTCCACTCGGGTTGCTGTGGAATAGAACCCGCTCCCTGCGATGTGTCCATTCGAGCTAGCCCCTTCCTATTCATCAGGACAGTATGGGGCGTACACAAATCACGTAACGCCAAATTTCACAATTTATGCACCCCCCTCTCCCCACATAATGGGACCGTAACGCCTGGCCTGACCCCCCCCCCCCCCCCTCTATTCCGTTACGTAATCGGTGCGTTGTCGTCACTAATTGCGTTTTTTTTTCAAAGACATAACTAACTATGAAAGGATCGGGTCTCTACTCATTTTATGAAGTATATATTCATCTAGTGTTAAACCACTTTTTATGATTTTTTTCAGTATGAACCGAGATATATGCATTGATTTGACGAAGAAAAAAAAATCCCTTTATTATCCCATCGATATCTTTATGGAAGGTTATCTGTAAATAAAAAGTCAACAATTTATCGATATCTGTACCATTGTAGCAATGTACCAATTGTTATGCGTAGCCGTTTTTTTATTTTGGTATTTTTACAAAATGCCAACAGTTTGGACATTTTTTTTTATTTTCTAGAACCTTTTTTTATTCAAGCCGTCACTAAAAATAGTAATTATAAAAATTTTTAAATCGGCTACGTACAACCTTAATCACTGCAGTTACATAAATGTAAAAAAAATAGAAAATCGCTTGATAAGTTTTTGAGTATTCCCTGGAATATGGTCGAAAAGAGTAGTTTCGCGAAAAACGTGTTAAAAGTTTTCGTTCCCCTTTTCTTGATATAAAGATATGTTTTATTCTACAATATTGTTACTTACATTAATGTATGAAGTCGCGGGCTATATGACGGTTCTTCATCTTTAATATATTTCACAAAATAATAAGAACCTGCACCTCAACTACTGTAAACGATGCCACACCTGTAGGGACTGAGGACACTAACCGGTCACGCTACCTGTTCTCACTAAAGTGACTGTTACGCCTACAATTTTCGGAATTGTGAATAAAAATGTTGCCAACATATTTTTCAATATATGTACCTCAAGAATTGTAAAAAAAAATCCAAATTTTGCTTGGGGAAAGTGGGAAAGCTACCGTGTAAGTTCATGCATAGTGACTTCCTCCCTTAACTGACATTTCAAATGGAAAGATGTCAACTCTCCGCGGTAAAGTTGAGCCCGAGTTTTAAATAAAAATCTTGAACATGCCGAAATTTTTCTATTTCTTGCAATTCTGAAAGCGTGATGTAACGCAAACCTCGACCCCCTCCCTACGTACGTAGACCGTAATGCCTGCCGGGAACCCCCCATCCGCCGAAATTGTGTTATGTAATTTGCGCACGGCCCCTATCTACTAATCTCCCTGCAGTATCTTCTTCTGCCTCTTATCGTCCAGACAAACCGAGGCTGTAGTTGAGCATCCTCTGGTTTGGGTATGGAGATTACTGTCCAGCGGTCTGTGAAAGACTGCTCGTAAGAGCGAGTACTCGAAAAAATCCTGTGTTTTCGAGTCGATCCGTCGGGGCCCGACCGACTCTGGCAGGGAGGAGTTGTGACATTGCAAGAATATAGGCTGTCCGAAAAGAATGTGGTAAGCGGGCCGGCGTAATTCAATGGTCAGAGCAGTCCACCAGCAATCGACAGGTCTCAGCATAGAAGCGACCCGCATTTATTTCGGATAGTTCTCGGAAGTAGTTTCCGGAGCTACGATATGTATACGTGCGTGTTCGTGCGTGTGCGTGCGTGTGCGTGTGGGGGTACGCGCGCGTATATGTGTGCGTGTGTGGGTATGGTGTCTATCGTTGTAGAATGGATTTGGATAATAGAATCGCGAGCGTCTGCGAGTAGTAGTGTTGTGTATCGAGTTTGCAAATGGGTCAGTCGATGCCGATTGATTGGCCAAAGACACCGACAACCACCGCAAGATGTTGCGTCGTAGCCGCGACGAGATTGCGGGACGGAGCGAAAAACGGGCAAACAGTCCGAGACAAATTGACGCTCTAGTCGAACTGTTGAAGCCATCATTGATCGGCACAAACTCTTTCATACGTTTCGTATGTGAATTCGCAATGTCTACCTCCTCATCTCGAGTCCTCAAAACATAACGTCTGTTACCAATCTGGAGTAAGCATGCTCATTAGGGTAGTGGGTGATGGTACGGGATTTAGAAATTGATAGAGATGATATGAAAAGTTATAAAATCCTACAAGTATTCCATCCTTTACTTTTCCAAAATTCATGTGTCGAATTCCAAGCGCACTGAAATTATCCATTTCTACGCTCGTATCAAAAGGCGCGGCAGCGTCGTGACACCACGTAATAAAAGAAGAGAACATTTATCCCACTGATTACTACCCCACTGATCGACCCCATTGACGAGCACGCTGCGTACGCTTTATGCAGTACGATGGGATGTTATGTGTCACTTTTACACTTTGATTCGACGCCCCGTGAAAACGCGTCGACGATCCGAAAATCTGATGGCATTCGACAAGTGTAATGTGATTTTTTCCTGTCGTTTGGTTCCGGTTATTTTGCGATCCGTCTACTAGATTTCGGGATCTTATCAATTGCGGCCGAATTGCCGAGCGATTTTTTCTCCCAAAAAAGTGGGCCCATAATCACGATTAGTAAAGAGTAGTAGTACATACTACCTTTTAAGTGGTGATTAACAAACAGCTTAACACCGCCAAGAGAAACGCGTTTAAGACTCGTCTCGCGAAGCCCGCCGGCTGTTTGCTATCGTGCCTGCTAAATACAGCGTGTTTCAAAATTACTAACCAACCCGGAACTGGCGGGTTCGGTGGGGCCCCCGAGTATAACTATCAAGGCGTTTTTTTTTCGTCCAATAGTTTCTGAATGAGAGCAATTAGAATATCGGAGTTCGAACAATTGTTGTAAGGCCGACGTCTGCCCTTAATAATGATGCCACTCGAGTGCTGAATCTGAGCGCGAGAGACGTAGCAGGCTACGAGTCAGGAAGATAGGTGTCTGTCTCGCTGGCCCGAGCGAGTTGACATTTCTGTCATATTTGGCGCATAAGTTCGGACCGCGCGGCAAGGTTCTAATTAAATGCACCGTTTGACAGATGACAGCAAGCGTTATTTGATGTTTTGCGTATCGATCGCTTAGGCTGCCTGTTAACCAATCGGATTTGACATCCGTGACAGGCCGGCCGATCTGTCACTTCCAGCTTCGTCTTTATTCACTTCACGAATGTCGTGCCGAAACATGAAGCTTGCCAAGATCCATGAGAAGTGTATTCCTTTGTACGAGCGATGATGAGAAAAGATCATCGCGCTCTATGAGATTATTCATCGAGGCTTAGCGTTATCTTTATATTTAGACGATCATAAAAGATAAATAATTAATAAGTCGTCAATTCAGATGTCATGCTATAGTTTTTAAATCAAAAAGCAAAATAGAAGAATAGAATGAACCGACAATTGCTCGATGCATGTCGAATCTCGAGTACAGCGTTACAGCACGTGTGTTTGAATTGTTTTTTTTAAATTTACTTGATTGCGACCGGTGTTCTGGCGATCCGGATTGTCAAGTTGTCGGGGATTTACATCGTTACACGAATAACAAAGATTCGATGTTTTGGTTTATCTAAATGCATGCTGGTACAAGAGCAAATATTAAATCAATGCTTCATATGATTTCTGGACGCCCGATCGGACATTTCTGAAAAGATTCGTCTACTTGCGTAATTGCGTTCGGCCGAGTTCCTCTTAATGCGAGTGGATAAGTTTGGCTGCCGTGATATTAATTTTGACTTCCATGATGTCATCATTGGTTCAGAAAACGATGCTCAAGAAGTGGATGGTCTATTGCTAAAATGAAGCTCGGACGAGCGTTAGACAGTGCGTAGCGGAACGACATGAAAATTATTCTCTCAATCATTTTTCTAGCATCGATGGGACTTGACAAACGGAGATGAAGTCGATAGGCTCAATTGTTTGTCGGACATCCATGGGATAGACTGGAAAGTGTCACGTTGAGTTTGTCTTTGATTTCATCTCCATTGTGATCCAGGAGAATGGATCATGTAAGCAGAGGTAAAACGTTAGCTCGTTCTCCCTCGTTTCGTTCCCGATCGCGAACGGAGAAAAATCAAATCTGTCAGTGATTCGTGCAGTATCCATAGGGCAACGCTCGACAACGTCACGACGAGTTCGCCATTGATATCATCTCCTTTTCGATAATATCGCGACGAGATGAATTAATCTCGTTCCCGATCGCGAACGGAGATGAAATCAATTCTGTCAATTATTCGTGCAGTATCCAAAGGACATAGTCGATAACGTCACAACGAGTTCGCGGTTGATTTCATCTCCATTCCGATAATATCGCAAAGAGATGATTTTATCTCGTTCCCAATTGCGAACGGAGATGAAATCAATTCTGTTAATGATTCTTCTAGTGTCCGTAGGACATACTCGAAGCCGTCCCGACGAGTTTGCCTTTGATTTCATCTCATTTCCGATGATATCGGAACGAGATGAATCCATCTAGTTGCTGATCGCGAACGGAGATGAAATCAATTCTGTCAGTGATTCGTGCAGTATCCATAGGATACACTCGACAACGTCACGACGAGTTCGCTATTGATTCCAAATCCTTGCCGATGATATTGAAACGAGATAAATTCATCTCGTTCCCGATCGCGCTAGGAGATGAAATCAATTCGGACAACGATTAGTGCATTATTCATAGGACATACTCGACAACGTCACAACGAGTTCGCGGTTGATTTCATCTCCATTCCGTTAATATCGCGAAGAGATGATTTCATCTCATTCCCGATCGCGAACGGAGATGAAATCAATTCTGTCAGTGATTCGTGCAGTATCCATAGGATACACTCGACAATGTCACGACGAGTTCGCCATTGATTTCATCTCCTTGCCGATGATATTGAAACGAGATGAATCTATCTAGTTCCCGATCGCGAAGGGAGATGAAATCAATTCTGTCAGTGATTCGTGCAGTATCCATAGGATACACTCGACAACGTCACGACGAGTTCGCCATTGATTTCATCTCCTTTTCGATAATATTGCGACGAGATGAATTCATCTCGTTCCCGATCGCGATACGAGATGAAATCAATTCGGACAAGGATTGGTGCATTACCCATACGACATACTCGACAACGTCACAACGAGTTCGCGGTTGATTTCATCTCCATTCCGATAATATCGCAAAGAGATGATTTCATCTCGTTCCCGATCGCGAACGGAGATGAAATCAAAGGTAAACTCGTCGTTACGGCTTCGAGTATGTCCTACTAACACTAGAAGAATCATTGACAGAATTGATTTCATCTCCGTTCGCGATCGGGAACGAGATGAAATAATCTCTTTGCGATATTATCGGAATGGAGATGAAATCAACCGCGAACTTGGTGTGACGTTGTCGCGTATGCCCTATGGATAATGCACGAATCACTGACAGATTTGATTTTTCTCCGTTGGCGATCGGGAACGAAACGAGGGAGAACGAGCTAACGTTTTACCTCTGCTTACATGATCCATCCTCCTGGATCACAATGGAGATGAAATCAAAGACCAACTCAACGTGACGCTTTCGAATATATCCCATGGATGTCCGACAAACAATTGAGACTGTCGACTTCATCTCAGTTTGTCAACTCCAATCGATGTTAGAAAAATGATCGAGAGAATGATTTTTATGTCGTTCCGCTACGCACTGTCTAACGCTCGTCCGAGCTTCATTTTAGCGATAGACCATCCACTTCTTGAGCATCGTTTTCTGAATCGATGATGACATCATGGAAGTCAAAATTAATATCACGGCAGCCCAACTTATCCACTCGCATTAAAAGGAACTCGGCCGAACGCAATTACGCAAGTAGACGAATCTTTTCAGAAATGTCCGATCGGGCGTCCAGAAATCATATGAAGCATTGATTTAATATTTGCTCTCGTACCAGCATGCATTTAGATAAACCAAAATATCGAATCTTTGTTATTTGTGTGACGATGTAAATCCCCGACATCTTGACAATCCGGATCGCCAGAACACCGGTCGCAATCAAGTAAATTAAAAAAAGAACAATTCAAACACACGTGCTGTAACGCTGTACTCGAGATTCGACATGCATCGAGTAATTGTCGGTTCTTTCTATTCTTCGATTTTTTTTCTTGATTTAAAAAATATAGCATGAAATCTGTATTGACGACTGATAAATTATTTATCTTTTATGATCGCCTAAATATAACGATAACGCTAAGCCTCGATGAATAATCTCAGAGAGCGCGATGATCTTTTCTCATTATCGCTCGTACAATGGAATACATTTCTCATGGATCTTGGCAAGCTTCATGTTTCGGCACGACATTCGTGAAGTGAATAAAGACGAACCTGGAAATGACAGATCGGCCGGCCTGTCACGGATGTCAAATCCGATTGGTTAACAGGCAGCCTAAGCGATCAATACGCAAAACGTCAAATAACGCTTGCCGTCATCTGTCAAACGGTGCATTTAAGTAGAACCTTGCCGCGCGGTCTGAACTTATGCGCCAAATATGACAGAAATGTGAACTCGCTCGGGCCAGCGAGACAGACACCTATCTTCCTGACTCGTAGCCTGCTACGTCTCTCGCGCTCAGATTCAGCACTCGAGTGGCGTCGTTGTTAAGGGCAGACATCGGCTCTACAACAATTATTCGAACGTCGATATTCTAATCGCTCTCATTCAGAAACTATTGGACGGAAAAAGACGCCTCGATAGTTATACTCGGGGGACCCCTTCGAACCCGCCAGGTCCGGGTTGGTCAGTAATTTTGAAACACGCTGTATACATGTAATATAATATGAGCATTTCTCAGCGTGAAAGAAACATTCCTTTTAGGGCTTATAAAAAATATAGCGAAGGTTACCCGTGTCGCAAATTCCCGATTCAAAGGATTAATTGAATTCGAAAAACAAAGAGGACCTTTTTGGGGGCTAACCATTAATTTGACAAAGGTTCTTTGTGTCTCATATCCAAACCACAAAAACTTCTTTGCAATTGGGAATAAGGCAGCAAGCAGTACATTAAGCTCATACTTTACCCTGCAAAGAATAAAACGGCGAAAACGTAGAACCGTCTTGCATTAAGCATACGTAAGAGGAAAATCCATATTGTCCCGTATGAAAAGTCTCTTTCATGGACTGTTTTAGAAACTGAACTAGTTTCAGCCCGTAAAAAGTGTGAGCAAGAAAAGCAAGTTTTCATTATGTAATGTCACGTCCTGAGAGGACCTGGGCATATACAGGGTGAGGGACTAACTGTTGCCACCTTGAATATCTCTGTAATTATCGACGTTACAAAAAAATATTTGAAACAAAAGTTGTACGGTATGAAAGGCGTTATCAAATGCGATGATTTTTTTTATCTTAGTGTAGGCGCTGTTGCACAGTAAAGGTGACCTCCACTTTTTTTAAATGGGACTGTACATTTTTTTCAACTATCTCGTAGAGCATCGAACACTGCATAAAAAATATTTAGGGGTCAAAGTCGTCCAAGGTCATTTAAGATCAAAAAGTGAAAAGTGAAAAGATAAAAAAATATTGGGGATAGAATCCCCAATATTTTTGGCCCTTATTTCATCGATGGGAATCAATGTGGTAGGAAGTATACCACATTCCTTTAAGAACCGTTAGGTCCGTTATTGGAAGAGATACCTTTAGAATCAAGAAACAGAATGTGGTATCAACACGATCGGTGCCCGGCACATTTTTCGCTGATAGCTAGAAATGGATTGCAAAAGAGATTTCCAAATCGTTGGATTGATGGATGGATGAAAGATCTTGTTTATGAAGAACGTCCAACTACGCCGGGTGATATGCGTGAGAGAATTCTTCGAGCCTGTGATTCGATAAGTGCCGAAGTGATAAGAAATTCTACATAATCCGTGATGAGGAGATCGCTATACTGCATTGATTCCAATGGCAATCATTTTGAATATCTACTGTGAATAAAGGTAATTTCACATAAAAATAAAGTTCATGTCACTTTTTGATCTTAAATGACATTGAACGACTTTGATCCCTGAATGTTTTTTATGCAGTATTCGATGCTCTACAAGATAGTTGAAAAAACATGTACCATCTCATTTAAAAAAGTGAAGGTGATCTTTACTGTGCGACGGCGCCTCCACTGAGATAAAAAACAATATTCGCATTTGATGGCCCCTTTCGTACGGTACAACTTTTTTTTCAAACATTTTTTTGTGACGATGATAATTACAGAGATATTCAAGGTGGCAACAGTTAGTGCCTCACACTGTATATTTGCGATTTCCTCTTTTGTTGCCTACGTCGAGCACAATAGCACGGGATGAGGGTTGAAGGGTAGGGCGTGCAGAGTAATGGGATTAAATGATTACGCGGTGATTTGATGTTGAGGAATAATTCTTTAGACTCTTTGTTCCATTAACTCTAATTTATCAGAATTAACCAGTGAGTTCAATCAGGTTCAATGTATACACAAATGAATAACAGAAATATGTGGTTCGCTTACATTGGATGTATGCACTCGGTCGCTGAAGTGTCAGGTGCAGATCATAAAGTTAAGCGGCCTCTGCTGGTGGGCCAGATGTGCTCACTGATGTTGACTCGCGCACAACTTAACAAAGACACGGAGTCTAACTTATGAGTACCGCGGACCGAAGATAGAATTTCCATAGGTGGAAGTAGGAGTTGAAGTTCGAAGAATTCGTATAAGAATCGCGTTAGTGCTTTGCGAAATAGAGTTCAAGGTAAAGTTATATGGTTAAGTTCGAAATTATTGATTGATTCGATTAGAGGTAGAGACATTCGAAGTCGTTGAATTCTTTCAGAATACTGCCTTCTACGAGTGGTGGTGGAACACTGGCTTGATGATTTGCTTCTTCCAGGATGTAGGAAAATTTGGGATGCTGAGGTAGTGAGAGAAGTAATCTCTGGAAAAGTACATTTTGTGTGATACATTCCTTTCGGATTGGCGAGTAGGGCATATGGCGCCTCGGTATGCCGCTTCATGTGTTGGCCATTCCCGTAGTCCGAGGGTTTTCAATGTGCACCTTTTTGGTCCTGCACGTGTATTTGTTCTTGATATGATCAAGACAGCTGTGCTCTAGCGTGAGAAAATACGCGAGACGCTTACTTATTATCGATCGGCTACATTTCCGCCGTGATAGGCCTAACTGTAAAGAAAAATATTAAGATCCGTCGAAAAATGAGAATGCCTCTATTACGTGTATCAGACTTACAATTAGTGGGCGTTCACAATATCCATGGGAAATCGCGTGCGCCCTGCATCTTCGCCGGATCTCAACAAGATAAGGGAAAGCGAGACAAATAAATACATAGTGCGCATTTGGTCGCGACGTGACAGTAAACACAACGAAAAACGTTTGCTCATAGGTATCGAGGCGCTAAAAGTATCGATTAGCCTCCCAACAAGCAGAACGACTGAAAAAAGTCTGCACATAGTGCGAAATCAAACACGGATTTATTTGTTCTGTCGTGGAAAAAACGGATAACTTTAGATATCGCGAGGCCCAAATAACAATCTGTATTGCATCGATCATACGCAAAGAAAAATTCTGGGCGCTTCAGGCATCCAAAGGAAAAAATATGAGGGTATCTCAAGGTGCAAAGAGAATATTTTGGAAAAAAGCCAAGAAACATCTTTCGCTCTTGCTTAAAGATGGATTTCTTCGCAGCGATCGGAGACATTGAAAAACTTATATTTGTAAACAAATCCACGTTTAGGTGGTTTGTCTCGCAGTAACTAAAAACAATCAACATTTTATATCTTTAGAGACGACACCAAAGTTGTGGATTTCTTCGTGGCAATCGGAGACACTGAAAACCTCAAATTTATAGATATCGCGGAGTCAGTCTATGAATTTTTCTTACATCAATGAAGGCTATTTGTACGGATATACATCTTTCATCGTCTCCAGTTGATGTCAGAAAAGTTCATAAGTGGCTCCTATAATACGGAGCCAAATATGATACTGTAATGTAAGACAAACAATGAAATGTTCATATCATTAGGCACTGAAAAGCCACAAATAAGTAGTTGTCTTTAAATAAATAAAAACAATCAATATTTTACATCTTTGAAGACTGCGAAGCCATAATCATGGACTTCTTGCAGCGATTAGAGACATCAAAAACTCCAAACCCAGATATAGAGAAGCCAGTCTATGAATAGTTCTCACATCAAACAAGGGCAATTAAAAATTATATTTCCATGCGTATACATTCTTAATTGCCTTCAGCTGGCATGAGAAATATTTAAGAATTTGCTTTTGTATACCGAGGAATCTGTGTTCGTCAATTTCTCCAATCGCCGCGAAAAAATCCATGTTCCTGGTTTCGCAGCTTCTAAAGATGTAAAACGTTGATTGTTTTTAGTCGAAAAGCTAAAACAAATATTTGTCTTGCAGTAACTAAAAACAATGAACATTGAATTCAATAGTAATTGTTTAATTCAATTGTCCAATTTAATTGTCCACTTACAGTAATTATAAACAATCAACAGTGAATTTGAAATTCACTTCTCTTTGGACTGAAGCTAAAGGAAATAAGGATTTTTGTACGTCTAAAAAGATATGAAATCCCTTTGAATAACTTTTCAACAATCGAATGTATAAAAAAAGTGAGATAATAGTTTTTAAACTAGCTATGCCAGTTTACTAGAAATGTTGTACACAAAACTGTTAAACGTTAAGAATCATATTTTTCCAAATATTTTATTTTCACTGGAAAAATTATAGTACTATTATAACATAAAATTGATATCACCGTGATATAACAGTACAACGTATGTACTACAGAAGTATACTGGGCATGCTGTGCAACGACTTGGCATGCTGTGCAACGACTTGGCATGCATCCTTAAGAAATAAAGCTCGGCGAAGGATCTTGTCCTTGCCACTAAGCATCTCTCCAGTTAAAAAAATATTAAATTGCTTATCTTAGGAATACGAGTTGATTAGATGGTATTAATCAGTGATGTACTCCTAGACCATGCGATACTTGAAATCTAATTTCATTTACTAAATTTAAAAAGTAATGCAAAAATATAAACTTGATCCCGTTGCATTGATCTAGTGGTTAGCGTACGGGCCAGCGGATCGGGCGGTCGCAGGTTTGAATGCCAGTCGCGTCTCTTTCATTGTGAAATGTATTTCTTCGACATTTCTCGACGAAAGAAGACTAGTTTCATAACTGGAAGGCGAACTTAGGACCGGCTCTATCGGTATAGGTTTTTCGCAGTTTACCTATGGCCCATGGCAGATATGTCATGGCGAATACGATACAGAGGGGGAGGTCGGCTGCGGCCGAAGGTGGGGGAGTGGAATGGGACGTAGACTATGGGGATATGTGGAATGGGAGGTGGAACGAAGTTGCGGCCGGTTGAGTCACGTAAAGAAGGGAAGACCCTGTACGGCTGGAACAAACCAATAAATAATATAAACTTGATCATATAACTGTTACACGTTGCATGAAATATATGTAGTAGGTTGATAAAAAAGTTTTGTCGCAATAATTTCAATATAATTTATTTATTTATATATCTTATACAAAACATTTCTAATCAACAATATATTCGCCATCGGTTCCTATGACACTCGACCATCTAGTTGGCAACTCATTTATTCCCTTTGCCCAAAACTGCGGTGGCTGGGACTCAAAGAAATTTAAAACATCCCTTCTGCGATCGTCGACGTTTTTGAAAGTTTCGTTCCTCAAATATGCCTTCAAATGTCTGAACAAATGGTAGTCAGATGGCGCGATGTCGGGAGAGTATGGTGGATGAGGAACGGTATTCCAGTGAAGATCAGTGATTGTTTTGTGGGTTTCCTTTGCGAGATGGGGTCTCATGTTGTCGTGGAGAAGGTGCACAGTCGCGCGTCTTGGCCGTTTTTCTCTGATTGCTTTTGCCAATTCCTGGAGATTCTCGATGTATCGCGTAGAGGAGGTCGTCTTGCCTACAGGGACAAAATTGTGAAACAGCATCCCCTTTGCGTCCCAGAAACAGCACGACAAAATCTTTTGTGAGTGACGATCAGGTTTCGGTTGGTGTGGCGTTTTTTCTCCGATAGGAAGTAAGTAGGCTAGACGCGTTCTGTTATCATACAAGACCCAGCTTTCATCTCCCGTCACAAGATCTTCTAAAAACTCCTTGCGATTATGGCGAAGCAGGAGAGACTGGCAGATGGTCACGCGGCAGTTCTTATTGGCTCCGGTGAGACGGTGTGGCATCCATTGAGCTAGAACCTTCCTGTATCCCAAGTTGTGTAAGTGATTTACTATTGACGGTTGGGTGCAGCCAAGTTCTCTTGCTAGCTCGTGCGCACTTGCGTCCGGTTTTTCTTTGGTGCAGCGGAGTAATGCGTCTTCATCGATGGTCGACGGTCGTCCGGAACGTTTCTTATCTTCAAGGCTTGGGTCTCCAGATTTAAAACGATTGAACCAACGCTGGGCTGTTCGATGAGGAACTACGTTCTCGCTGAATGCAGCCTGAATATTTTTAGCAGTTATGCTTGCGTTCGTGCCGCGCCGCCACTCGTAAAATATGATCGCTCGAAGTTGCTCCTGCGAGATCGAAGCCATTTCTGTCCACTAGAACGCGCGCTCGTCCTTTTATACCTTGTCACGCGGAAGAGTAGAAAACATTCTAGAATATTCTTGACATAGCTCGATGTCATATTGCGCCAATTCGTAAAAAAACATTTTTAAAATTTTTGCAACAACACTTTTTTATCAACCTAATACTTTGGTCGTTGTCTTGCTAACGAAGAAATATATAGCATTTTACTGTTTAAATGTATTTGATGGTTTGGAGAGAAGAGTGAAATTGAGCGTTTCGACATACGTACCGATATATCAATGTTAACCTGACAAAAAAATATTTTATTTAAGTAGAATCTATTTAAATCAAATAGGTTGTTTTCCTTGTCTCACGGCCTACTACGATCTTATTTGTTCTAAAGGTATTTTAAAAAATTTTTTTTAGCGATTGTTGTTAAATATTAAATATATTCAAATTGAATAAGTAAAGATTTGATTCAAATCAATCTTTATTTACTTACAATATACCCTGTAATTCCAAGTGTACTATAGGCATAAAATATTTCATAAATCCAAAATGAAATGAAGCATTCTATGGAGAGTTTCAAAACAATGATTTTGTATCGTCATTCGTCATTCCCTAGCCTCCTGAATCGATTTTTTTCGAAGAAAATATTTCACGTATTTGGAATCGAACCTCGAACCGACCTACCTATAGCTGCGCACGCTGCCCCAGTGCTACCGAGTGTTTCGAGAATCTTAGTCGCACATATGGCATAAGTAGCCAAATGACTCCCTATAATTATTTGTTATACCACATAAACTATATTAATTAGGTAATATCATTGTGATAATGAGAGTTATCGAATAACATGCTATATATTTTTCAAACATAACCTATATATTATGATGGGTATCGCGTGTTACCGTAGGCGGAGGGAGGGGGAAGGGGGAAATAAATAAAGGTTCATTCAATACTAAAATTTCAAATAATATTTAATTAACAATAAAAGTGAAATATAGGCTCGATATAAAAACAGGAAGTTAAATTTATGAATTACAAGAAAATATAAAAAGGCTCGATATAAAGAAAATAATAATAATGATAATAATTGACGCGAATATTTCGGGGTACTGGACACGCGAAGTCCCGACCTAATTTCTTGACCCGTTCCAAATATTTTATTTCATTCCGTATGTATTATTTCTGAATTTTGTTGGGCGCCAGCCTTGCTCGGGCAGTCGCGTTTCACGCGACAACGAAAGAAAAAATCAAAACAAACCGCTCGGTTGCCCGGCGAGCGAGAGACTCGATACACCTGCGCGGGGGGGACGTCTCACGGGTATCTGAGTGCTGACGGGGTTCTCCGACTCGATGGCCTCTTATCGGACCACGACTATTTTATATTCTTCAATAATATCTCGCAATATTTTACACTCGATTTTTATGATTAACTCGCGACAGACAAATTAATCCGCGATCATTTCGATCGGCTCGGCCGTCGGTCGAGACCTCGCCTGGCGCGACCGCGGCTACGCGCACGCGAGGGGAATTTTCACGGGGGACGGCGGGGGATCCGCCACGCACCTTCGTACACAATTTTTCCAAAAAACTCGCTATTACAATAGATTTCGGCTCGATTTTCTATTTCTAATTCACAATATTATTTTTCTATTCGGCGACGCGCACGGAAAGGGATGGCGAGGGGAAATATCACGGGAGGGGGAAGGGACACGTCAAAATCGCCCGAGCGATAAAATACCTTACACTGGCTCTATTCGGCTCGTAGCCGCTCTCGCAAAGAAAACAAAGGTGAAGAGACTTACTTGTTGGAAAATAGAGGAGGAGCGTACGTCGCGGTGTCTCTCTCTCTCTTTCTCTAGCTCGATTGCGCTTTATCTCTCTCTCTCTCCTTCTCTATCGATTTTTCCGGTTTCTATTGGCGTCCTTCGCTGACCACGCTCGGAGACACAATGGCTGGCCATGCCGGCCGGCTCCTTCGCCTCGATCCATGCGGGCGACAGATGGGCGACCTCCCATCGATTTTTGCATCGATCCGTGGCTCGCCCTTCCGACCATCGCCGATGATCGATGCCTGAGTCGTCGAGCTCCCGATCGATATGTAGGCTCGGCCACCCCGGCCGAAACGGTTTCCTCCGGGGCGTCGTGCTCCGACGACTCGGGAGATGGCGGTAGTAGGCTGTCGGTGGCGAGCCCGATGTCCCGCGCGGCCGAGGGATGGCGTTGGCAAGGATGTTCGGTGCCCGCACCGGCGTGGCCTTACACGTCAGTCCGTGGTCGACTCTCGGGGGGGACGTCGAGAAAAGGGGGGTACGGGAACGGAACGTGGAGGGATTGTCGCGGCTCTATACAATAAATCACTTAAAACTAGTCTTAAAATTAACATTGTTACCATAGATGAAGGGTGCGGCGGAGATGGAGCCCCTGCGTGGTCACGCGGGCTCTTTCTCGACGGTACGTTTGTGACGTCACGTCACAACTCCCCCCGGCTAAAACTGAAGTACTTTTGTTTGGCAAGATGAAGTACTTTTTTTTGAAGTTTGAAGTTTGAAGTACTTTTGTTTGGCAAGAGCGGTCATTCAGTTACTCTTTTACGTTCAGGGGAGTAGAGCGGGATGGGTAGTGGAGAAAGGTTGGCAGTAGTGCCCTATGGCTCCAATGTTTTCTCTAATACCTGCGCGGTAATTCTTAAATTTATATCACAGACTTGTTACCTTATTGCCCGCCTTATTTTTGCGATGGTTTTGCCCTATGGGCTGTAGTCCGTCGCGTACTCAGTCTTATACGGTCTCTCCATCGGGTTCGTGACTCGATGTTGGCGGGGACTCACGGAATGGCTTCCTTGGCCGTTCACCGTCGTTATTCCTAGTCGACTAGCTGGTTACTGGAGTACCTGCTTTTCCATCGCGGCGTCTTCTTCGGCCGTTCAGCGAAACTATTCCATGGCGGGGGCCATTAGAATGGGGTATTTCGGGATCGGGACAGCAGTAGGTGCGGCTGGGGTTTGGGGCATCAGGATCAAGGGGGTTTTGGGGCATCTGGATTGGGACACGCTTCTAGCCAAACCCAAGTTAGCACACAAAGCATAGCAAGCATTAATAAGCGCGAGTCTGTCCCTATTTGCGCTGCTAACCGGGACCGAGGCAGATTCCAAGCCTGCAGTCTCGGGGAATACGGGGATGCTCCAACGTGGCCCATCCGGTGTCGCGAAGCTCCGCTCCGGACCACCGTGCAGGGACCACGTATCCGTTTTATAATCCTCCCGCATTCCGAACAGTCTCAAAAAGTCAATCCCCATAACAAATTCGTAGCCTAACGCGGCTACGCGTAACGGAAGGGATTCAACTTTTCCTGCCAAATCAAAGGTCAGCGTAACTGCCCCGTCCACCGGAACTAATGCCTCGTTGGCGACCCGAACGCCCTCCACTATCGGTCATAAGTGAAGTCCTCTCCTCATTGCTACCTCCAGCCCGAGGTACGTCTTACTGGACCCAGGGTCGACCAATGCCAATAGGACCTCGCCACCTACGTTAATCCATAAGTGATGGCGAGCATCCGTACCTAAGGTTCCGATAAACATCTCCTCTCGGCCAGTCACGCTTTCCTCTTTACGGGGAGCCATATGTCCACAAGGGAACAAGTCGAAAACTGCCATTGCCGGGAGAGGGTCGGGCTGTTCTTGCCGCTCAGGCCATACGCTCGTCAGGGCGCATCCGTGCCGCGGCTGGGAACAGGGGATCTGAATGAACTCTTCCTTCCTTAACAACCGGCGGGGGGTACAGGGGCTTACTGCCCTCCCGCCTGGGCGTTTCCTGAACGTTTTCGTTCGCAATTGCGACACGAATTCACGTCGCATCCGGGCCATCCGCAAATCCTGCAGAATCGACCCCTCGGCTGCGCGCATTCTTGAAACCGATGTCCCGGCTGTCGACAGTTGTAACACCTCGGGCCAGATCCCGTAGGGTTGCTGGTCCGAGGCTGATTCGGGGACGGGCTGGTGGGAGTTCGTGGGGTACTCGGGGGAGGTATCGTTGGGGGTTTTTCCAGGGCGGAGGGGGGCGGGGGAAGGATTGGGGCTGTGGCTAGGGACTGGGTCTCTGAGGCTGGATCGCCTTCAGAGGGAAGCTGCCGGGACTTTTAGTCCAGGCGCCGGGGTCGGGCGCATTGGAGTGAGGGGTTTGGCTTGCCGGGGGGAAATGCGGCGGAGGGGTTGGGAAACAATTGCTTGAACCCGGAAGGTTCGGCTGCCGCTGGAGCTTCCATGGCGGCTACCTTCACACGGTTCTCCCGCTCCGGCTGCTTGTAAGCTGCCGAAGGTAATATCGACTGTGCTTGCGTCGGTGGTGGTCGGTAGGTTCTTGCCTTTTCCCTCAGCATTTCGCGGTGGCGTCCCATCCGCTGCAGCTCGAGGAAGTTGGTGATGTCCCTTCGCGGAATGTGCTCAGCGAAGTCCGGATGCAAGTTCGCACAGCAAATATCCAGCTGGGTCTCGATGGTTAATGACGGACTCAGATGGCTGAAGAGCGTCCGCATCTTGACGATGTATTCGGCGATGGGATCTCCTGGACCCTGAGTGCAAAGCTCCACTTCGCGACGGAGTCGCTCCTGCAGATCCCCATGGCCGAATCGTTCCCGAAAATAGAAGACTAATTTTTCATTCGTCGTCCAGCCATCTTTTTCTACCCAGTGCCATAAGAGGGCTTCCCCGGTGAAAGCCTCGGGAAGCGCCCTCAGCAAGTCGTCCTCGGAGAGATTCCGTGAGGTGCAATATTCGTGCATCCAGCGTAGAAATTTTTCGGAGTCCTCATCCTTCTTCCCTGCGAATCGGGGTCCGAATTTTCTCCAATGATCAATTCCTCGGTTATCCCGTGACCAATGGGTATCCGAGAGCGAAGGGGGAGCGGATAGGGGGCGACCTCTGGGAGGGGGAGGGACGGAATGGCTTGGTCTTGCCAAGGGTAGAAGTCCTATCCGAGTGCTATTACGGGGGCTCGGGGCTGCTCGGGTGTAGGTATCATGCAGCGGCCAGCTCTGGCTACCGCTAACCCTTAACAGTCCTGTGTTTGCGGGGCTGGATGTGGGGAGGGCGGGGGAAGGTCTTTGGCGGGAATGGGGGGTGGGGAGGGCAAAGGTAACCGCCGTACGGTCTGGGGGGCCTGTTCCAGGCCTTCGGGGCGCGGATGTCGGACTGAGTCGTCCACTCTCCGACCTCGTATCCCGCTGGCCCGCAAGAGTTCGTGGAGATGGCGTCGGCGTCTGATCCTCTTCTTCATGGCCCGACGTCTCTTGCGAGCCTCGCCGATGGCGACGTAAGCGACCTCCTTCGGGTTTGGTCGTGGTTGTCGGCTGGCTGTTGCCTGTCGCTGTCGTACGTCAGCGGGCGAAGCAGCATTTCCGTCAAAGGGTCCACTAAGGCAGCTGAGAGTGTGAATGAGGGGAAATCCCCCCGTTCGTCCTTCGCTGCGTCCCACCTGATCAGGGCTCCTGGAACCCGTATTCTCAGTTCGTGGCGGACGAGGCGATCCCTCACCTCGCTCTCCGTCCCGTCAATACTGAGCGCTGCCATGTCGCAGGCTCCCATTAATTCTCTGAGGGTGGTCAGGCGGGCCACCTTCTGTCGTGCCATCCTCTCTTCCGTGGCCATTAATGAAAGATCGGCGACTTCCACGGAGAGGCGTGATCTTGCTCGTCGAGGGTCGTCTAGGGGGGAGGTTGTCATAATGGGGGACGAGCATGTGGTGGTCGTGACCGTGCACGTGGTTACCGGGGCGTCTGCCACTTTGGTCGGGAATTATAACAAAAACAATTTTTCCTAAAAATAAATATACCCTGGGAGAGGTAAGGGGATTTCCTCGACGGTTCTAAGGAAAAGAAAACAACAAACTAAAATAAATTAATTAAATAAACGAAAAGAAAAATAAAATGAACTTTAATAACGAATTACTCTGTAGAATATTAATAATCTCCAATTTGAAGAGTATGTGGCTTCCGGACGGAGGCCGTGTTCAGATTCAGCGCTGTGCCGACGTTTCGCAAACGTTACAGTCTGCATCATCAGGGCTGAGAGCTCCGATACCGAAGCTCCCGTGTCTCAGCCATTCCTTATATAGTTGCAGTCATCGTTCCAGATCACTGCACCAGCCAATCAAATGTTTTAATTGATCGGCTGGTCAATTAAAAAACCGCGAGGACGGTGTGCCAAATGGGATTGACGTGATATCCACCATCTCTGTTTAGATTGTCCGGATGTTTTCGGATTTCCAAGCCTTCTCGGTGTTTCCTAGAAAAATAGCTGTTTGATGGGGCCAGACTTTGGGCTTTATCGAACTGAATGGCATGACTAGTCTCCAACCAATGCTCGGCCAGGGCTGATTGTCCAATGTGGCCATATTTGATACACCCTTGATGTTCTTTGATCCGTGTACTGATCTTCCTCCCGGTTTCTCCTATGTACACTTTACCGCATGAGCAGGGTATCTTGTACACTCCTGGTGCACTTAATGGTGGTCTTTGGTCTTTTGCACTCGGAACCACTTGTACTAGCTTCTTCTGAGGTTTGAAGATGACTCGCACGTTATGTTTCCCAAGGACCCTGCCTATGCGATCGGTTATGCCCTGAAGGTATAGAAGGGAAGTTGTCGCTATTATTTGTCCTTCATTCTCCCCTTCAGGTTCTGTTACCGTTTTCGGATCGGCTATTTTTCTTCTTAGTTATTTGATCGTTCTTTCGATGTTGCCTGGTTTGTAGCCATTATCTCCTAAAGCTTTGCGTAGGTACTCTAGTTCATCCTCGAGAGAGTTCGGTTCGGAGATCGCTAGAGCTCTGTAGACCAGAGAGCTTATGATCGATTGTTTTTGGGAGGGGTGGTGATAGGACGTAGCGTGGAGATATCTATCCGTGTGCGTTGGTTTCCGGTAAACTTTGTGGCCCAAAGTGCCATCGTTTTTCCGTTGAACCAGTACATCCAGAAAAGGAATTTGATTGTCCTGTTCTATCTCCATGGTGAATTGTATGTTTGGGTGCTGGGAGTTGAGGAAGGTTAAGAAATGATTGAGGTTTTCTTTGCCGTGACTCCAAATGACGAAGGTGTCATCGACATATCGGAACCAGGTTGAGGGTTTGAGAGGTGCTTCTTGCAGAATTCTGTTCTCGAAGTTCTCCATAAAGATGTTGGCGATGATAGGGGAAATCGGGGAACCCATGGCGGCGCCTGAAGTTTGTTCATAAAACTGGGATTGGAATTGGAAATATGTAGAGTTTAGGCAATGTTCTATGAGGGCTAGTAGGTTAGGAGCAACTTTTTGGGATTTTCTTACTATGTCTAGGGTTTCATGGGTTGGGACGTTTGTGAACAGCGATACAACATCGAAACTTACTAGAATGTCTTCTGGTTGTACCTTGATGGACTGGATCTTATTCACAAATTTCCGAGAGTTTTGGATATAGGAGTTGTTGAGGCCTACGAATTCCTGCAAGGGTTTGCAGAGAAAACGTGCCAAATGATATGTAGGGCTGCCTATGTTGCTAACGATGGGCCGTAGTGGGATGTTGTTTTTGTGTATTTTTGGCAGGCCGTAAAGCCTGGGGGGTAGGGATTCCTTGGGTGTAAGGATTTTGATGGTTCTCCGACAAGCCAGCCTTCTTTAGAAGTGTCGATGTTTTCTTTTCTACGCTTGATGTTGGGTCACGTGGTAGTTTCGTGTCCGTGTTGGTGTCCTGGAGCAGGTTCATCATTTTCCTGCAGTAGTCTGTTCTGTCCATGATAACAGTAGCATTCCCTTTATCAGCTGGTAGTACTAAGATGTCCTGGTTTTTCTTCAAATGTTGAAGAGCAAGGTGTTCTTCCTTTGTGATGTTCTGCTGAGGGGGTTTTGCTTTGTGTAGAATATTGGTTATCCGTTTCCTGATATCGTTGCTAGTATCAGGTGGGAGACGGTTGATGGCAGTTTCCACCTGGCTGATGATTTCTCTGGTTGGAATGTCTGTCGGTGTGATGGCGAAATTGTGCCCTTTTGCGAGGACTGATGTTTCAGCTGCGGAGAGTGGGTGGCTGCTTAGGTTTTTTACTGTGTGGGTTAGGATGGGTTGTTTCGTCTGTGGGCATAGTTTCCTGAATTTCTCTATTTGATTCCTGGACCTCAGGTCTGCACAATGGAGGGCTTGTTCGTGTGTGACACGGTCAAGATCTTCTCACAGCTGTGGTTCCAAACTGTCAGATAGGCGTAGGTGAAGTTTAAGGAGTTTATGGGAATTTTGGTCCAAAAGCTTTTTGGTGACAGATATTCTCTCCTTCACCAGTCCGGTATTCATCGGCCGGTCAAATAAAACATTTGATTGGCTGGTGCAGTGATCTGGAACGATGACTGCAACTATATAAGGAATGCCTGAGACACGGGAGCTTCAGTATCGGAGCTCTCAGCCCTGATGATGCAGACTGTAACGTTCGCGGAAAGTCGGCACAACGCTGAATCTCAACACGGCCTCCATCCGGAAGCCACACACCCTTCAAATTACATAAAGAGCCGTGAAAGCCTTAAAACTAAAATAAAACGCCTACACGGAGGGGCTATTTTGGGTTCTGTTAACACCTTTTCCAAACTCAGGATAACTCTGCACATCCAACTGTGCTCGTTAACATTCCTAAAAAGGTGCCGCGACCATCAAGTGGTACCGAAATGTTTTCAATTTAAAAACCCCTTTCCATCAAAATAAGCCAAGACTATGCTCCACCAGGCCTCGCTGAGACTGGTGAAGGAGAGAATATCTGTCACCAAAAAGCTTTTGGACCAAAATTCCCATAAACTCCTTAAACTTCACCTACGCCTATCTGACTGTTTGGAACCACAGCTGTGGGAAGATCTTGACCGTGTCACACACGAACAAGCCCTCCATTGTGCAGACCTGAGGTCCAGGAATCAAATAGAGAAATTCAGGAAACTATGCCCACAGACGAAACAACCCATCCTAACCCACACAGTAAGAAACCTAAGCAACCACCCACTCTCCGCAGCTGAAACATCAGTCCTCGCAAAAGGGCACAATTTCGCCATCACACCGACAGACATTCCAACCAGAGAAATCATTAGCCAAGTGGAAACTGCCATCTACCGTCTCCCACCTGATACTAGCAACGACATCAGGAAACGGATAACCAATATTCTACACAAAGCAAAACCCCCTCAGCAGAACATCACAAAGGAAGAACACCTTGCTCTTCAAAATTTGAAGAAAAACAAGGACATCTTAGTACTACCAGCTGATAAAGGGAATGCTGCTGTTATCATGGACAGAACGGACTACTGCACGAAAATGATGAACCTGCTCGAGGACACCAACACGTACACGAAACTACCCCGTGACCCAACATCAAGCGTAGAAAAGAAAACAACGACACTTCTAAAGAAGGCTGGCCTGTCGGAGAACCTTATCTAAATCCTTACACCCAAGGAATCCCTACCACCCAGGCTTTACGGTCTGCTAAAAATACTCAAAAACAACATCCCACTAAGGCCCATCATTAGCAACATAGGCAGCCCTACATATCATTTGGCACGTTTTCTCTGCAAACCCTTGCAGGAACTCGTAGGCCTCAACAACTCCTATATCCAAAACTCTCGGAAATTTGTGAATAAGATCCAGTCCATCAAGGTACAGCCAGAAGACATTCTAGTAAGTTTTGACGTTGTATCGTTGTTCACAAACGTCCCAACCCATGAAACCCTAGACATAGTAAGAAAATCCCAAAATGTTGCTCCTAACCTACTAGCCCTCATAGAACATTGCCTAAACTCTACATATTTCCAATTCCAATCCCAGTTTTATGAACAAACTTCAGGCGCCGCCATGGGTTCCCCGATTTCCCCTATCATCGCCAACATCTTTATGGAGAACTTCGAGAACAGAATTCTGCAAGAAGCACCTCTCAAACCCTCAACCTGGTTCCGATATGTCGATGACACCTTCGTCATTTGGAGTCACGGCAAAGAAAACCTCAATCATTTCTTAACCTTCCTCAACTCCCAGCACCCAAACATACAACTCACCATGGAGATAGAACAGGACAATCAAATTCCTTTTCTGGATGTACTGGTTCAACGGAAAAACGATGGCACTTTGGGCCACAAAGTTTACCGGAAACCAACGCACACGGATAGATATCTCCACGCTACGTTCCATCACCACCCCTCCCAAAAACAATCGGTCATAAGCTCTCTGGTCTACAGAGCTCTAGCGATCTCCGAACCGAACTCTCTCGAGGATGAACTAGAGTACCTACGCAAAGCTTTAGGAGATAATGGCTACAAACCAGGCAACATCGAAAGAACGATCAAATAACTGAGAAGAAAAATAGCCGATCCGAAAACGGTAACAGAACCTGAAGGGGAGAATGACGGACAAATAATAGCAACAACTTCCCTTCCATACCTTCAGGACATAACCGATCGCATAGGCAGGGTCCTTGGGAAACATAACGTGCGAGTCATCTTCAAACCTCAGAAGATGCTAGCACAAGTGGTTCCGAGTGCAAAAGACCAAAGACCACCATTAAGTGCACCAGGAGTGTACAAGATACCCTGCTCATGCGGTAAAGTCTACATAGGAGAAACCGGGAGGAAGATCAGTACACGGATCAAAGAACATCAACGGTGTATCAAATATGGCCACATTGGACAATCAGCCCTGGCCGAGCATTGGATGGAGACTGGTCATGCCATTCAGTTCGATAAAGCCCAAAGTCTGGCCCCATCAAACAGCTATTTTTCTAGGAAACACCGAGAAGGCTTGGAAATCCGAAAACATCCGGACAATCTAAACAGAGATGGTGGATATCACGTCAATCCCATTTGGCACACCGTCCTCCCGGTTTTTTAATTGACCGGCCGATCAATTAAAACATTTGATTGGCTGGTGCAGTGATCTGGAACGATGACTGCAACTATATAAGGAATGCCTGAGACACGGGAGCTTCAGTATCGGAGCTCTCAGCCCTGATGATGCAGACTGTAACGTTTGCGAAACGTCGGCACATCGCTGAATCTCAACACGGCCTCCATCCGGAAGCCACATACTCTTCAAATTACATATAGAGCCGTTAAAGCCTTAAAACTAAAATCTCCAATTCAATCTCAATTAACGTTCTTTTTCCAAAGAATTATCCACGACGGTCTTTGCCGTACGTTCAGATACAAAAAGAAAATATTTAATAATCGGTACTCTCTTCCAGGCGTAGCTAGGGGAATTTTTTCGTAAATTTATTGATCGGCTAATCCAAACAAAACGACGTAATAACCAAGCAAATCGGGGGGCTAGGGAAGTGGGAAACCGTTCGCGAGGGCTCAGCGTCACGGTTTTAAGGGAGGGTATTGAGTCTCGGATAACAAAAAAAAATAATAACTGATTAACCGAAATGGCTTAAATGAAACTATTTCGTTTCAATACTCAATTATACAAAAAACAAAAGAAAAGTAGCAAATCTTGAAAAACAAGCGACGTTTGTTTGCTTGGCTTAATGCGACTTCATAATTTTGGTCTATGACTGAATTACTCTTAAGGAAGTAATTACTTCCATCCGAAATCACAAAAAAAACAATTGTTTCACAATTTCAATTTTTCTCAAATTTCCCAATTGTCCCAAATTTTCAATAAAATGGGAATCTTTCGTTTCCTTATTTTTACCGTCCAACTGAGTAATTATTCCTAAAGGGATTTTGTTTTCCCAGCCCAAGACACGAAGTGTCTCTTAAATCGCTCAGAAGGACCCAATAAGAAACAAAAAAAAATTTTAACGCAAAGGGCAACGGGCGAAAATGGGGGCTGACCGCTCGCGAGGGGCTCCGCGTCACGGTCTTTATTGGGGCTTCGTAATAAAAAAGACAAATTACGTAAGGGTCATCAAATCAGCGAAACACACAAAAAATGGGGGGGGGGGGTATTCGTGGTCAGCGAAAAAGCGGGGAAAGCAAACAAAAGCAACGGGGTAAACCTAACGTCACGGTAGCGTCATGTCATCGCAAAAATACGGCGCAAGCTCAAAAAAACCAATGCACAAAATCTCAATAGCAAACAAAACAAGTATGCAAAATCTCGAATACAAAAAAAAAAAGCAAGGACACAAGCTCAAAAACAGTGCGAAATGTCGCGAGATCAATTAAAAAATAACGGTAGCAAAAATAATGTTTTTCAAAATAATTCAATTATTCGTTGCACAGAAAAGCATTATCCCAAAAGCAATATTACATTGCACCGAATTGCCAAAGCAATATAACACCAATGCTAATCTCTTAACATTTGCGAATTCGCAAAAATCGCAAAACACAAATAAATCGCCAAGCACAAAAATGGGTTTTATTGGGTAAGGGGAAAATGCGGTTGCCGAAAATACACAAAAAAAAATTCAAATCCTAAACACAAAGAAAAATCTTATTTATTTATTCAATTGTCAAAAAAAAAATATATTATTCGTGTGCGAGAACAAAATTATTTTATAAAATCTTCATTTTATTTTATTATTTTGTTAAATAATTTTCTGTATTTTTCAAAATTATTCTGATCACCGGTGCTGTGGCGGGACAGGCTATACCCGTCAAGGGTGGGGGAAATTCGGATTTCAAAAAAAAATTAAATTTCAACAATCCAATTCCTAAACAAAAATATATAATTTTTAACGTAATACCAGGAAAAACGAAAATAAATCACGATTTCGAATAATAATAATAATCCCAAAAATTAATAACAATAAACGAGAAAAAAAATTAATAAGAATAATCACAATAACAATAGTTGTGGTGGTCTCATTTAAAAAAAGACGGAAGTTTTTCGGGCCCCACGTTGGGTGCCAATTTTATGATGGCTATCGCGTGTTACCGTAGGCGGAGGGAGGGGGAAAGGGAAATAAATAAAGGTTCATTCAATACTAAAATTCCAAATAATATTTAATTAACAATAAAAGTAAAATATAGGCTCGATATAAAAACAGGAAGTTAAATTTATGAATTACAAGAAAATATAAAAAGGCTCGATATAAAGAAAATAATAATAATGATAATAATTGACGCGAATATTACGGGTTACTGGACACGCGAAGTCCCGTCGTAATTTCTTGACCCGTTCCAAATATTTTATTTTATTCCGTATGTATTATTTCTGAATTTTGTTGGGCGCCAGCCTTGCTCGGGCAGTCGCGTTTCACGCGACAACGAAAGAAAAAATCAAAACAAACCGCTCGGTTGCCCGGCGAGCGAGAGACTCGATACACCTGCGCGGGGGGGACGTCTCACGGGTATCTGGGTGCTGACGGGGTTCTCCGACTCGATGGCCTCTTATCGGACCACGACTATTTTATATTCTTCAATAATATCTCGCAATATTTTACACTCGATTTTTATGATTAACTCGCGACAGACAAATTAATCCGCGATCATTTCGATCGGCTCGGCCGTCGGTCGAGGCCGCGCCTGGCGCGACCGCGGCTACGCGCACGCGAGGGGAATTTTCACGGGGGACGGCGGGGGATCCGCCACGCACCTTCGTACACAATTTTTCCAAAGAACTCGCTATTACAATAGGTATCGGCTCGATTTTCTATTTCTAATTCACAATATTATTTTTCTATTCGGCGACGCGCACGGAAAGGGATGGCGAGGGGAAATGACACGGGAGGGGGAAGGGACACGTAAAAATCGCCCGAGCGATAAAATACCTTACACTGGCTCTATTCGGCACGTAGCCGCTCTCGCAAAGTAAACAAAGGAGAAGAGACTTACTTGTTGGAAAATAGAGGAGGAGCGTACGTCGCGGTGTCTCTCTCTCTCTTTCTCTAGCTCGATTGCGCTTTATCTCTCTCTCTCTCCTTCTCTATCGATTTTTCCGGTTTCTTTTGGCGTCCTTCGCTGACCACGCTCGGAGACACAATGGCTGGCCACGCCGGCCGACTCCTTCGCCTCGATCCACGCAGGCGACAGATGGGCGACCTCCCATCGATTTTTGCATCGATCCGTAACTCGCCCTTCCGACCATCGCCGATGATCGATGCCCGAGTCGTCGAGCTCCCGATCGATAAGTAGGCTCGGCCGGCCCGGCCGACCACGAGACGGTTTCCTCCTGGGCGTCGTGCTCCGACGACTCGGGAGATGGCGGTAGTAGGCTGTCGGTGGCGAGCCCGATGTCCCGCGCGGCCGAGGGTTGGCGTTGGCCAGGATGTTCGGTGCCCGCACCGGCGTGACCTTACACGCCAGTCCGTGGTCGACTCTCGGGGGCGACGTCGAGAATACGGGGTACGGGGAGGGAACGGGGAGGGATTGTCGCGGCTCTATGCAATAAATCACTTAAAACTAGTCTTAAAATTAACATTGTTACCATTGATGAAGGGCGCGGCGGAGATTGAGTCCCTGCGTGGTCACGCGGGCTCTTTCTCGACGGTACGTTTGTGACGTCACGTCACAATATACACTGTAAAAAATTATATGAAATTTACAATACATTTAAGATACAAAGGAATTGAATTTTACGAACCCAGTAGATGAAATTAAATTTGAAACACTTGTATCGTAAATTTAAAACAGGAACATGAAATTCTAACGTGGATATAGAATTTAATAGATGGAACATGGAATTTCAAAGAAACGTTTGTAAATTTGTGGATAATGTATTGCATTAACCCGTGTCTCCAATTGAAAATTACTACAAGTGTATAATAAATCAACTATAAAAAACAGAGCATTTAAAATACAATACAAGTTTGAAATTTATTTACAGCTGCCTGCAATGTTTTGTTGTTTACAGTTTATTTTATAACTTACAATTTGCTTAATATTTACAATTTAGTTGTGTTAAGGGGGGATTTTCTTTTTTTTCGACAAAAAAATCGATTTTTCGCTGACCGCTGTTTCATATTCTTCAAAGTGTTGAGAATATGTGTGCAAAATTTCAAATTAAAATTCTCAAAAATGGCAAAGTTATAAGCGACTTTATACCTGCGTGTCGACTCGCGGTGGCCACGCGCTCGTTGTCACACGGCAGGGATCGGCGCGCCCGGCAGCTGCCCGAATCTGTTGCTCGGCGGACCATAAAAATAACGGGACAGCATAAAATAGGCATTTAATTCAATGAAGGACGAGTCCTAACGGTCGTGCGAGATCGAAATATTCGGTGGAGAGTCGCTCAGTCTCGAACGAGAGTTTACTGGTAACAGACGTATATATCATGGATCGAAAATGGAAGTGATACTCATAGTCGTGCTGCTAGACCGAAAAAAAGGAAATTTGTTGGGAATATTCACACCCGAGAAACGGAAACGACGTTTGCAAGTACGTCGGTCCAGAAACTGTCGACATCGGAAGACAAAGAAATAATTACGGACCCGGGTCATGGATATCGCATTATCGCGTTTCTATCGGTTTTCTCTGAAATCTCGCAACTCGTAATATGTCAGGAATGCAAAGGACCGATCAAATTTGGCGAATCCGGTTCTCGCGGCTTGGGTTTTAAAATAGTTGTGCAGTGCAAGTGTCGCGTGCAATATATTAATTCCTGTCCTCTCGTCGATGACAAATCGTGTGAGATAAACCGGAGAATGGTTTTTGTGATGAGACTATTGGGAGTAGGCAGAGAGGGTATAAATTTATTTTGTGGCTTGATGGATATATCCCAAGGTTTCAGCACAACCTTGTACTATGCCTCCTTGGAGAACATTTACAGTGGAGCCAAAGCTGTATAGGAGCTGTGTGCGAAAAAGGCAGTGAAAGAAGAGATAGCGAAGAATGCTGAGCACGGAAATCCAGAGACAGATATTTCTGTGTCGGGAGACGGAACATGGAAAAAGCGAGGATATAGTTCCTTGTTTGGAATCACGACACTCATCGGCAAATGTTCAAGCAAAGTGGTTGACCTTGTCGTGAAATCGTCTTACTGTCACGCTTGTAAATGGTGGCAATCAAAATCCGGTACCGAAGAATACGACGATTGGTTCGAAGAACACAGCAGTGAATGTACGGCAAATCACGATGGGTCTGCTGGAAAGATGGAAGTTGACGCGATCAAAGACATGTTCCGACGATCTTGGGAAATGCATGAAGTACGGTACGCGAAATACATCGGCGATGGCGACACGAAAACATTCAAAGCCTTGTTGGAAGACAAACCTTATGGCGATGATTTGATCGTGAAGAAAAAGGAATGCGTCGGGAACGTTGAGATGCGTATGGGCTCGCGACTGAGAAATGTGAAAAAAACGAAAAAACTTGGAGGAAAAGGAAAATTTACCGATAAATTGATAAACGAATTAACAATTTTCTACGGTTTGGCTATCAGAAGACATCCAGACTCTGTTGATGAGATGTACAATGCTGTGTGGGCAACGTTCTACCACAAGATCTCGAAGAATGAAAATCCTCAGCATATGTACTGTCCCGCGGGGTCACAAAGCTGGTGCAAATGGCGCATTGCCGAAGCCGAAAAATCTCTGGACGAATTTGATCACGAAGCTCCACTGCATGAAGACGTCGCGAATGCTATTAAGCCGATTTACATTGATTTGTCATCGGGAGACTTGCTGGAAAGGTGTTTAGGTGGCGATACTCAAAACAACAACGAAAGCTTCAACGCAACCGTTTGGCGATTCGCACCTAAACACCTTCACTGTGGCGCGAAAACGATCGACATCGCGGCTTATTTGGCCGCAGGGATTTTTAACGAAGGCTTTACAGCAGTCCTTAAAACAATGACGACGATTGGAATCGTCGTTGGCCAGCAAGCATCAATATTCGTCGATCCGCGAGATAAGCAGCGGATAGAGAGGTCAACGAAACGCAGCCTCGAAGCAACGAAAGAGGCTCGAACAAGACGCAGAAGCGAAACTGCTTTACTGAATGAGTTGTTCGAAGCCGAGGAAGGCATCCTGTATGGCCCTGGCTTAGCAGATTATATTAAAAATACTGTAAGTACTCGATATGTCCCATAAACTGTACTCACAACTTTAAACGCGTTTTTGTCGAAACAGCTTTTTCACAACTGGTGTGCACGATTTCTCAAAAACTATTCAACCGATTGCCTTCAAATTTGGACAGAATGCTCAGCTGACATCCTTTTATCGTTTGATGAAGCAAAAAAGCAATACGTTTAATAGTTTTTTATTTATAACAAAAAATCGATCAATTTTTTTCGAAAAATCGATACTTCAAGTTCAAAACGTCACCAAATCGTCAATTTTTTTTTTCCCTTCATCGAACGATAGCTATATGTATGTGTCTGAAGTAAAATGCTTTTTGGGTTTTTGTTGCAGGATGAACGTGAAGGCTGTAATCGTGCACACCATCAAAAAAGGACCATCGCGCGTCGAGGGGGGTGGGAGGCGGATTTTTTGATGAAATTGTTTAAAAATTTTTTTGTATGTAGTAAACAGATCAATAAAACTATATGCCAAGTTTCACAAGTTTTCCGTTGTATACTTTCTTCACCAAAAAATTCCCAAAAAGCGGTAAATTTTGCGAAAAAAAGACACTCCCCCCTTAACATTCACTCGTGACATGTTGAGGCGGATGTACATGTAAGTAATAGGAAGAGAGAAAACCGTTGACGATACGAACGGATGCAATTGATCAGATTCGTCACTATTTCTATCGTTACTGACAACGTCAATAAAAGACGGAACCTCTTTACTATTCGATCAATTGACAATTACGAAATAGTATGACTTATCTGGGTGGTGCTGTGTTCGACGCAACCGTTACAAATCCCTAGTCCCGCAGGTTGTACGTGCGATACTTCGATCGCGAGGAGCTCCTCGTCGCAAGTTTAATAAAATAATATGGAACACGCGTGTCCTTTCTGCGGCCTGCTCGTTATAAGGTTCCGAAGGCAAGTAATGATTCCAATCGTGATCATTCTTCCTCTCTCTCTCTCCCTCTCTCATCTCTCCCCATTCCTTTTCAGACTATCCACGCACACATACAAAATCGCCTTCCTTATATTCGTATCCTTACATTATCCCCTCTTTTGTACGACATATAGAGAGTACAAAATGCACTTGTCTCGCCACACTTTCAGCATTCCAATCGCAATTCTCTACATTGATATACATATATGGGAAAACGCATACTATTTAACATACTGTCCTATATCGGCTGGCACAACGAACACCATGCGTCGTCTGTATTTCTTATCAATCCGTTGCTCCACGGATTTCGTTACATTTGTTAGGATATATTACATATATACATAACATGAGCGCTTGCTCGCATACATACACTCATCGATATACATGCTCATCCCCCCTTCTTACAATGACGGAGCCGCACGCAATGTTACTCTTGAGCTGACTGGTGATATCTCCGTAAACTAATTCTATTGTAAGTTCCCTTGATCTTTTCGGGTGAATCAACATACGTGAGAACAAATGCATTTTTTCCCAGCACTCGGCCAATCCGGTAAGGACCCTCAAATAAATGGAAAAACTTGTGCGTTACTCGATCCACATTGCTTGATAGGTGGGGCACTCGTAACATCACCAAGTCTCCTACACCAAGGTCCATTACAGGACAGACCCTTTGCTGTTTCTTTCGATTTTTAAAGCTTTCGAAGAGACGTTCCCTTGCAAGAAAGATTTCATGTTCGTGGGACTCATTCTGATCATCTGGAAAAGATATCATATCACGAATTCGGTCCTTGGCTCTGCGTCCGTAATGCAACTCATATGAGACATAGCCGGTGCTACAGTGTGTACTATAATTCAACAACATTTCATTTTTCGGAACATACTTCGCCCAACGCGTATGCTGATCAGAGCACAGCGTTCGAAATAATCGACCCAACTCTCTCATCACCCGCTCAGTTGGGTTAGACTGCGGATGACGCACAGATGAATACACTACTTTTATTCCTGCACGTTCCAACCCATGCTTCCATGCCGCCGCCGTGAATTGGGAGCCATTATCCGATAACATTCGTTTTGGTGTACCGCGTGTTGTAAGATAATCATCGACAGTTTTATGCAAAGCAACCCGCATCGTTGCTCTTTTCATTGGGTACAAACGAACCATCTTAGAAAATGCATCGATGACCACAAAGATATATTGAACGCCTGCTATCGACCTCGGCAGGGGACCGTAGAAATCCACGGTTACGAGGTCATTCGGATGGTCTGACCGAACAAAGCAATATTCCCCTTCTACCGCACGTGATAAGTGTTTTACCCTCTGACACAAGTCACATTGGAGGACCAGTCGCTTGACATCCCGGGCCATCCCTCTCTAGTAGAAAAATCGTTTGAGCTGACAGACTGTCTTATAGATTCCCATGTGACCAAAACGATCATGCTCGGATGCTACGTTAATATGTTGAAGTTTTGAAGGAACTACGATTGTCCAGTGGCTTGTCGTTCCGTGTCGATGGAACCAAATATCCTTATAGCATTTAAATCTAACCTCACCATCGCATGTCTGCATCCGAGAGCAAAACTCTTGCAACTCCCGATCCTCTCGCTGCAAAGTGCTTAGATTCTTTAATTGCTTCTTTAAGAGCGGATCGAGATCGAGTTGACAAATCAATGTCACTGCATCAAATTCACATACGTTTGTAGAGTCGCTATAATAAGATGTGAGCGCGGAGATAATAATTCTCTCGGCTACATTATCGTGAAAATTACCACTTGGATTTCTGCTTAGAAAGTCGGCGACAATATTGCCTCTCCCGCAACAATGTGTGACAGCAAAATCATATTCTTGGAGCAGCAAACTCCACCTAGATAGCCGCGCTGTCTGGAATGGCGTGGTCTTCAAAAACGTCAAGCCCTTATGATCAGTAATAATTTCAAAACAACTCCCAACAAGATGAATCCGGAATTTGTTAACAGAATAAACAATGGCAAGAAGTTCCTTCTCAGTGGTGATGTAATGAAGCTCGGCTGACGTCAAGCCTCGGCTTACTACGGATATGAGTTTATGATCACCATTATCATCGGTTTGGAACAACACTCCGCTTGTTCCCAGATCAGAAGCGTCTGTTTGAACTTTAAAACGCTTATGGACATCGTAGTGTGCAAGTTCCACCACGCTAAGGAAATTATTCTTTAAAACATCAAACGCAATCGAGTGCTCTCGCGTACAAATCCATCGACTATTCTCTTTTAACAGGGGCCTAAACGGTTCTATGTATCGAGAATGGCAAAGACTAAATTGTCGGTAATAATTGCATATCCCCAAAAACTTTTGGAGAAGCAATTGATTACGTGGTTCGTCAAATTTCCGGATGACATCCAATTTTCCTGGATCTGGTCGGATCCCTCGCGAAGAGAGGATATATCCGAGAAATAGAACACTTGTTTGGCACACCATGGCCTTACCCAATCGCAAAGTAAAGTTCGACCCCTGAAGTTTCTCGAAAATTTGTGCAAGATGGCTCAAACGCTGTTCAAAATCATCGGACGCGACCAACGAATCGTCTATGTACATGGTAAGAAATTCGCGAAATTCACTTCCAAGGGCGAGATCTATTGCACGAATAAAACCAGTACCTGCAGTTTTCAATCCGAAGGGGACTCTACAAAAATGATACAACGTCGACCCAACAAGAAATGCCGTAAATTGACGTGAATCTTTGGCCAAGGGAATTTGCCAATACCCGTGAGTGAGGTCGAGAGTTGTGAAATATTTTTTGCCATGATGTTTTTGCATAATTTCATTAATTTGTGGAGGCGATTCATTGTCGCCCCCAATCGCGTCATTCAAATGTTTCGCATCCAAGCATAATCTAATCGTCCCATCTTTTATCTTGACCACACGCAAAGGGTTACAATATTGACTAACCGATCTCTCAATAATCCCGTCCTTCAACATTCCTTCAATTTCTTTGTCAACTAGATTCCGAATTGATAACGGGATCGGGTAGGAGTGCCGTATGTATGGTTTCAATTTTAATAACTTAATGGAATGTTCGTAAACCGACGTGCATCCGGGTTTATCAGAAAATAATGAACGATATCGCTTGACCAAATTAACAGCGGCATCCGATTGGGCAGGGGCCAGTGACGTTAGCATTCGCGCGACTGAGCCGAGATCCTCAGAGAAAGACGTATCGCTATCGTCATTTATACGTTGGGTAGCAATGTCGCTTACTACTTTATCATCCACGCTTAACGTGTTATTATCATCGATTGGTATTTCCATGTTAGCGACTGTGAAAGTACATTCATGATTACTGCTCGTATCGTCTCTGTCATAGCTATTAACATCATAACAATCATCGGTGCGATCAATAGCATTCAACCTAATTTCATCTTCAACCTGACCCTTATTATTTTCTGCCACCTCAGTAAGTTGCAAGCTATCCCCAAGTAGATTATTATCGTTCGCGCGAGCATCATGAATCATGAGATCCACACATCTTGACACACTCTTGTGCGAACTTCGTTCGATTTGCAAAAATAGATGATAAAGAGTCACCGTCACGTACTTGCGTATGGTCCGATAAATTCTCAGAATTAGCGTTGATTTCTTTTATCGTCGGCTCTAGAATGTCATCCATTATATTCTGCCTTACTGCCTTGTTATTCTCCTTTCCAGTGTTTACGACTGAAGCGGTGTATTTACGAATAATTCTTCTAATGCTTCTAATGTATTTCTAATGTATTTACGAACAAGTCTCTCTGCGCATCCCCGTCCAAACGAGACGGCCCCGGAACTCAACCGGACGCCTCAGATTTGTATGGTCTTATCCCGATAGTCTATAATCGCGTTGTTTATAGCCAGCCAATCGTTTCCCACAATAATATCGGATGTCAAGTGGGGAACGACTAAGAAGATGTTCATCATTTTAATATCGTCTATCGTCAACTCTAACCATATTTGGCGACTCACTGTCGTTTTCTTTAGTCCCACTGCTGTACTAACAAACACGTTCGATACGGGTAACTCCGTCAACGCCGGGTGTTTAATTTTCTTATAAAAATCTTCGGAGACACATGTAATTTGACTACCCGTATCTACGAGTGCTCTTACGATATTGCTCCCAATCATCACCCGCATTTGAGGGCAAGTCCCTATCGATACTCGAGATCGCGGGGTTGCGGTATTATCACCATCTATATCACGCTTTAAGTCCTTGACGAGATCCCTAAAATCGTGGCACGGAACCGAACTTTTATGAACCGTGCCCACGCTTAGTTTAAATGGTTCGTTTGTTGTTCCTGATTTCCAATGTTCGTGGTCGCGATATTTGGCGGTGGAAAGCGAGTATCAGGTAGATTATACGACGCTCCGTGATACCCGTACGCGTTTGAGTTCGTAGGTCCATTTACGAGAAACTGATTTGGACCCAACATCCGTGGAGCGTTCATATTCGCATAGCCTCCGTTGTTGCAGTTCAAGTTCGGATACGGCCAGTTATTGAAATAGCCGTTCTTTTGTGTATTATACGGACTACGACGAGATTCTCGATGATTACCTGAGCCTTTACTATGACGAGGCTCATGATTCAATCGCATAGTGGATACATTGTTTTGTTTACCATGGAAATGTTGTGCGTTATTATTATTTGTGGCTCTCCAATTACGCGACGTCCTGTACTCTACCTCGCCGTGCACGCGATCCAATTGTGAGAGAGCTTGAACAACTGCATTCGTTTCAGCATAGTTGATAGTGGCGAGCCCCATTTGAACTTTAGTCGAAAATTGCCGAACTATAGTGAAGTTTATTTCGTAAGATGTTAATTGTGGGTCAAAGTATTTCGACTCTTTTAGCTGTTTATAAAAATAGGAATGCATGCTGCCTTCTTCGACACTGTAGTGCCGCATTGACCATTGATTTTTAATGCGAACTCTCGTTTGTACCGAATAAAATTCAATCTTGAACGCCTCTTTGAAATCGTGAAACTCAATTAAATCGTGCTGGACTACTTCGTACCAAATTTTTAATCGGCCTTCCATTAGACTTTCAGCCACCATTAATTTATGTTCCTCACGTACGCCTTTAAATTTTAGATATCTGTCGAGATCGTCAATAAATTCCATGGGCTTACTATCCTCAGAAAATGTTGGTACCTTAACGTTGATATGGAGGTGTTGCAAGTGATTCACCAGTCCGCTCACGAGCTCGTTGGGGACAGAATCCCCTCGATTCCGAGCATCCGGAGTCGATTCCTGTTGCAATTGAGTACGTAGCCGAGCTGTGAGCTCTTCTTGACGACTCTGCTGCTGCCTCAATATTTCGGCTTGCATTGCCTGCAACTCCGCCCTTTGATCCGAAATGCTTTTTTGCGATTCCCTTGAACTTTGCCACTCGGCTTCTATATCGGCTCTCGTTAGTGATGGACTTTGTTCATTGGCCATGTTTGACGCCTTTTGTTCCGCTAGGGGCGAATTAAATTTAATATTAGATTCATTACGTGCGTAGACCTTCTTCTGTACTTTCTTCTTCAACTCAACTTAATTATTCTCTAACACCGTACGATAATAGCTCGGATTAACTTTCGATATAGATCGAGTCACACGGTCGCTATCAGTGATCTTATTTGTGTCCATTTATATTTATACTGTATTATCGTTCAAGGCTGTGTTTCTTGCCTGACCGTTGGGCGCCATTTATGTAATGTTTTGTTGTTTACAGTTTATTTTATAACTTACAATTTTCTTAATATTTACAGTTTATTTGTGTTAACATTCACTCGTGACATGTTGAGGCGGATGTACATGTAAGTAATAGGAAGAGAGAAAACCGTTGACGATACGAACGAGTGCAATTGATCAGATTCGTCACTATTTCTATCGTTACCGACAACATCTATATAAAACGAAACCTCTTTACTATTCGATCAATTGACAATTACGAAATAGTATGACTTATCCGGGCGGTGCTGTGTTCGACGCAACCGTTACAAATCCCTAGTTCCGCAGGTTGTACGTGCGATACTTCGATCGCGAGGAACTCCTCGTCGCAAGTTTAATAAAATAATATGGAACACGCGTGTCCTTTCTGCGGCCTGCTCGTTATAAGGTTCCGAAGGCAAGTAATGATTCCAATCGTGATCATTCTTCCTCTCTCTCTCTCCCTCTCTCTTCTCTCCCCACTCCTTTTCAGACTGTTCACGCACACATACAAAATCGCCTTCCTTATATTCGTATCCTTACATGCCTGAAAAATATAATACAGGGTGCGCCAGAGAAACTTCCTTATTTGAAAGGTCAATAACAACAAAAGTACTTCAATTATTGTTTAAAATTTTTTTTTATTTGAGTATACAATATCCCAATTTTTTTTTCATGTAGTCTTGAAAATGACATCGGATAAATGGCGACCCCCATTGCGCATACACTGATGAAGTCGATTTTTGAAATTCGTATCCACTCTTTGCAGCATATCAATCGGTATGTTGGCAATGGCGTCGCGAATGTTGTTCTTGAGGTGTGCGATGGTCCGTGGTCGATCGACATAAACCAGAGATTTCAAATAACCCCATAAAAAGAAATCGCATGGAGTCAAATCTGGAGAGCGTGCCGGCCATTGGAGATCGCCTCTGAGAGAGATGAGGCGGTCGGGGAAATGTTGTCGCAACAAATTGACGAAGACCCACCAACAAATTGACTCCATGGGATTTCTTTTTATGGGGTTATTTGAAATCTCTGGTTTATGTCGATCGACCACGGACCATAGCACACCTCAAGAACAACATTCGCGACGCCATTGCCAACATACCGATTGATATGCTGCAAAGAGTGGATACGAATTTCAAAAATCGACTTCTTCAGTGTATGCGCAATGGGGGTCGCCATTTATCCGATGTCATTTTCAAGACCACATGAAAAAAAAATTGGGATATTGTATTCTCAAATAATAAAAAATTTAAAACAATAATTGAAGTACTTTTGTTTTTATTGACCTTTCAAGTAAGTAAGTTTCTCTGGCGCACCCTGTATATGTGAAATTGAATTTTACGATACGTACTTTAAAATTAATTTTTCTTTCCTTTGTCTTATTTTTCTTCTTCGTTATTTTATTAAGTTTATTGTGATAGTTTTTCGTTGTATTTTGGGGGCTTAGGTCAGGAAAATTACAAATTTTGGGATAACATTTGCGATTTTTGGCACGCTAATCAAATTCACACATCCAATAAAAAACATTTGCGAAAAAAAATTGGGATATTGTATTCTCAAATAAAAAAAAAATTAAAACAATAATTGAAGTACTTTTGTTTTTATTGACCTTTCAAATAAGTAAGTTTCTCTGGCGCACCCTGTATATGTGAAATTGAATTTTACGATACGTACTGTAAAATTAATTTTTCTGTCCTTTGTCTTATTTTTCTTCTTCGTTCTTTTATTAAGTTTATTGTGATAGTTTTTCGTTGTATTTTGGGGGCTTAGGTCAGGAAAATTACATATTTTGGGATAACATTAGCGATTTTTGGCACGCTAATCAAATTCACACATGCTTGCCACATTCATATGTAAAATACCAAACATTTGCGATTTTCAGCACGCTTACCAAATTCATATATAAAATACAAAACAGAATCAATTTCTCTTAAAAATAAACACACACCTGCTGTCCAAATTTGACTCTTCAGAGTTCGCTACTGGCCATCGAGTCCACGTTTTTCTGTGTTCTAATAATCACTGGTTACTCACAGTCGCTTGATCTGAACCTGTCTGGTAAATACTTGGCCGAGGGGATGAGTCGATCCGTCATGAATATTGGTTCGTCTCTATGATCGCGACGTTGATCTGGGACGAGACGAACGAGGACGTTTCGAAGACCTCAGCTGGACGGCCTCGGAGCAGTGCAGCCAGATCGCGCGTAAAAGTTACCCCCTCACTAGTCTCTTACGCGCCCATCACACAATCCTAGAAGCGCGTGGCCGTGAGCGAGCGACGCTCGGACATCTTCGGAAAGAGCCGAGTACGGTCGAAGAGTCCCGACTGCGCATTCGGCAGCTACACCAATACATGGATGCTAATGACGTTCATGTGCGGCCAAGCCGAAACGCGAAGTTTCGAGGGAAAAAGCAATCTGAGCACAACTCGCGGGTGATGTCACCCGACCGCACGCGCGAGGCTCTTAGATGATTTCAATGCTTATTTAGCTTTTGATTCTCTGCGTTATTAATGTATACAAAAAAATGTATCGCGCACTCTGATCGCTTATTTGTTTAGATTATACGTTAATTTAAATATAATAATAAATCTAAATTACAACTTATTTATCTTCTAAAAAATTGTTTACGCTTTACTCACATCCGTCCTTATGCCAAATAAAGTATAATTCATAAAAGTAAGCGGAAATATATTTATATTCGTATTATTATATTAATTCTCATACTTTTATCAAGCGATAAATTTATCGCTATAAATAAATAATAAAAAAAAAATAAATAAATTTAAGCGATATAAATTATCCTCAAAAACATGTCAATCATCCATCCGGCCGCGAATCGTAAGTGCCAGAAAGTGTATTTTCAACAGAAGCAATAGATGGCCCCGTTGGTAGCGTTCCTGGCTTCGGTCCGCAAGGGCGCAGGGTCGTTCCTCGCGCTCAGTGCTTTTTTTTATATTAATTATGTTTACTATTAATTCTTATTTCATTAGTTATTTTTATTAGTTATCATTATTATTTTAATTAGTTATCTTTTAGTGTCGAAAAATTTATCGCGCACTCTGACCGCTTATTTTTATTAGTTTGTACGTTAATTTAAATATAATAATAAAGCTAAAATACAAATGATTTATCTTCTAAAGAATTGTTTGCGCTTTACTCACACCCGTCCCTATGCCAAATAAATTGTAATTCATAAAAGGACGCGAAAATATATTTATATTCGTATTATTATATTCATTCTCATATACTTTCATCCAGCGATAAAGTATTATCCCCAAAAACAATCATCCATCCGACCGCGAATCGTAAGTACCAGAAAGTGCACATACACTGACACATAAAATTAAAGAAAAAAGAAAAGTTGACAATTTTTTTCGTGTTTTTCGAAAGGCTGTAACTTCGTCAAAAATGGTAGTACTAAAAAAATAATTTTGAAGCTTGAAATTTCTAGTTTATAGTTCTGACGATGATTTTTTTTTTTAGAATCACTGATTGCGCGGTCGGATGAAAAATATCACGACAAAAAAAATTTTGCAAATTTTTACGTTTTTCAAAGTTCTGCACGGGTTTAGATTTTTTTCAGACTTAACCAACATCAAGGTCATTAAGCCTAATTAATTCACTTCAATTTGCTTTTTTTTTATCTCCGTACGACCATTTTTCGCTGAGATATCGGCCTTTGAATGAAAAAACGTCCTTTTGTTTTCCGTCATCCATATCTCAGGAACTGAGGGTCGTACGGGAATTCGACCAGCAGTTTTGGAAACATAAATACATACTCTACAAGCTCTGATTATTATTGTAGGTAGAAAAAAAAAATATTTTTGCCATCAGTTTTATAAAAGTATAAAAAACGATGGTTTCTTGGTTTTTATAAAATCCACCGCTACTTTGCAAATATTATGATAAACACTGATGCTTATGGACGGTCATTCAGCTCAATATGTCCTAAGAGCCATGCAATATTCCAAATTGATCCGTTCATCGGTCTTTCTTGCCCGATTGACCAAAATATGAAAAAAAATTAAAGGAGCAAGTTTTCTCCTTCTCAGACATCAGTTCATGATTATTAAGAGGAAAAAAAACTTTTCACTACTTTTCGTACAATTGGGTATTGAGTACGCATTAAATGTTAGAAAAAAACCCTGAAAATCATATTGACTAAACACTTCGATAAAAAAAATTTTTAATAAAGAAAATGGTGAAATTTTTTTTTATAAAAAAATCTATCTTGATTTTCTTTAATGTTGACATTTTTTTCAGGTCAACATTGTACCGCCAGCATTAGAATTACCCAAAGCGTACGTAGAATTACCCAAAGCGTACCTCCACGTGGTACGCTTTGGGTAATTCTAATGCTGGCGGTACAATGATGAATTTAAGAAAATGTCAACTTTTAGAAAAAATTTCTAAATTGATTTTTTTATTAAAAAAAAATTTTCAACATTTTTTGTTATTAAAAAAAAAAAATTCGAAAATTTTTAGTCAATATGATTTTGCGGGTTTTTTTTCCAACATTCAATGCGTACTCAATACCCAATTGTACGAAACGTAATGAAAAGTTTTTTTTCCTCTTAAGGGAGCTTTCCAGTGTGACAGCCCGAAAAATCGCTGTTTTTCGCGATTTTTTTTTTTAAAGAAAAAATAATCTAATCGGTCTGGTTTTTTTTTGTATATTAATTGGGTATTGAAGAATACAAAACAATTTTTTAAAGATCGATTTATTTATTAATTAATATCTATAAAAATGATGAAACAATTGTTGCAGAAAATGCACTTGGATGTGGTGTCCACGTTGGGGGTCACAATTTTGATCTGAAACAAAAAACACAAAAAGATTATTGGTCGGTATATAATTGGCTTTCGTGCTATGGAGGCTTTGTTTTTTTTTTTTTGCAAAAATGGCGCCGGTTTGAACAAAAAGTATCGATTTTAGCATTTTTTTGGCAGTTTTTTTTACAAAAAAATAGGAAGATGTCAAAAAAAAAAAAAGCTTCCATAGCACGATAAACAATGACGTTAAGAATATTGTGTAAAAAATTTAACTCGATAGCTTTAAAACTCTGCCCTCCAAGTTGGACACCGTTTTGAAAAATGCTGTTTCGAGAAAAACGCGTTCAAAGTTTCAAGTGAGGAAATTTTAGGTAAATCGTTTACTTACGGTCAATCAGCGATGCCAGGTCCATACAATATCCCTTCTGCTTCTTCGAAAAGATCGTGCTCAATGGATTGTTCAGTCCGACGAGCTGTCCTCGCCTCTTTGCTATCCAGGGACGCCCGGCGGTTTGCTTGGGTGATGCGCGCATTCTGGTACTTAGCGGCGAAATCTGCGGCGCTCGGCCCTATCGTGCATCCCATCGTCTCCAAAATTTTTAAAATTGGGTCGTAACCTTCATTGAAGGTGCACACAGCACACTGCGTAGCGATTTCTACTATCTGCTTGCCGCAGAATACGTGTTTTGGGGCTAGTTGCCACATACAGTGATTGAAGCTCTCGTTATTGTTTTGAGTGTTCGCGCCCGTACATCGTTCTAAGAGATCCTCCGTTGTTAGAACATCGTAAATCGGCTTTAAAACTTGTTGTACGTCTTCGTCGAGTGCTGGTGGATGGGTGTACTCCTCTCCTGTGGCCTCGGCCTTGCGCCATTCGCACCACGAATCTTCTCCCGGAGGGCAATACTCATGCTGAGGATTTTCATCAGTTGAGCTTTTGTGATGAAATGTAGCCGATATGGCTTCCCTCATATTTTCCACGGAATTGGAATTTCGACGAACTGCCAAGCCATAATATTCGGAGAGATTTGTCAATAATTTTAACGTCAATTGCGCTCTTTTCGGTTCAACAGCAGTTTTTTTTGTTTGATTTTTTTTAGGTTTCGGAGTACTCGAACGAGATCCTTTTTTTTCGGTTCACTCTCCATTGCTTTGTCTTCGATTTGCTTTTTGGCCTTTTTTAGTTGAACTAACCTTTTTCTTGCTTTGTTTCCCCTTTTATATACTCGCTTTTTCACGTGCAAAACGCATTCCTTTTTTTTTACCGTCAAATCGTCACCGTACGGCTTGGCTTCTAATAACATCTTGAATGTTTTTGTATCGCCGTCTCCTATATAGAAACCGTATTTCGCGTTGTGCAATTCTTCTGATCTCTTGAATATTTCGATTATACCGTCGACTTCCATTTTTCCCGCGCTGCCTTCGTGATTGACGTTGCATTCGGATTCATGCGTCTCAAACCACGCCTCGTACTCGGGTGTTCCCTTTTGTCCTTTCCAGAATGCACAAGCCTTGCAGAAGCTTGATTTGACAGCAACATCCAAAACTTTGTTGGTATATTTTCCAATCACGGACACGATACCCATGCGCGACGTGAAACCGCGTTTCGACCACGATCCATCACCGGACACCGTCAGAATATCGCCCCGATTTTCTGCTTCCAAAGTTTTTTCCTTCTCTTCGGTACCTGCTTTTTTCACGACGGCCTCGTATATTGATTTCGCTGCAATCTGCAGGATTTTCACGATTCCATAATAGGTGTTATTATTGAAGTTTGCAGTTAAATCCATCAAGGTGATAAAATTTCTAATGCCATTTATGCCGATGCCGACCAATCGCATGGCAAAGCAGAAACGACGATTGATTTCATAAGCATTTTTTATCAAAGGACAAGAATCTATCTCGGCCGGATCTGGACACGAACACTGAACACAAATTTTAAAGCCCAATCCGCGAATCGATTTTTTAAAAAACTTCACGTCGCTATTACACTTTTTGCACTTCAACAGTTCCTGAAGAGCGCCGAAAACCAAAAAGAACTCCAAAATCACATAGCTAAACGTTTGATCGATTCGGACTTCAAACTCTGGACTCTTTTTCAAGATTTTTGCTGCCGAAGTGCTCGCAAACGTTAGATCCGTTTCGATATCGTGTCGATTTGTTCTCTTGAAACCCGCGGATCTTTTTCGTTCATTTCGCGGATGTCCGCTTCTCGAGCCTTTTCTATCCTGCCACGCACATTTCTCTTTCGTAGATCTATCCATTTTGAATGTCGAAACCGAACTGAAAGACGAACCGGACTCACGTTGGAAGGTACACGAGCAGGTAGGAACGAGACAATAGAAATAACGGTCGCACGGGCAGACGGCCGACGCGGCAGCTGTAGCGCTCCGTTGCCTTCTTCCAAGAAATGCCGTACAGTAACCGAAATAATCTGAATTTCGGCATGAAAATTTCAGGGAATATTCGGAAGAGTGTATACTATTCGATAGAGCAAAAAAAAAAAAAATCGATTTTTTGAAAATTTCACACTGGAGAGCTCCCTTAATAATCATGAAATGATGTCTGAGAAGGAGGAAACTTGCTCCTTTAATTTTTTTTCAAATTTTGGTCAATCGGGCAGGAAACACCGATGAACGGATCAATTTGGAATATTGCATGGATCTTGGGACATATTGAGCTGAATGACCGTCCATAAGCATCAGTGCTTATCGCAATATCTGCAAAGTAGCGGTAGATTTTATAAAAACCAAGAAAACATCGTTTTTTTGTACTTTTATAAAAGTGATGGCAACAATATTTTTTTTTCTACCTACAATAATAATCAGAGCTTGTAGAGTATGTATTTATGTTTCCAAAACTGCTGGTCGAATTCCCGTACGACCATTAGTTCCTGAGATATCGATGACGGAACACAAAAGGACGTTTTTTCGTTCAAAGGCCGATATCTCAGCGAAAAATGGTCGTACGGAGATTAAAAAAAAAGCAAATTGAAGTGAATTAAATAGGCTTAATGACCTTGATATTGGTTAAGTCTGAAAAAAATCTCCGAAACCCGTTCAGAACTTTGAAAAACGTAAAAATTTGCAAAATTTTTTTTGTCGGGATATTTTTCAGCCGACCGCGCAATCAGTGATACTAAAAAAAAAAATAATTGTCAGAACTAAAAACTAGAAATTTCAACCTTCAAAATCCTTTTTTTTTGTATTACCATTTTTGACGAAGTTACAGCCTTTCGAAGAACACGAAAAAAATGGACAACTTTTCTCGCTTCTTTAATTTTTTGTATCAGTGTATGTGCACTTTCTGGTACTTACGATTCGCGGACGGATGGATGATTGTTTTTGGGGATAATACTTTATCGCTGGATGAAAGTATATGAGAATGAATATAATAATACGAATATAAATATATTTTCGCTTACTTTTATGAATTACAATTTATTTCGCATAGGGACGGGTGTGAGTAAAGCGCAAACAATTCTTTAGAAGATAAATAATTTGTATTTTAGATTTATTATTATATTTAAATTAACGTATAAACGAATAAAATAAGCGGTCAGAGTGCGCGATACATTTTTCGACACTAAAAGATAACTCATTTAAATAATAATGATAACTAATAAAAATAACTAATGAAATAAGAATTAATAGTATACATAATTAAAAAAAAAAAAAAAAAAAGCACTAAGCGCGAGGAAAGACCCTGCGCCCTTGCGGACCGAAGCCAGGAACGCTACCAACGGGGCCATCTATTGCTTGTGTTGAAAATACACTTTCTGGCACTTACGATTCGCGGCCGGATGGATGATTGACTTGTTTTTGAGGATAATGCTTTATCGCTTGACAAAAGTATGAGATAATAATAATACGAATATAAATATATTTCCGCTTACTTTTATGAATTATAATTTATTTGGCATAAGGTCGGATCTGAGTAAAGCCTAAACAATTTTTTAGAAGATGAATAAGTTGTAATTTAGATTTATTATTATATTTAAATTAACGTATAAACTAAACAAATAAGCGATCAGAGTGCGCGATACATTTTTTTGTATACATTAATAACGCTGAGAATCAAGAGCTAAAAAACCATTGAAATCATCTAAAAGCCTCGCGCGTGCCGTCGAGTGACGTCACGCGCGAGTCGTGCTCAGATTGCTTTTTCCCTTGAAGCTTCGTTTCGGCTTGGCCGCACATGAACGTGCTTAGCGTCCATGTATTGGCGTAGTTGCCGAATGCGCGATCGGGACACTTCGACCGCCCTCGGCTCTTTCCGAAGATGCCTGAGCGTCGCTCGCTCGCGGACACGCGCTACTATGATTGTGTGATGGGCGCGTAAGAGACTAGAGAGGAGGTAACGTTTACGCGCGATCTGGCTGTACTGCCTCGGAGTCGAATTCTGGTGAAACGAAGCGCACCCAGCCAGCCGTTGTCGATCAAGCGGGGTGATGATGAGATTGTCGATTCGCTCAACGAGTAAATCGAAGAACTTGTCTTCCCCTGGCGACCGCGTGCCTTTGGCGTTATGGTTTTTTAAACTTTTGTGACGCCTCTGCGCATTTGCCGCGCAGCGTCCGAAATCGTGGTGCAATTCACGTTCACTCGCGTTGGGATTCCGTTACTGTCGTGATCCGTTCGATTTTCAACACGCGATGCGAGACGTTAAGCCGGATTATGGTTTGAGTACGGGAACGTGGAAACGCGTGTTGTCGGATCCCGTGTTCGATAGCCAGAGAGCGATCTTTTTACCTTCTTCCGCGAGGAAAAACCTCTCTTCTACTCCCCATTTTCTCCTTCCTTTTGCGACGGTGATGCCCTCTTTCTTTTTCAAAGCCGCGATAATTTGCGCGGGCCATGTGCAAATTGTACCACTACAACATCCCCCTTTTGTTAAGAATTGCTGAAGGACCGCATCAGAGAGCGATTCTTAATAAATACCTCCATTAAGCAATAATAAAGAATAAAGCAATAACGCAAAATTTTTCTTAAAACAAATGTCATCCAATCACCCATTCAAGTACACTTTTCTTCGCAGAGAGACCCGAAATCCGAACTTAAAAAGGACGAAAAATATAACTCACCGCGCCGAGTATGTTGAAGGGGCTCGAGATAAGGACGAAGATGCAGACGGTTAAACGCTCCTCTAATTTCCGAGCCAGTGGTTGCATTCATCAATCCGAAGGCGTTTTCACCGTAAGCCTTACTTGCAATAAACGGACCAGTATATAAATAAAAAAATTTCGAAGTCAGCTTATCCGCAGCATTGGACGGAAGGGATTTCTTAAGTAAAACTTTGTCACCCAACTTTACGTGCGACGAGGCAGTTTTTTTAGATTTTTGACGAGCAAGAAAACTCCTGAGTATATTCTCATTAGCCTTCACCAATTTCCGTTCGTAAGATTCATCGAGCTTTTGTGGAAAATTGAATAACGCCTGTACTTCCTCATGGGGACTATTTCCGGTTTGCATCTCATATAGCGAATTTCCCGTACTGGAATGCGTCGTAATATTTAAGAGTGACTCTATTCGAGGAACTAATTTTGCCCATTTGCTGTGAAATTCTGAACAAAAGGTTCTAAAGAGGCGACCTAACTCTCTCATAACTCGTTCCGTGGGGATACTTTGCGGATGTCTTACTGAGCAGTATCGGGCTTTCACCCCACAGCCTCGTAGCGTTTCACCCCATTTTGTAGAAGTAAACTGCGTCCCATTATCGGCCAAAATGCTCGAGGCTTTTCCGACGTCCTCAAAATAATGATTTGCTAGTTTTGACAGAGCTATTGTTGTAGTTGCCTTCTTTATCGGATAATGCTTGACATATTTAGAGAACACGTCCAAAACCACGAATAGGTATTGCACTCCTGCTGTTGAGCTAGGAAGAGGACCATAAAAATCAACCGTGATTAGCTCTTTAGGACTCTTAGCCTCAACCAGTCGGTATCGGCCTTCCAGAGAATAATTCACGTGTTTCACCCTTTGACATAAATCACAATGTTTGGCATGTTTTTTTACTTGTGGCCTCATCTTCCTCCAAATCAAATAGTTACGCAGATAGTTCAGAGTTTTGGCCGCTCCCGAGTGCCCTAACGCATCATGCACATACTCTGAAATACTCGCTGCTAGTTGTGTACACTGTAGGTACGACTAAACCCACTGCCTCGTTATCGGATTAATTCTGTACAAAACTTCTTCTTTCAAATGATACAACTCCGGTAAGCTCCCTGCGGTTACCAGCTTGCGTATTCGAGAAATCTGTTGATCCTGCATCTGCAAAGTGGATAAATCTTTCAAATTGCCCTGCATTAGATCGGAAACTGGTTGGTGACAAGCACTTATAAACGATGACATAACCTCCTGGCTTTGGCCCTCCTCCTTTTCACTTGGTAATTCGGCATACACCGAAGGTAACAAGATACGTGGAGTCACACTTTCCTCAAAACAACCCTTCGGATTGCGACTAAAAAAATCCGCTACCAAATTTTCTTTTCTCATCACGTAAATCACATCGTATGAATACTGCTGTAAAATGAAGCACCATCGCTTCAGGCGGGAGGTATGGAACAAAGTCGTATTCAAAAACGTTAATCCCTTATGGTCAGTTATTATTTCGAATCGTCGGCCATATAAAAATCTCCGGCATTTTTCAACAGAATACACTATTGCTAAAAGTTCTTTCTCTGTGGTTCCATCATTTTTTTCTGCAGAGTTCAAACAACGACTGACTAAAGATATCACAAACTTATTGTGGTCCTGAACCTCCTGACATAATACGCCACAAATTCCCTTGTCCGAAGCATCCGTTTGCAATTTGAAAATGAGATTTGGATTTACCTGCAACAGCATTATTGACCTTGCAAAGTTCTCCTTCAACGCGACAAATGCGTCTTTGTGTTCATCAGTCCAGCTCCAAGGCTCAGTTGCTTTTAATAATTAGCGAAAAGGCTCAACGTAATTCGCGTGACACGCAGTAAACTACCGGAAGTACGTACATATCCCCATAAACTGCTGTAACTCTTTCCTACTTTTTGGCTCAGCAAAATCTCGTATAACCATTAGTGTGTCCGGATCCAGACGGATTCCATCGACTGATAATACAAATCCGAGAAATTTAACAGAAGAGCGGCAAAACGTTGACTTATTTAATCCGAGCGTGAAATTGTTATCGTGTAAGGTGCTGAAAACTTTATCGATGTGCTTTAGATGTTCATTCCAATTAGCAGAGGTTATTTAGTAGATCGTCAAGAAAGGGTCATATTCCCTTCCAAAGATCAAACTCAAGGCTCGAATAAAACCACTACCCGCGGTTTTTAAGCCAAAAGGAATCCTGCAAAAGTGATACAGCATTGAACCATAAAGAAAAGCAGTATATTGACGCGACTGTATATGCAGACGTATTTGCCAGTAACCGTCGGATAAGTTTGACGTTATCATCAGGCACACCCCGTGATATTTCTGTGTGAGTTCTTCAATCCTTGGCGGGGACTCATTATCTGATTCGATTGCCGTATTTATATAAATACGTATAATGCAAATACGCACTCCACCATCACGTCTCCGCACTATTCGTAACGGGTTGCAAAACGAGCTATGCGATCTTTCTATTACCCCTTGCTGAAGCATTCGATCAAGCTCTTCTTGAACTTCTGATCGTAATGAGTAAGGCACTGGATAAGTTTTTTTTTACTATTGCTTCTGGATTTTTCATTTTAATACCGTGTTCATAGGTTCCGGCTGGCGTGGTCTTAGCCATAAATAAGGTCCGATATCTGGAAACCATCGCTTCCAGCGCGTCCTTTTGATTCTTCGTGAGCCTCGGAATTTCGGAAATCATACCTCTAAGATCATGTCTACATTTCTGATCCTCCCCTTCAACGTACAACCGACACGTCTGAACTTGACGATCCGATTCGCTTTCAATCTCATTCTCTATAACACTATCATTGGAATAAAACGACTCTATGTTTTCCGTTTCTCGACCATTTGATTCTTTGATCTGCTTGACACTTGCCCTCCAATCACCGTTATCGCCAGTTTTCACTGACCTTTTCGAGCCTTTAAGACAGGGTATGCTCTTAGTCATCCCGAGATTCTTTATCCTCATTGTTTTCTTCGATTTCCTATCGTTTAGCGCTAATCGTACTGCCCTCTATTGAATCAGCTGATTTAGCTTGTGATTTCACTTTAATAACCTGAATTACGATAATATCATTGAATTTCGGAGTACGAATGTGATCGTTGACGGACGTATCGAAGAAGACCAACTCGTTTGGTGACTTCCTCCCCTAAAATCCGCAAAGTTAACAGATCGTAGTCAATGACAACCCGATTCGCCAAAAACCAGTCATTTCCGAGAATGGCAGGTGTTGACAAATACGGTACAACCAACAATGTGGATGAGATCTGTAACTTTCGGATCGAGAGATGGATCTATATCTGTCGCTGTACCTTTGTAGGCCTTTTCCCGACAGCAGTCGTCACAACCAAATTCGAAATCGGTAACTCATCCAAGGTGAAATACTTTTTCAAATATTTGTAAAAATCTTCAGATATGCACGAAATCTGACTACCCGTGTCTATCAAAACTGATGTCAATCATCATAGTTCCTTGCATAAGTTCTCTTTTTAACGATTCGATCTCGGCTCTCTCTGCGTTTAGTTTTTCCCTCTCCTCATGCATACGCCGCTGTTCTTCCGCTAACCCTGCAGTCAGAAGTATCATTTCGAGTCGTTGTAGACATGTGAAGAATTCTTGTAGCTTTTATAGTTTTTGTTTCGGATAAAGGGGACACCGATGTAATCCCCTTAGTTGGCGTTCTCGGCGGTGTACGGCGCGTAACCATTTTGTGAAAACCTTTAATTTTATCCTATTACCAATCGTTTTTTTTTTCTTTTACAATTCGTGAGACTCGAATTTTCTCTTATTCGGGCCCCACATTGGGCGCCATTTTTGTCAAATTAATTTTTCTTTCCTTTGTCTTATTTTTCTTCTTCGTTCCAGCTACGTTCGATGCAATTGACGTTCACTCGCGTTGGAATTCCGTTACTGTCGTGATCCGTTCGATTTTCAACACGCGATGCGAGACGTTAAGCGGGATTATGGTTTGAGTACGGGAACGTGGAAACGCGTGTTGTCAGATCCCGTGTTCGATAGCCAGAGTGCGATCTTTTTGCCTTCTTCTTCCGCGAGGAAAAATCTCTTTCCTACTCCCCACTTTCTTCTTCCTTTTGAGACGGTGATACCCTCTTTTTTTTTCAAAGCCGCGATAATTTGCGCGGGCCATGTGCAAATTGTACCATTCCAGTACAATGCATGACCACAACAGATTTATTTGAAATTGTGAAACTGGAATTGAAAAAAGAATTCATAACCGCTGATGAAAATCACATGAAACAATGTGAAAATTATATTAAATTTACACTACATTTAAGGGATAAAAGAATTGAATTTTACGAACTCAGTAAATAAAATTGCATCTAAGACACTCGTACCGTATATTTAAATCAGGAACATGAAATTCTAACGTGGATATAGAATTTAATAGGTGCAACATGGAATTTCCAAGAAATGTTTGCAAATTTATGGTAAATGTATGGCATCAACCCGTGCCTTAAATTAAAGATTACAACAGTTGTATATTAATTAAACTGTAAACAACAGAGTATTGAAAATACAAAACAAGTTTGAAATTCATTTACAGTTGCCTTAAAAATATAATACATGTGGAACTAAATTCTGCTATACGTGCAATTCATGACCACAAGAGATTTATTTAAAAGTGCGAAACAGGAATTAAAAAAAAATTCATAAACACTGATGAAAATCACATGAAACACTTTAAAAATTTATATAAAATTTACAATATATTTCTGATACAGAGGAAATGAATTTACGAACTAAGTAGATGGAATGAAGTTTGAGACAGTTGAACAGTAAATTAAAAACAGGAACATGGCATTCTAACACGGATGTGAAATTGAATAGATGCACCATGGAATTTTCAAAACATAAGTTTCAAAATTTTTCGAATATATTGTAACGTTTCGCGATTTTACGCGAGGGTTTACCTTCCGTTTTCGGTGGTTGGGAAAACGAGGATACGCGGCGAACTCGTCGCCGTGGGAAAATTTAAGGGGTTCCCGTAGCCTCCAGGAGGACGATGTATTTTTAGGTGCCAGGAATGAAGGAACGGACTTTAAGGTGGTTCTTTGGAGATGCCTCAGTAGTTATTGAGGGTCTCAGAGACGCCATCGTAATCCGTCATCATCGGCATTCTGGGTTTTTCGGATTATTGAGATTTGTTCGGTAATGTAACAACGACTGGTTAGATGTTAGTTCCGAGGTTACTTTGGGACTTGGTCGGGTTAGGCAACATTTACGACGGTCGAGGAAGAATGGCGAGAAAGTCTGTCCAGGTGGATTCGACGTGTACGCGAGTCGCGGCGCGCGGGCGGTTCCCCGTTTGCTCTCTTTCTCTCTCGCTTATCTCGATCTCTCGCTCGCTCTCGAGTCGACCGCGAGCGTTGTTGGTACGCGAAAAGCCGTTTCGTGCCCGCTCCTGTAACAAGAGAGCGTACGCACGTTGGGAGAAGTTCGTCTGGGGTGAGGCGGATAATTCCGGTGGCACGAGTTGCCAAATGCAACAAAGCGCACGGTTGCCAAGCCGTGACGCTCACGCGCTAGCTGAGCTAGCGTTATAATAATCCGCCGACTCGAGGAAAACACGGGCTCCTCGAGTGCGAATAGCGGGGCCGTCCAGGAGGGACGGCTGACCTCCTCGGTGCCAGGCGAGGAGGACCAAAAACCAGGGAAGCTGGTTGTGGAGTTTCCCTCACGTGTAGCGAAGCGCGTTCGGCGCTTCCCGACTACACACTCCGAGTATGCGGGCGTTGGAAGATTGTAAAGGCGATCGTTCGTCCTAGCGACGAGCGATCGGAAAATTATCTAAATCCTGACTACAATCACCACGTCGACTCTATTCCCAAGGTAGGACTTCCAGCGCAATGCTGGGGCTTCCCGAGGAAATAGAGTTTCTACCCGAAGCTGGGGTTATCCAAGGATGGGGGACCAGGGCGAAGGCAGCAAGGTTCCCATCCGATGATCCGGGATTCCGGATGATGGTGACTCTACGTAATTATTGAGTGTGAATTTGCGACAGAGTGCCGCTCTGATTCGTGTATGCCCTTATATAGCCCCAGGCCCGTTAGGAGAAATTCCATTTCTCTTGCGGATCCGGAGGGCTAGGTAGGGAATCACGCCGCCGAGAAACTCTCCGATGGTGGGGTGGCAGCGTTGGTCATTTCCAGGACGTTCGCATACTATACCCATTTCCAGGGGTAAGATATGCTCGATTATTCCTCGTTCGGATATTAGGCGCACATCTGGTGTGAAGAGGCGTCGCGATGACTCTTGGTCGTACTCTCGGTGATAGGAGTGGTCAAGGTACGAGCTACGCGATCGGTATTGCTGCGGGCGGGTACTCCGGCGAGTGAATCCGCGGTGGTCTAGCTCAACGCGATGGGCGGAGCCTCTTGCGAGGTGTCGCGGGCTCGCCCCAAAATCGTCACGTAAGTGATCCGCCCGGCCGGCGCTATGGCCGGTCGCTCCGGACGCTGGTCAGAATGCTCTAGTATTGCGTACGTGAGTAGCTACTCTCGCATTCTGTGTGACGGTGGCTTACCTGTCCAGGTGAACCGTTACATCGCCCCTCCAAGGTTGACGTAGCCCTTCCTAGGGCACGACGACCTTAGCGCCTTGTCCCGGCGGCAGGACGACCCCGTGCGCTCTTGCGAGTGCACGCCTCCTCGATGGCGGGGTGCTCTGCCGGGCGCTTGATCGGGGGCCTCGTTGTTGTCGGTTGCCGGCCCCAGATGATCCGTAATCCCTCCGGGGTACGCGTCGCTCGTGGTCCTTCCCGGGCCGGCGCTTTCCATCCAGGAGCAGGCGGATGATCTGGAGGTGTGGGGACCACGTACTTCCTCTTGATCTTCGATGTTCCGGGCTCGAACCGGCTAGGCGTCCCTTCCGCGATCCCCAGCGCCTCACGTTGCCGTGCTTCGTCCTCCTCCAGATGCTGGAAGAACCACGGCTCGGTCTGCGTTTGGTGGCTCTTCCCCGTGAGTGGGCGATGCGCATTTCTTCTCCCCTTTTCCGCCGGTGCGTAGGGTCGCGGGGAGACCTCGTGACCCTCACTGTCGCTGCGTGTTTGTGTTGCCTTCTCCATGTTTTGTCAAAGACTGGAGATGGCTCGCGAGTGCTTGCTCTTATCTCGTCTTCGGTCCCGATGTTCTAGTAGAGGGGGTTTTCCGGAGGGCGCAGATAAGGACGCAGATCACGACAATGGAATAATCCTCGCTCCCGGTCGGTACCTACGTGCTTGAGAATGTATGATGTCTGGTGCACCTTTCGCGAGATGACATAGGGTCCTTCGTAGACCGGCAGAAATTTGGCAATGAGGCACACTGATGGCTGTGATACGGCGAGTGCTCGGGCAAGGACTTCATCGCCTACCTGAAATTCGCTGGCTTTGTGGTGCCGGTTGAATTTTTCGGCTTGCTTGCCTCGTACCTTGCGCATCCTTCCCGATGCCGCCAGTATGAGGTTTTCGAGCGTCTTTGGTGTTTTTCGACGCTTACCCAGGATTCTTTGCCAGGGGCGATCTACCTCCTTTCCGAAGTGTAGTTCCCAGGGAGTGAAGCCTGTGCTCTCATGATGGGTGGTGTTGATGCATTCCTCAACGACGGGTAGCCATTTGACCCATTCGTTATGTTTGCCTCTGATCAGTGTTCGGAAAAACCGAGATAGTTCTCGATTTGTCCTCTCAACGGGATTGGCTTGTGGGTGGCGGATCGAGGTCCATATGGTTCTTATTCCATTTTCTCGCAGGTATGCCTCCCATTTCTTGGCGGTAAATTGGGTCCCCTGGTCGCTGAGAATCGCCTTGGGTTTCCCAAACTTAGTGAAGTAGTCCTCCGCCAGGACTCTCCACGTGGCGTCTGTTGTTGCCTTCCGTAGCCCGTACAGACGAGTGATTTTGGAGAAGACGTCGATAACTGCCAGGATGTAACTCAGTCCGTATCGTCCTTTGGGAAGAGGGCCATAATAGTCCAGGGACACCAGTTCTCTGGGCCTGGTCGGCAAGATGTTTTGCTGGTGTGCAAAGCTTCCCACGGTGTAAATTTTGTTTCTTTGGCAGCTGTCACAGCTGGCCAGTGTTTGGCGAATAACACGATGGAGTCTCGGGAAGTAGAAGTCTTCTTTGAGCATGAGGTGGCACTTCTTTGCCCCGGCGTGGCCATAGGTGTAGTGGCAGTTCAGGATCAGATCCCGTACTCCTGCAGCGGGCACCCACACTCGCTCAGTTCCCTTTGTTATCCTGAAGAGCAACCCGTCCCTAAACTTCTGTTTGGGGTTGTCCGGGTTTTTCCTGGCCTGCTCGATGCGTTTCTCATACGCCGGGTCCCCCTGTTGCAATTCTTTCAGGCGGGCGATGGCCGCATTTAGGGCATCTACCTGGTCCTCTTCGAGTAAGGCTATGCGGATGTGCTCCTCAGGTCGTTCCTTGTCGGGGCGACTTAGGAGGTCTGCGACGAGATTTTTCTTTCCCTCGCAGTATTCTATGATGGGGTTGTAGTCTTGGATGGCCAGGATCCATCGGGTTAGCCGTGCATGGGACAGCCGGCATTCCTTGAGGAAGGTCAGGGCGACATGGTCCGTCCTGATGATCACCCGGGCCCCCAGTAGGTAGGTGCGGAATTTGGAGAGTGCCCACACAATGGCTAGCAGCTCCCGTTCTGTCACGGTGTACCGGGCTTCGGCTCCCTTCAGGGTCCGACTCGCAAAGTGGAGGACCATGGTCTCGTCGTTGTCCGAGTTTTGGGATAGGACGGCCCCGAGCGCCAGATCACTGGCGTCCGTTTGTACATAGAATGGACGGTTCTTTAGGGGGTATGCGAGGACCACGCTCGTGCAAAATTTTGTTTTGACGTTGGCTAGTGCATTTTCCTCGTTGATGCCCCATTCCCACTTTTCCCCTTTCCTTAGTAGGTGTAGGAGGGGCGCCGTTGCTTCGCTGTGTTCCTTGGTGAACTTGCTGTAATAGTTGATTAATCCAAGGAAACCACGGAGTTGTTTGATGTTCTTGGGTGAAGGGAAGGCTTGGATGGCCTCCACCTTATCCGGATCGGGTCTTATTCCCTCTCTCGATAGGATGTGCCCCAAAAACTTAGTTTCGTTTTTGAAGAAGTGAGACTTCTCTAGGCTGAGTGTCAGTCCATGTTCCAGAAACCGTTGGAATAGCTCTTCAAGGCTATTAAGGTGCTCCTCTAGTGTCTCAGAGGTGCATAGGATATCGTCGACGAAGTTGGTCACGTCGTGCAGCCCCTGAAGGACCTCTTCAAGTCCTCTCACCAGACTGGCTGTGCTGGTGGAGAGACCAAAGGGCGTCACGAGAAACTCGTATCCTTTCCCTCGGTGGGAGAAGGCCGTGTATTTCCGTGATTCTGGGTGTAGAGGAACCTGCCAGAAACTGGCACGCATGTCGAAGGTGGATAGAAATGTCACACTGCGGCATTCTTGGAATAGCTCATCAGCGGATTCCATGCGTTCGTGGTCCGGTACTAATATTTGGTTAATGCGCCTCGCGTCCAGGCACAGCCTGACTCCGCCATCCTTTTTCTTGGATATCAGGAGTGGGCTGCTGTAGGGACTCGTAGAGCGTTGGATTATCCTTTGCTGGGTGAGTACCTGTATCTCCTCATCTACTGCCGATCGGTAGGCGAGGGGTACAGGGTAGCTCATCGCCTTGAAGGGTTCGTGCGGCTTTACCTTCAGTACGTGTTGGTACGAACGGAGCAGGCCTGGTCGTTTGTCGAAGACCTTCTTATATTTCTCGAGGAGGTTTCGGAGGGCTTCCCTCTCGATTTCCCCGAGACCCGTTGTTTCGGCGACCTTTAGGTCGATTTCCTGGCCGGTCACTTCCTCGGTGGCGAGGGTAGCTCCGTGCTTGGGAATGTGTTCGTCGAAGTGCGTGTTTCGCAGGGGTATGGATGGATGATTGCCGTCCTCCTCCCTGTCATTGAGGGTTATGGTGTATTGTCCCAGGTCAATTATTGACCGTGTCTTCACGAGGAAATCTATTCCCAGTATGCATGGGCTCGTGAGGTTGGGGACGATCAATAGTGTGTGCAGGACCTTTATCGAGCGAATTTCGATCTCTGCGTATATTTGTTTGGAGACAGGAGTGGCGCGCCCCCGCGTCGCTCCCGTCACGGAGGTTCTCGTGAGTGGTAGCATGGGACATGCCTGCAGGGCTCGATGGTGGTTGAAGAGGTCCAACGCTATCGCGGATGCTTGGCTCCCAGTGTCTACCAGGGCACGCACCGGGATGCCTGCTATTAATGCCGCAATAAGGGGGCATTCTTTTACTTCGTCTTCCTCCTCGTCGTCCTCTGCTAGGAGCTCACCCCTCACATCCCTGCCGAGGCCAAGCGTCACCTCCCTCATTGCGAGGCAGGCGGGGGTGACGTCTGCTCGTTTCCCTGCTCCGGGGAGTCGGTTAGATCGGAGCTCGATTCCGCGGGGGTCTCTGTGATTTCTAGGCTTTGGATGGCCTTGCGAAAGTCACGTCGACTGTCGGGAGTTTGTCCCTTTTCGGGCGGGCCTTTGGGGTAACCGGATCGGGGAATTCGGTTGTTTCCCTGAAGTGATTCTTGGCGCGGTGGTTCTCGTGAGAAACCGTTGAAGGTTGGCCGTTCGGGGCGACCTGAGCCTTCGCGCTCTCGATTTCCCGGCCCTTCTTCATCCAGTGATGACAGTAGGTCGAGGAGGCTTGGAATGGATTCAATGCACTTTGCCCGAACAATCATTCTGACCTCCTCGGGAAAGTGTCTTTTCATTTTGTTGATGATCTCTTTGTCCGAGAGGGGCGGCCGAAGATCTTTGGCCCTCCAGAAGCGTTCAAGAAACATTTGTTCGAAAGATTCCCACGAGTGGATGTCGTTTCTCGCGATCTTCCACCACTGGAGGGCGAGGTCGGAGAAACATTGCGAGATGATGATCTTGAACTCGTATCGAGCCGAGAACACTCGATGGAAGTCCCTGAGGTCAGTTAGGAATTGCCAAGGCAGTTCATGATCCTGCCCTCCGAAAGTGGGGGCGTTTATTTTCATCACCCCTGCGCTTGTCCCTGGAGGATTGTCTTCGCCGGGTGCGGGTAGGGTGGATGGTGGATCAGTAGGGTGTTGGGTCCTATTGGGATTCCCATGACGGAGGTTGATCTCCTGGGCATACTGCTCCGGTAAACCTAGGTTGCCTAAGTTAAGCATTCTCCCTCCGGGTATCGGTTTCCCTTCCCCTTGGGGGGGGCCTAGTCCTCCAGACGCGGGGGCGATGTGACGTGTCGAGGCCAGAGGTTCGGCGCCCCAATGCTCGATTGTTGAATTTGCATCGGGGGGTCTTTGGAGTGCACTTCTAACTTGGGTATTCACCGCCTCTTCTAAAGACTCGAGTTTCTTCTCAAAGTTCTCATTGATCGAGAGAAGAGTCGCCGTCAGTGCCTTAGCGTCGTCGTCGACTCGGCGTTGGATTCGGGACATTAACTCTTTTATTGCCGATAGGGATAGCTGGGATTCTTCCGGTAGGGAATAAGCGCTGGGTGCTGATGACGCGTTATCGGCAGGATTGTGTTGTTCGGAAAGCTGGGGGTTCCAAGCGGGAAGCCCCCTGGCTCCCTTTTCTGTGCCGTCGTCCCTGCGACGCGTCCCCCTCTCACCTCCCCGCGGCTCTCACCTTACGCTGGATGCGAGGGCGTTGGGTTCGGCGGGTGGGCCGGTCACGGGGGGCAAGTTCACACCGGCACCGGGAGGGAGGTTCAGTGCCCGCCCCTCCTGACTCGTGTTCCCCTTCCGGGTCTCGCTCATTTCGGGCGCGACTTTCTTCGAGAAGGAGGGGGCGGTACTCCTCGCGCACCGAGCGGTACGCCCGAATTATTCCGACTTAACTCGGAATGTTTGGACGCCCGTGTTGTGCACAATGTTTACCTCGGTATGTACCGCGGCCTTGCGGGATACCCGAGACGAGAGACTCGAGGTGTAGTATTTATTCTATATTTTTTTTTCGGAGCTCGACGCGTACGTGAGTCCTGCTACTACCTGCGATGTTCGAGTGACGAAAACAATTTTTTTCTTCTCGGAGCTCGAGGCGCACGCGAGTCCCGCAATTTCTTGCGATTCTCGAGCGACGAAAACAATTTTTTCCTTCGGAGCTCGAGGCGTATGTGAGTCCTGCTATTCCCTGCGACGCTCGAGTGACGAAAACAATTTTTTGTTTTCGCTCTCGCTCGCAATCAGCGTAGCCTTTCCCAAGCGCGCTCGATATTCCTATTTGTATTATTCGCTGGGTGCGAGCGAGATAAACGAAATATTCGTCGCTTGCCGCGGTATATTATCTCCTCTCCCCAGCGATGGAGAAAGAGCGAGCACCGGCGAAATACTCGTTCGGCCTATGCTCGATTGTTTGATGTTGCGACGTTATTGTAGGTAGTTTGGCTCGAGATTTTTTTTCTTTCTCGGTTTCCCTGAGAGAGAACGAGCATGCTTCGCATGCGAGTGCTCGTTCTTCTTGATATTTATCAGAGTGTATGCTGGAAGAGGTATTTTTCTCAGCTTACGCTGGCTATCCGAGCTCGTGGTGATTGAGACGCCTAACTATCTATTTTGATTTTCGCCTAGAGCGTGTTTTGATGCGCTCGTTGTTTTATACATTTCCCGGAAATTTATAAGGCTTTCGGGCCCCACGTTGGGCGCCAATGTAACGTTTCGCGATTTTACGCGAGGGTTTACCTTCCGTTTTCGGTGGTTGGGAAAACGAGGATACGCGGCGAACTCGTCGCCGTGGGAAAATTTAAGGGGTTCCCGTAGCCTCCAGGAGGACGATGTATTTTTAGGTGCCAGGAATGAAGGAACGGACTTTAAGGTGGTTCTTTGGAGATGCCTCAGTAGTTATTGAGGGTCTCAGAGACGCCATCGTAATCCGTCATCATCGGCATTCTGGGTTTTTCGGATTATTGAGATTTGTTCGGTAATGTAACAACGACTGGTTAGATGTTAGTTCCGAGGTTACTTTGGGACTTGGTCGGGTTAGGCAACATTTACGACGGTCGAGGAAGAATGGCGAGAAAGTCTGTCCAGGTGGATTCGACGTGTACGCGAGTCGCGGCGCGCGGGCGGTTCCCCGTTTGCTCTCTTTCTCTCTCGCTTATCTCGATCTCTCGCTCGCTCTCGAGTCGACCGCGAGCGTTGTTGGTACGCGAAAAGCCGTTTCGTGCCCGCTCCTGTAACAAGAGAGCGTACGCACGTTGGGAGAAGTTCGTCTGGGGTGAGGCGGATAATTCCGGTGGCACGAGTTGCCAAATGCAACAAAGCGCACGGTTGCCAAGCCGTGACGCTCACGCGCTAGCTGAGCTAGCGTTATAATAATCCGCCGACTCGAGGAAAACACGGGCTCCTCGAGTGCGAATAGCGGGGCCGTCCAGGAGGGACGGCTGACCTCCTCGGTGCCAGGCGAGGAGGACCAAAAACCAGGGAAGCTGGTTGTGGAGTTTCCCTCACGTGTAGCGAAGCGCGTTCGGCGCTTCCCGACTACACACTCCGAGTATGCGGGCGTTGGAAGATTGTAAAGGCGATCGTTCGTCCTAGCGACGAGCGATCGGAAAATTATCTAAATCCTGACTACAATCACCACGTCGACTCTATTCCCAAGGTAGGACTTCCAGCGCAATGCTGGGGCTTCCCGAGGAAATAGAGTTTCTACCCGAAGCTGGGGTTATCCAAGGATGGGGGACCAGGGCGAAGGCAGCAAGGTTCCCATCCGATGATCCGGGATTCCGGATGATGGTGACTCTACGTAATTATTGAGTGTGAATTTGCGACAGAGTGCCGCTCTGATTCGTGTATGCCCTTATATAGCCCCAGGCCCGTTAGGAGAAATTCCATTTCTCTTGCGGATCCGGAGGGCTAGGTAGGGAATCACGCCGCCGAGAAACTCTCCGATGGTGGGGTGGCAGCGTTGGTCATTTCCAGGACGTTCGCATACTATACCCATTTCCAGGGGTAAGATATGCTCGATTATTCCTCGTTCGGATATTAGGCGCACATCTGGTGTGAAGAGGCGTCGCGATGACTCTTGGTCGTACTCTCGGTGATAGGAGTGGTCAAGGTACGAGCTACGCGATCGGTATTGCTGCGGGCGGGTACTCCGGCGAGTGAATCCGCGGTGGTCTAGCTCAACGCGATGGGCGGAGCCTCTTGCGAGGTGTCGCGGGCTCGCCCCAAAATCGTCACGTAAGTGATCCGCCCGGCCGGCGCTATGGCCGGTCGCTCCGGACGCTGGTCAGAATGCTCTAGTATTGCGTACGTGAGTAGCTACTCTCGCATTCTGTGTGACGGTGGCTTACCTGTCCAGGTGAACCGTTACAATATATTGCAGTAACACGTATTTTCAATCGAAACTGCCAACGTTTGCATATTAATATATGTATATAATCATACTCTTGAAAAATCGTTGTACGCAAAGTATACATTTTTAAGCTGCCTACGCGGTCTATACATTAACACGTGGCGCTGTATATATATATATATATATTTATGTATATATATATATATATATATATATATATATATATATATATATATATATATATATATATATACAGCGCCACGTACCGACAGAGGTAGGCGCGTGGTCGGTGTGCGGACTCGGCGGTCACTGAAGTTAAGCAGCATTGGAGGCTGCCAATACTTGGAGCGGTGACCGCTTGCCCGTGCACTGGTTTGCGCGTCAACCTTTGAGCGGGAGGCAGTTTGTCTGAGTTTCGGATGTTTAATACAACTGAAACTCTGCCAAATATAGCCGCCTGTATCGGCCCAGGGTTTCCGCAGTTTCCCTGGGCCCTCGTGCAAATGCGATACCCGTAGTGCATTAGGAAAGAGTAGCTGCGGTCAACACTCTGCGGGGGAACTCTGGAAGGAATGTAGGGAGCTCTGGAAGGATTGTGAATGTCGGAAGGAATGGAAGGAATAAAAAGGAGGGGATGGTAAAAAGGGGAAGGCCCCCGTACCTCTGAGGAATACATAATAATAAAAAATAAAAAATACAGCGCCACGTGTAAATGTATAGACCGCGTAGGCAGGTTAAAAATGTATACTTTACGTACATATAATATATACGTATATATTACGTATATATTACGTATATAGACGTAATATATATATAATCGTATATATACGTATATTACGTATATATTACGTATATATATACGTATATATTACGTATATATATATATATATATATATATATATTCATAAGTGTTCTCCAAAAAAGTGTGGTGGAAAAAGCGCGGTGGTGATATGTTATGGTGAATCCCAAATATTTTGCTGAAGCAGTTAAACAAAATTATCATCAAGCTACAGATATATTCTGAGCAACGCAAAAATTGGTAAAAAATAACGAAAATTGGTAATGGAATATATATATATTTGTTAATAATATAAAAGTACATTGTTAATTTTTTTGAAATGTGCATTAAATACGCCCAGATAGACGGATGTACCTCATATTGGCATCATATGTTACGGGTTTTATCAAATACGAGATAGGAAAAATCGAGAAGAAAAACGCCTCGCGAGCGAACGTAGGCCTTGGGAAAACGGATGGGTAGAGCGTTCTGGTCGGCAGGCCCTTGCACGTTGGTCGGCGGTGTGTCATGTGTCGTATTACCCGTGCATTAAGGGGTAAGGCCACTGTAAATTTTTTGAAAAATCGATTTTTTTTTATTGGCTTAAAAAATAGTTTAAACCCTCTAGAATAAGAAAAAAAAGGTCCTGTGCGAAAAAAAATTTGTTGTCCTTAGGAAATGAAGGTCGCCGCCAAGCGTGTCAAAACTTTCTCCGAAACGACTGCAATTATATCGGAGATGGCGATTCCAAAACTTTCAAAGGCATCGTGGATTCGAAGCCTTATGGAAATGTTGATGTTAAAAAAAAAGAGTGCATAGATCACGTGCAAAAAAGAATGGGCACTCGATTGAGAAACTTAAAAAAAGGAACAAAAGGTCTCGGGGGAAGAGGAAAACTCACTGCCAAATTGATTGACGAACTAAGCATTTATTACGGCTTAGCAATCCGTCGAAATTCCGATTCCATCAAAAATATGAAAAATGAGATCTGGGCAACCCTTTTTCACAAAATGTCAACGGATGAAAAGCCTCAGCACGAAAAATGTTCGGAGAATTGGTGCAGTTGGAAGAAAGAGAAAGCAGAAAATGCCTTGGATGCGTATCATCACAATCAGCCAATGAGTGAGGAGGTTTATCAAGCCATCAAACCCATCTACATGGAATTGAGCCGGGACGAGTTGCTGGAGCGTTGCTTGGGGGCCTATACTCAAAACAATAACGAAAGTTTCAACGCTACCGTTTGGAGTTTGGCCCCCAAATCATCCTCAAGCGGAAAAACTGTACTAGATATTGCGACGGATATCGCTGTTTGCATATTCAATGGCGGCCTTACCAACGTCTTGCAAATATTCAAGATGTTGGAGGTGGAAATTGGTGTACAGTTATATAATTTCTGCATCGAAGCCGACGCCAAACGCATCACGCACGCGGAGACATCTCTGAGCGACGCGGCCAAAAGTGCGCGCGCGCTCCAAAAATCAACCAGGAAAGACGAAGAAGATGAAAATTTGGCTATCGAAGGACAAATGTATGGTGCTGGGATTGCAGACTAACGGTAAAAATTTTGTTTAACTTCTTTTTTTAATTTTTTCCAATAAAAAACTATTCGCAAAACTTTAAACGCGTTTTTCTCGAAACATGGTTTTTCAAAATGGCACGCAGCATAACTCGAACAATTTTCATTTTTTTTACTTGAAATTTTAACCAGATGTGAACATTTACATTATCTTGAGAATGTCGATCGGAATTTTCAAGAACTTTATTTATTGATTTTTTATTAACAAAAAACTTGCCGTTTTTTTCGTCAAAAATCAATTTTTTTTTCAAACGCACGCCAAATCCACAAAAATTGATACTTTTTAAAATCCGATCGACATTCTCTAGCTATAGCCCTCTAGATTAATGGTTTTTTTTTTTTTGTTCTAGATTCAAGAGTGCACCAGTGGTGCTGCGTGCCGCGGAGCCCTGGAAGCAAAACATGTCCCGGGAAGATAGCTGTGGAACCGCCATTTTGTTTTTTTTTTTACTGTAAAAAAATTTTATAATAAAGTTTAATGTATGCCCGATAACACCATTAAAAGTTTTTTTTCAAATACCTTCAATTTCGGGAGCAAACAATTAGTGAAAAAACCTTTTTTTTTGGGCCGTTACAGTGGCCTTACTCCTTAATCTAGAATACAAGTGAGACTTTCAAGTTTTTATTGAAATAATTTTCTACCTATGATTAAACATTTCATCTTGGATTCTTGAATCGCGAGACAATTATTTGAAACAAAATTAGTTCTTTTAAAAAAAGCTAATCGGGTACCTGGCATTCCATGGTACCGCCATTGTAAAAAGTTTTGTACCCAACCTTTCCTAGCGGGACCCGTGGCGCGTTCGGTACATGTCAGCGTGCGCGGCTCACGTCGGCCGCGCTCAACCCACCTCGGCGGCTCGCGACGACCGATGGTCGCGCGTAGTTCGCGTAGCGTCCGAGGGTCGGCGCCTTGTTCCGCACTTTCCCATAGCCACTCGTAGCTTCGGTCGGGCATATAACCCGACCACCGGCTACGATCGTCCTAGAAAAAACAGACGCGTTCGCAACTCGTGCACGCGTCGGAGAGTGTCGCAAATCCGTTACCTCTCCATATCCACGCCAGAGTCGCAGTTCGTGAACTCGCCTATCCGGAAGGAAATTATTTTCCCCTTTTTACGCCGGCCGGTGTTGAAGGAAGAAATCTCACAAAAACCACCTTCTATTTTTACCTCGAGCTCCCGTCGAGGAGGATAAATACGAGTGACATTTTCCGTGGGCTTAATTATCAATTTCTGAAATGAACTTAATACTTAGGGTCAGTAATTTTAATACACACCAGTATGTTGATATTAGCAAATGGTTCTCGAATTTAATATACACTCGTATATTGATAACAGTAAATGGTTCTTGATTTCAATATACATGGATGTGAACATTTTCTTACCCGTGCATTATTTTTCAAACGCACTAGAATATTAATATTACGGAGCTACACTTTTATTTTTAAAATAACCTATTTTGGGATTTCAAAATCGTATCTGAAATTTCATAAGCAGTATCCGCATAAAAACTTCCTACACTTGTGTATTAATTTTTATACAAAAATGTTTTACAGTGTATATTGTAACGGGTCGGAATTGGTTACAAATAAATTTGTTTATTCGGGACTCGAGCAGGGAAGAATTTAGTTGAGACTCGGGTGATTTTGGTTTTTCGTAATAAAAAACAGTTTATTCAGTTTCATGGCTCGATATAGTCTAACAAGGGGACAGTACGGCAGTCGGATTTTTGTAATTTTTCGTACTCGTAGTACGTGAAGTTCAGAGCTCGAATATTAATATCCCAAAGAAGTTCGACGCCATATTCAGAAATTTTCGAGAAAATTGACTTTGAAGTTTTCGAGCGCACTATTATCCCACAAAGATGCAACGATATTCGGACCGGGCTCGTGGCGTACCCGGTAGCGCTCGAGTCTAGTAATCGCGGGGTCGCTGGTTCGAGTCTCACTTGGAAATTTTTTTTTTTTCTTTTGTTTTTTTAATTCGCATACCTCCGTCATTTAAATATCCCGATAAATTTTCGTTGTATATAATCACATATTATTATATATAATTAATATAATATATCTATATATGTTTATATATGGACAAAATCCATATATAGTTATTTATGTACAAAATTCATTATAGTTATACATAATTATATATTTTCTCATATATGATCATATATTATTTATACATAACAATAGGTGATTATTCATAAAAAAATAAATAAATAATCCCGGGATAAAAATCATAAAATCTATGCTAATTCACATATATGTAATTATAATTGTCAATGATAAATGCAAGTCTTATTTTTGATTATCTCTTGCTTGAAATTGCGAATAGGCGACGTAAAAATATCCAGTAATAATATTTACATAAACGCAAACTTTCAAACGATGTACGCAGAACTGTTATTCACAATATCGACGGTTGCCAAAGCAAGCGTTATATTCATATATTTCAACATTTATTCTTCTATTTATATTCCCATTAATCTACAAGGGAGTTTATGTAAATATTATTACTGGATATTTTTACGTCGCCTATTCGCAATTTCAAGCAAGAGATAATCAAAAACAAGACTTGCATTTATCATTGACAATTATAATTACATATATGTGAATTAGCATAGATTTTATAATTTTTATCCCGGGATTATTTATTTATTTTTTTATAAATAATCACTTATTGTTATATATAAATAATATATGATCATATATGAGAAAATATATAATTATGTATAACTATAATGAATTTTGTACATAAATAACAATATATGCATTTTGTCCATACATAAACATATATAGATATATTATGTTAATTATATATAATAATATGTGATTATATACAACAAAAATTTATCGGGATATTTAAATGACGGAGGTATGCGAATTAAAAAAAAAATGAAAAAAAAATAAATAAATTCGAAGTGAGACTCGAACCAGCGACCCCGCGATTACGAGACTCGAGCACTACCGGGTACGCCACGAGCCCGGTTCGAATATCGTTGCATCTTTGTGGGATAAGAGTGCGCTCGAAAACTTCAAAGTCAATTTTCTCAAAAATTTCTGAATATGGCGTCGAACTGCTTTGGGATATTAATATTCGAGCTCTGAACTTCACATGAGTACGAAAAATTACAAAAATCCGACTGCCGTACTGTCCCCTTGTAAAATACGCCTTGTGTAAGTGTACAGTGTTGTTTGTGTTGTTTTTCGTGTGATTATATAGCGCCGCTTTTCCGTCGATAAATGTTAATTGCGCGTAATTACTCGGATGGTAAACTCTACCGGGCGCGACCGGTATTGATTAGCAGGCGTCGCTAATCTTTCCCCCTCCCTTACTCGCACCATCGATCGCGGCGCGGTGGATCGTGACGCGCTGGCTCGCCTAATGTTTACGTTGTATCGGTATATGTGTGCGTGTGTCTATGTGTGTTGTGATTTTTAAGAGTATCGCGAGGCTTGCAAATTTATTTTAGAGATACTATTTATTTAAATAATACCTCTTTGATGATTTTATTTTATTTTATTTGATACAATTATTCCTCTTTCCATTTCCGATAAATGAATTCGCTCTTCTTTGGTGTTTAAAAAAAATCGTTTTATCCTTCTCGTTTTTCTTTATCTTGTGATCAGTACTCACGAGAAGCCTATACTTAAATACATCAATATTCTTTTTATTTTTAACCCTACAACGCATGACTTTTTCGTGCCTTCAAAAGCATGACTGGGGTCTGAACGTACCCCCGCGCTTTGTTTATATCATACAATCGGTCCTATTACGATAAACTGACTTTTACGAACGTGATTCTCTTCGGTTTTTTATAAGGAAGAGAATGCCGTTCGAAAAAAATGATTTAATTCACATTCAGTTGGTCAAAAACCCATTTGAAGACTGAAAACCGGGAAAAAAACAGCAAAAAGCTCATTTTTCAAGGTTCGCATGGAGTGCGTTCGGACCCCAGTCATGCGTTATAGGGTTAAATTTCCCGTTCCTCCCGTGTTCCTTATCCGTGGATCAGTAGTCACGACAGTTTCCCTATTTTAATCCCTTTTTTTCTGCCTTCTCGCTTTCCTTATCGGAAGGCTAGTAATAACGAGAAGGTCCCCAAATTTTCTAATATTTTCTCGCTTAAGGGAGACTGTGTCCTTGGAGTGCCATATTTCAGGTGTTTACATTTTATTTTTTTTAAAGGAAACGAGTAAAGCTTTTTGAGTGCGGTTTTTTTCTTGCTTTTATTCATGATATACAGAACGTTCAAATTTTTTTTTTTTTTTTTTAAACCAAAATGGCGGCCGTTGCAGCTCCGCGAAAACAGGTCCTCAAAAATCGCGGGAGGTAAACGGCTGACATCACTGCCCCCTCTTTGTTGATCTGAAACACAAATTTAAAGCATATTATCAATCTGTGACCCTTTGGTCATGGAATGACGGATGGGTTTTTCGTTTAGTACAAATTTCGGCAAATGGCGGCAATTCAAAAAAAGAATCGAATTTTCGCGTTTTTTTTCGCATAAAAAAATAAATGCAAAAATGCAAAAATGTATCTATCAAAAAAACGATCGGTCATTCCGTGAAGACATATTTTCTGAGTATGCTTTCCAAATTTCAGGTCGATATGTTAATTACAGCGGTCAGGAGAATGTCAGCCATCGTTTAAAAACGTGTTTTCGAGAAAAACGCGTTTAAAGTTTTGTAATGTGTTTACACAAATGTGTTTATAATTACCGCTAATCAGCAATGCCTGGTCCATAGAGGCATCCCTCCTCTTCTTCTAGCTGCTCATGTTGAGCCGCTAACATCTCCCGCTGCTCAATCAAGGACAAAGTCTCCGTTAAGAGCTAAAACCCCTGCTTTTTCTGCAACCTGTTCCCAATTCTCCCTTTCTTCGTTTCTTAACGTTCCGCGTTCACAACGTTTCCTGTCTACTGGGGATGTACTTTGCCAAGCAGTACTTGTTAATTTACGAAAAATCGGAGTCTTTCTGGGAACGACTCCTTCCCGTGTGAGAAATGCACTCGGCATAAACTACTTTGACCGCTGTCTAGATTGACCTAGATAGCATAACTCGCGAGGTGCTAGGTTGTGGCTGGCAAGTTTTTGCTAACTAGTTTTGGGTACCTCGCCGCTAGATGACGATAAAGTAGTTTTCCTCGTATGTTTTTTCGCAGTGTTACTTAGCCGCTAGATGGAGAAAACAGATTTTCTCTCGATACATCGAGTCGCCGGTCTGAGTGCATGCCACGGTGGATTATCACCTTTTTTCTTCGTGTGACAGTTTTATCAGACGGAGAAAAATTATTCCTCAAGTAATAATCATTAAAATTATGGACAAAAAGCGGGAGAAAAAATCCAGTCGAGATAGAGTCCGTAAATAGCGAGCCATAAAAGCCGATATAAACGATGCGATCGCATAATGTTTGCAAAATCAAGAACGCAATGGTAAGAGCAATTTTCGATAAAAATTAACATTCATTTGCAAAAAAAATTAATAAACCAACTAGTTTTAGAAAGATACAAGCATTGATATGCAATGATAAAATTATATCGACATATTATGCATATATTGGTTTTAAAAAATTTGCTAATAAAAATTAAGATGATTTTTTTTAATGCGTTACCTTTTCTCGATGTGCCGAGTAATTTAACTTGAATAATATCATAAATTATAATTATATTTAGTCAATAATTATTGACTAAAATTAATTTTTCATTTTCGAAACCTAAAAAAACTTTTCATTGAAAAAAACATTAAGCGAAAGCCTTCGAGATACAATGTGGCGCGATCACGCACTGTAAAAAAAGCGCTCAACGATTAAAAAGGTATAATCCATAAAAAAAGTAATCAACAATACAATAAACAATGAAGTAATAATCAGTACAACAATAACAAAAAAAAATACAAACGCGATCGCGCACCATTAAAAAAGCGATAAATATCTAACAAAAAAAAATTACTTCAAACATGATATTATTAATTATAATAATTTCTAACCTACTTATCTTATTTCTTACGTGTATTAATACTCGATATTTATAATATTTAATAAAATTTGTTAATTTTCCAAAGTGATCAGATTTCTTTTAATTTTCTATTCAACCCTAATCAGCGTACCCTATCCAGCGTCGAATTATAAAATAGCTTTCTTTCCAGCTAGCGTCTATCTAAGAGCTATGTAGCACCGAGCTAGAACATCTGGCTAGGCCTTAGATTTCCAAGTGTTACATACAAAGCTAGCGGCGGGCTAGTTTCACTGCCAGCCGCTAGCAAGTAATGGGGAAAAATAGACCGCGGCTAGCTCTACGCGGGACCCATTTCTACACGGGTTGCCTGTCCTGCTTCTCAACGTTCCGTACTCTTAGCGTTTCCTGTCCACTAGGAATGTACTTTGCCAAGCAGTACTTGTCAATCCACGAGTAATTAAGGTGATTCACGAGTAAGATCCACTTACTAATTAGACAGTACCCTTTATTGTTTACTTTTTTCTTCAATTCAATAAATATTACTTTTACTCTTTTTTTATGTTTTCTCTGTTTTCTTTTCAATGTTTCACTCGTTGTTTTGTTTTTCTGTGGGTCCTACCGAATTGACCTTATGTTTTTAAGTTAGTTCCCGTCCCGTCAAATCTCTCGCGTTTTTGTTGACACTTTTTCCAATGGTCTGTTACTCCCCCGCTCCCTATCGTATCACAGCGGCCGCTATCTTTACTGAGTGATGGGGGTTTTTGCTCATGAGACGGACCTGTAAGTCTCAATATACGGCGTATCCCTCTTATCTCTGCCACCCGAAACAACTCGGCCAATCGCCAGATGAGACGAATTTTTTTATTTGGGTGGAGGTGCTGACGCACAGTGAAGACCACGTCCACTTTTTTTAATGGAATGGTACATCTTTTCAACCATCTTGTAGAGCACCTGAAGCCGCATAGAAAATATTGGAGGGTCAAAGTCGTTCAAGGTAATTTTCAAAACCATCGGCCCAGCGCTGGCTCAATGTCGAACTTGATTGGCCGAGGCTCGGCAAAAATGCTAGGCCCAGGCTGTAAATGTGACGCCTAGCTGACGCTCGGCTGCCAAGGGTTGGCTACGATGCTAGGACTACGACTAGCCCAAGTATAGATTGAGCATCGGCCAAGCTGTCACGTCCTGAGGGGACGTGGGCATATATATGTGTGGTATCCCTCTTTCTTGCCTACGCCTAGCGCAATAGCACGGGATGAGGGTTAAAAAGGGGACGTGCTGATGGAAAGGATAATTTCGTGGATGATCCAATCGTTGAAAATAACGGTTGTGATACTTGTGTTCGATTGACTCGTAATTTATTAGAATCAGCCGTATGGATTGATCCTATTATTTTAAAGATACAAATTGAAGACAAAAGGGTAAAAATGTGTTCGCTTACATTGATGCGTCTCGGCGTTGACCCAGTCGCTTGGGTGTCGGGTACGGTCGTAAAACTAAGGGCCCTTCGTCGGTGGCCCGAACGCTCGCAGATGGTGTGAGTGTGTGTGTGTGACGGATACAGCAAATGTTCGGTGACACAGATTTTAGTGTTCGTGGATTTCGCGGTTCGAGAATGGAAAATACAATGAAATTTTGCGCGTAATACAAATGTTAAAATTCTTAAGATTATCGCGTAACTGTTAGAGAACTTTCGAAGTACAAGATTTGTATAAACTCGAGTTGCAAGACAACGTACGCTCTACAAGAAAGAAAATGAATATTCAACGCGATGGATATCGGTTAAGGAACTCTAGATATGAGCTCGCTGGATTCTGACTGGAGTCTCGGATTGAGACTCGATAAAAAGAAGTTTGGGTGATCGTGGTTGCCGGAAGACTGACTTCTACCACCATCCCCTGGACCTTCTTGCTCCAGATTCCGTTTTTGGTAGAGTATGGAGAAAGGGGGACTTTGGTTTTTTAATGTTCCTTTACCCAATCGAGGACGTGTTGTGGGAGTAATATTAATCGTCCATTAGCCAATCAGAGCGAGGGACATAGAAGTCTTTCCTCTGCCAGTTTTCCGTGGGAAAGCACGCGGGGTTGAATTTGTTTATCTGACGTCTGGGGCCCCGGCGCCAAGTCACCGCGCGATAACGTAGCGACTAGCCGCGTCGCGGGCTTTGCACGTGCATTCGAATTTCGTTGCGCTCTCGATTTTATGGCCGGTTCGAGTGGAGCTTTCTGGAGCCCTTGGTCTGTCTTTGGTTCTCATACGAGTAAGAATCGAAACAACGTTAGGGTCTGTCTTCAAGCCATCTAGCTCGCAGTCATGATTTTTTTGTTTTACGACTTTTCGGAGAAACCGGTCCTAGAACCGTGTAGTTTCAAATTTTGACGACCAAGGTCTTTGGCTGAGTTATGTGATACATTCTTCGTGCATGGTCGCAGTGTATTGGCCTGTCTTGGAATCTTGAACTCTCTTTTTCAATAATTTTTTGTATAAGGGGAAAGTTCAGCGAGTACATCGTAGGATGTGACACCTCCCCCCTTTTGGATTGAGCGTCTCGCTCGATCAGATACATTGGAGGTTGCAATCGGAAAGACCGTCGCACAATTGTATGAGTTGGCTTCGTCGTTGATCGACTTACAATGTGACTTAAGTATATCCAAAGATCGGTGTCTAATATGGCGTTGTGAGTCATAGTTATCCTACTCTTATGACGTACGTGTGAATTTAATTATCGCCTGACAAGAAAGTTTCCCTTTTTTTTAAATACATTTTCGTACAAGATGGTTTTTTCTTTCTCCTTTTTTTAATGATGTATATAGTTTCCTTTTCACTTCCTCCTTTCCCTTTTCTCCCCTCTTTTCTGTATGCATAGATACTTATTTACTTATTTCAATTTATCTGACCTGATAAGGTTAGAAGAACAATAACAATGAGGATAGAGACGAAGGTTATTGAGCACTATTAGAATGGTCGTTTTGCAACTTGAATGTCTTCTCGTGTGAACTCAAGGGAAAGGAACGTGGCTTAGGAGGTTTATCGGACCTTGAACGATCGGAGATCTTGATGTAGGGATCATGTGTTGGAGCGTTGGTCATGGCCTGACCCTTTGGCTCGACTGAAGGAGCCGTTATGAATCTGTGGAGGCCTCGACCAGTTTCCACCGTTGACGTTTTCTTCTTACGTCGTTTAGGCAGGTGCATGAGGAGGTATTTAACCGAGTCCGATACTGCACCGACGAGGTAAATCGACCAGCCGTACAAAGGTTGTCGGCTGTTTGCATGGATCACCGTATCTATGAGGAGCTTGATCGCTCGCACGAGGAGTGATGTTCGAGTGAAACCAGCGCTTGCTGTACCGAATTGAGTGGATTTTTTTTCCAGGTGCGATTTTAGGTGGAGTCCGCTTGATATAGTGGGTTGTTGTTATCCATGAGATTTAACAACTTCTCTCCTTGGTTGACAGTGCTTAGACCACTGATGCCCCGTGCCATATTGTTTAGGACAGCGGGTTTTCAACGGGAAACATTTCACATTCTCGTACGTTGTCGATATCTTCTTTGGAATAGATTCAACATGATGCTGGGTGATGTTGGGTTGATGTATCGCCAAGTAGACTACGTCGTTGATTTCATGATTGCAGGTGGTGTGGCTTCTACCGGAACAGGAATGAACTTGTACTAGGTGTTTCCAAAAGGGTAATATAGGGGAAGTAAGGAATTGCAGGCTGTTTCGCCTTTTTGATAATATATTCGTTCGAGAAGTAAGGGGATGTGTTGCGTTCCCACGAGTGACGGCAATTGATCGGAAAATTCTTTTAACCCGATCAGATTTCTTTGTATTCTTATACATTAAATTCCGTGTACTCTTCCGCCAGTAAGTATCGCCATACAACTCGGCTTCTTCACTAAATTGTATACAATTTGTCCGAGGCTTGGATCGCTACTAACAAACTATTTTGGAGTATATGACGCTCCCCTTTTTCACTGCTTCGTAGGCGTATCTTAATATAATGATTTTCTAATATAATATAATGGCTACGTATACAAATTTCGAATCGGTACAAGCAATTATATGTAGGTTTGCGACTGGATATTTTTCTCGGATTATGAAACAGTTAGTTCAGCGAGTTTTGAATTTTGATGCTTTATGTTACTCCGTTGCGTATGCATATCGTAATATGATGATTTCCTAATATAATATAATGTTTACGTATATGAATTTAGAATTGACGTAAGTGATTATATGTAGGTTTGCGATGGGGATTTTTTTTTTTTTTTTTTTTCAATTATGCTCGTTAGTTAGTTCGGCGAGTTTCGAATATAAACAATTTCGGGTGTTCTGCACTGAGGATACTGTAACTAAACATTTAATCTGTTTCTCTAGTTGCAAGTGCAAAGGTGATGTGGTTAGATGTTACTGAATAGGTTGATCACGGCCATCTGAAAAACAAGGTCATTGTTGTGATTATTTATTCAATTAGGATCAAGATTGGGTTTTGAGACACCTTTGTGTCCTCCGATTGGGGACTTGTGCATTTCGTTGAAAATAAGATCGCCTTGTTCAGTCGGTACAAATTGCAAAGTTCCCAAACAAATGTATATTTTGATTTGATTGTTCTTGAATGCTTCTTTCATGGTATTAATTACAATTGCCCAAGTCGAATGTTCGACGAGCTCGATCCTCAGTCCATCCCGCCATGCTGACGATAGGATTGATTAAATAAATGAGCTATATTAAATGGATAACGATCATCTGAAAACAATGGAATAATTATCATTAATTGATTACTTGCTAATTTAAAATTCGGAGTCGTCGACTCCCGTTGGTTTGGGTTTTCCTTTAGGCTTTATTTCGGCGTTGATGTGCGAATATCGTAATCTATTTTCATGCACGACTCGTGGCTTGCCTTTGTACTGGATCTTTACGTTACCCTTATCTATTTTTTCCAGGACCTTATGAGGTCCCGTGTAATGATCTCCGAGTTTCCCTGGTTTGGGCCCTTTCTGGAGGAAAACGAAATCTCCGACTTTGAAACTTTTGGGATTCGCGTTTTTGTCGTAATATTTTTTTGAGCGATGTTTTGATTAGACTAGATTTTCGTATGCGAGGGTCCTGATTCCGTTTATACGGGTGATCAATTCGATCAAATATCCACGATACGTAGGTAACTGATCCGATTCCCTAAGCGGTTCGCTTGATGGGATTCGTGCTAATTTACCGAAAACTACCTCGAAGGGTGTGTATTTGGTGCTTTCGTGGACACTTGTATTGTAAGAAAGCATTGCTAATTCGAGCCATTAATCCCATTCGTTATCCTTATCCGTGTATTGCTTAAGGAAATCGGCTAGAGAGTGGTGAGACTTCTCAAGCGATCCGTTCGATTGGGGATGAAATGCGGTCGTTCGACATCGCTTAACTCGTAATCTTTTTGCTACTCTTCGCATGAGGCCGCTGAGGAAGTTACTCCCTTGGTCCGTCAGGAGTGCTTTTGGTGTGCCGAAGACGCATATGAACCTTTTAATGAATGCGTCGGCGATTGTCGTCGCTAGTGCGTTTGGAAGTGGAATTGCAATGCAATATTTTGATAGGTGGTCTTGGATTGTGAGGATATATTCGTTTTTGCTGGACGTCCGTTGCATTGGACCTACTATATCCATTGAAATTTTCTCAAAAACTGTACCTGGGGTATCTGTTATTATCATCGGCTGTTTTGTCTTGACTCTGACCAGCTTCTTTAGCTGACATTCCAAGCATTGCTGCACCCGCCTTTGAACGTCCGATTTTAAATCTTCCCAGATATAGTCGCGTTTGATTCTATTGTAAGTCTTGGAAACCCCTTTGTGGCCCCCGATTGGGGAGTTATGCATTTCATAGAAAATGGAATCACGTTTTTCGATTGGTACGTAGCGCAAAGTTCCGAGGCAGATCAGTATCTTAACCGGACTGTCTTTAAATACATATTTTACGATATTCAGCGCATCTGCCCATATTAAGTGCTCGACGTGTTGGCAATGACAAAAGCTGATCGACTGGAGGTCGAGTGTTTCGCAAATCGACTTTAATTCTTCCATGCTCTGATTAATTCTTTCGGTTATTAAAGCGAGCGATGCAGACTGCTCTCCCTTAATGACCAAAGCGATGTGATATTTTTTTCCAACCTTTTTGCTGTAGGCTCGGCCTAACGACAAATCCTTCCAGATGGGGTCCTTATTGGATTCTAATAGTTTTTGTCCTCCAGGGTCACAAGGTTTCCCTGTTGAGTCTATGAAATAGACTAGATTGTCGTTCCGAAATTGGAACTGTTCCTTCGTACTGACGTAATAAGCAATTTTTCATTCTGGCCTCTTAATTTCTTTGACTGGAGGATTTTCGTCGGAAAGTTTTGAGTCAATCGAACTGGAGTCTGAATCTGTTGGATCATCGGAGTTAGGAATGGAGGAGTTTCCGGAATAAATGGCAGGAGGTGCTTGGCGCCGGTCGGGGACGTCAGCTGTTTTGGGGTTGATGCCCTTAGTGGATCGCCTAACACGTGCGGGACTTATTATTTCGGCCTCCGTTTCCTCGCTACTACTCTCCTCGTAGGTTATGGCTCTTCGAGTTCGGCGCGGAGGGTTGTGGGTCCTAGCGCGTGCATCTGTGGCTTCGGGCACGGGGACGCTGACCCTTGTTCATGTTTCCTCGACAAGTGTGCCTTCCACTTGCCGATCGTCTCCATCTGGGACGGGAGGTTCGTCGTTCTTCGCTCGAGAGCGAGTGATAACGTTTATTTCATTTGATCGCGGCGGCGGGTGGATTTCTACCTGAGTGGTAAATCTTGTGGGATTTTCGTCGCTGTCGGAAATTTCGAGTATTTCGCGTACCGCCTTTCGCCATGCGTCTGCCGACATTTCGTTTTGTTTCCGATCGTAGTGGGGAATGGTTTTGACCTCTTCCGATTTCTCAACTGGGTTACGCGACAAAGCGTCGGCATTTACGTTTAACGTTCCAGGTTTATAAGCGACGTCGTAGTCGTACTCAGAGAGCTTGAGTCGCCATTTTAGATCGCGTGCGTTTGCGTCTTTGGCGGTTTTAAACCAAACCAAGGGTTTGTGATCGGTGATGAGAGTAAACTTCCTACCATAGATGTAGGGACGGAAAGCTTTTACGCTGTGAATAATCGCCATTGCATCTTTTTCATACGTGTCGTAACGAAGAGCTGCGCCACGTAGTACACAGGATGTGTAGGCAATGGGTTTATCCTTGCCTATTTCTCCCTGTGAGAGGACTCCGCCTAAGGCGTAGCCCGAACCATCTGTCGTTATGATAAATGGTTTTTCAAAATCCGGGTATTGGAGGATTGGGGCTTCACACAATTTGCCCTTGAGTATGTCGAAGGCTTTCTGGGTCTCGTCTTTCCATTCAAAATCGACTTTATCTTCTAGAAGATGAGTTAAGGGTTTTGCAATTTTTGAGAAGTCTTTGATAAATCGACGGTAATAACCGGTTAGGCCTAGGAATTGGCGTAAGTTTTTGACGTTTTTGGGGACTGGAAAATTTTTTACGGCCAATAGCTTGTTAGGATCTGGTCTCAGGCCGTCTTTTCCGATTATGTGGCCGAGGTAGTTGACCTCTGGCCTGAGGAATTCGCATTTGTCTGGTTGTAATTTGAGATTTGCTTTACGCAGATGTTCCATTAATTCGCGAATTTTCCTCTCGTGTTCGTCCAAATCTTTGGCGTAAATCACGATATCATCCAAATACACGAAAAGCGATACCCCTTGGAGTCTGCTGAGTACAATGTCCACTAAGCGCTGGAATGTTGCTGGGGCATTTTTAAGCGCAAAAGGCATTCTCGCGAATTCGTAATGACCGTGTGGGGTCGAAAACGCGGTTTTTGGTTTGTCTTCGGGGTTCATTTCGATTTGATGGAACCCGGAAGCGAGATCGAATACCGAGAAATAATTTGCGTTCCCTAGTTGATTGAGGATGTCTGTGATATTTGGCAATGGGTAGGAATCGCCAATAGTTTTTTCATTCAATGCGCGGAAATCGGATACCATTCGCCAGCGTTTGTTTCCGCTGGAGTCCGGTTTTTTCGGTACTATCCAAACAGGGCTGTTGTTAGGAGACTCTGAATGGTCTATTACCCTCGTCCCTAATAGTTCGTCCACTTGTCGCTGGACTTCGCCTTTGAGCGCCTGGGGAAACCCATACTGTTTCGTGTTGATCGGTAGGTCGTCGACCGTGGGGATCTTGTGTCGAAGAACATGTGTTGCTTCGAGAGGCTCACCCTTTATGTGGAACCTATCTGAATATTTTTCAATGATTTTTTCGACATGTTCTAATCCGTCTTGCGCGAGGTGCTCTAAACGTAGGAGAGATTTTATTACTTTGGAACGTTCCGAGTTGTCTTTTATTTTATCCGATGTGGTCTGATAGGTGGAGATTGAATTTACATTTTTACCTTTGTTTGATTCGACCATTTCATCTTCCTTTCTATTTGAATTCTTGTTTCGTTTTTTATATGTTTTTGGTTTAGATTTTTCCTCACTACTGGAGGTTTGTTTTGTTTTTCCTCGGTCATCGTTTTCGTTATAGCGATGGCACGGTTTTATCTCGACTAGGTTTGTCGAAGGTTTTTTACGGGCCGCGGAAGGACCCTGGAACAACGTAGTCGTCATGCGATCTACGCTGGGAGTAGAAGAATTGAATGGATTTATCTCGACTCGGCTGGTCGAGGTTTTTGTACGGGCCGCGGAAGGAACCTGGAATAACGTAGTCGTCATGCACTCTACGCTGAGAATAGAAGAATTGAAAGGATTTATCTCGACTCGTCTGGTCGAGGTTTTTTTACGAGCCGCGGAAGGACCCTGGAACAACGTAGTCGTCATGCAATCTACGCTGGGAATAGAAGAATTGAAAGAATTTGAAATTTCCGAAGAATATGATTCAATCTCGTCTGCTGACAACGTTTCGACCGTATCGCAAGCCTGCAGTCTTACAACCGGCACGATTAACCTTACGGCGTCACTAGTGGTATTATAAACCTTCAAATGGGCCTTCCCGTTGATGGTTGTCACCAGGCAGTCGCCGGCATAGACACCTTCGGGGGCCTTGAAAGGGGCGATATATCCCTCTTTCATCGTGCTATCCACCACTTTCACATGGAAGGAGGTTTCCGAACGTGCGGGAATTTCGATTCCCTCAACGCGTTCGTTTGGTTTTTCGAAAGGCCATAGATTATTTCCACACTCGAAACATTCTATCTTGTAATTAATTTTGGATTTTGTTTCAAAAAAGTATCTGGATCCCAACAACCCTGGATAAGGAAGTGGCACATCGTCTGGTATGATGTGAAAGAGCGTTGCGAAACCTAATACGCGGAACCACACACTACCTAGCGCGAAGACTGGTAGTTCAGATATTCCGTTTAATCTTATGATATAATTTTCATCCATTCCGGTGAAACCTTTTGTATATTCCTTTTTGATCAAATTTGGAACGGGACCACTATCTAATAGCATTGAAATTTTTCCTGTTTCTGGTAGTGCTCCGATACACACCGAGGGTAGCGTGACGAATTTTTCTGCCTCTATTGTATAAGTTGGGTACCGCCACTCGGCTGGCCTAGAGCTATCGTGTGAACCGGACGCTCTGTCGGGGACGGGCCACTCGGTGCGTCCGTCCGAGTGGTGTTCAACCCGTTTCCCGGCTGGCTTCGCAATTTATTGTTATATTCGAGAGTCCGACAGTTTACTATGGAGTGCCCTTCTCGTTTGCAATAACGGCATGTAAGTTGATTGGGACTCGGAGTTGCGCTGTTCCTTAATTTGAAACAGTTGTCAGCGGTATGTCCGCGGTTATGACAAAACTGGCACTCAATGCTTGGAGCGCTGTTTATTTTTAACTTGGGGCAATTATCTGCCGTGTGGCCGCGATTGCGGCAGAACTGACACTCAATGCTTGGGAGCTACTGTTTTTTAACTTGAAACAATTGTCCGCGGTATGTCCGCAGTTGTGACAGAATTGACATTCGAAACTCGAAGTGTTATTTTTTAATTTGAAGCAATTGTCTGCGGTATGCCCACGATTGTGGCAATACTGGCACATGGGAACGCTTTCAAAACGCGGACGGTCCTCTGAAGGGTTAAGAGATTTATTACGAGTAGGGCAATCTGGGGCCATGTGGCCCGAGGTCTTGCACAGTTGACAGGATACTATAGGGGACCGTTGTCCTAAATGGCATTTGTCCGCGATGTGCCCGGCACCTTCGCACATCTGGCAGGTCAATACCTCCCATTCGTCCTGTTTCTTTTTGCATTGGTCGGCGCTATGGCCCTGGTTTTTGCATAATTGGCAAGTAAGCAACGAGAAACGACAATTTTCCGACGTGTGGTTATCCTTTTTACAGATATTACAGATTTTAACTGATTTGAGGGGAGGGAAGTTTTCTAATTTGTTCGAGGCCGACTGTAGTTCCCGTCGTGCGTCAAGATCGCGTTCAATTTTAACTGCATGATCAATAACAATGGAAATGTTATCGCAATGGGGGAGTCGCTGTTCGATCTCCTCCCTTAATCCACGCTTGAAACACGAGAGGAAATAATCGTCCACTCTTTTCTTGAAATACTCGTTTTCTAGTCTGTTATCTGATGGTCTTTCTGTGTCAAGTATCTCTTTTCCTTTCCTTTTAATTCGCATAGAAAATTCAGCTACAGTTTCGTTCTTCTTTTGGCAAATAGTACTGAGTCTCCGACTAGTTGCATTTCAGTTTTGTTGGGTGCATAAAGCTTCTTAAGATATCCTAATTGGTCGTGTACTTTCTCGAATTTTGTCGCGTGAATCATGTCCCTAGCGGGGTTTATCAATCTATTCCGGATCATCTTAACCAGGTACTTTTCGGCTGCAGGGGAAACCACCTCCCTTGCGTCCTCACACCCGGCGACGAAATCCGAAAACGGAACATTTTTCCCATCGAATTCTGGGATTATCTTAACAACGTCTTTTATCAACATCAAGTCGTTTATACTCAACGTTGGGGTTTCTGGATTCATGGCTCCGCCTTTTGGGGGTAAATCTGGTTGTTTTGAAGATCTACTGGGAGGTCCTAGACCAGGAAGTAGTGGAACGTTTGATCCCCTCAGAGCATAACCTGAACTACCGGGGTGAATTGATTCGTTTGGTTCCGTATATCACAAATCCTCAGTTACATTTAAATCTAGTGCCTCGCAAGTTGATTCCCTATCCATGAGGTTGATTTGCAAAGGCACATTCCCTTTTTATAAATCCCGGGCGAGCCCCCAAAAATTATATGTCACGTCCTGAGGGGACGTGGGCATATATATATGTGTGGTATCCCTCTTTCTTGCCTACGCCTAGCGCAATAGCACGGGATGAGGGTTAAAAAGGGGACGTGCTGGTGGAAAGGGTAATTTTAAGGAATTTCGTGGATGATCCAATCGTTGAAAATAACGGTTGTGACACTTGTATTCGATTAACTCGTAATTTATTAGAATCAGCCGCATGGATTGATCCTATTATTTTAAAGATTCAAATTAAAGACAAAAGGGTGAACATGTGTTCGCTTACATTGATGCGTCTCGGCGTTGACCCAGTCGCTTGGGTGTCGGGTACGGTCGTAAAACTAAGGGCCCTTCGTCGGTGGCCCGAACGCTCGCAGATGGTGTGAGTGTGTGTGTGACGGATACAGCAAATGTTCGGTGACACAGATTCTAGTGTTCGTGGATTTCGCGGTTCGGGAATGGAAAATACAATGAAATATTGCGCGTAATACAAATGATAAAATTCTTAAGATTATCGCGTAACTGTTAGAGAACTTTCGAAGTACAAGATTTGTATAAACTCGAGTTGCAAGACAACGTACGCTCTACAAGAAAGAAAATGAATATTCAACGCGATGGATATCGGTTAAGGAACTCTAGATATGAGCTCGCTGGATTCTGACTGGAGTCTCGGATTGAGACTCGATAAAAAGAAGTTTGTGTGATCGTGGTTGCTGGAAGACTGACTTCTACCACCATCCCCTGGACCTTCTTGCTCCAGATTCCGTTTTTGGTAGAGTATGGAGAAAGGGGGACTTTGGTTTTTTAATGTTCCTTTACCCAATCGAGGACGTGTTGTGGGAGTAATATTAATCGTCCATTAGCCAATCAGAGCGAGGGACATAGAAGTCTTTCCTCTGCCAGTTTTCCGTGGGAAAGCACGCGGGGTTGAATTTGTTTATCTGAAGTCTGGGGCCCCGGCGCCAAGTCACCGCGCAATAACGTAGCGACTGGCCGCGTCGCGGGCTTTGCACGTGCATTCGAATTTCCTTGCGCTCTCGATGTTATGGCCGGTTCGAGTGGAGTTTTCCGGAGCCCTTGGTCTGTCTTTGGTTCTCATACGAGTAAGAATCGAAACAACGTTAGGGTCTGTCTTCAAGCCATCTAGCTCGCAGTCATGATTTTTTTGTTTTACGACTTTTCGGAGAAATCGGTCCTAGAACCGTGTAGTTTCAAATTTTGACGACCAAGGTCTTTGGCTGAGTTATGTGATACATTCTTCGTGCATGGTCGCAGTGTGTTGGCCTGCCTTGGAATCTTGAACTCTCTGGTTCAATAATTTTTTGTATAAGGGGAAAGTTCAGCGAGTACATCGTAGGATGTGACAAAGCGCTGGCTCAATGTCGAACTTGATTGAGCGAGGCTCGACAAAAATGCTTAGCCCAGGCATGAAAATGTGGCGCGCGGCTGACGCTCGGCTGCCAAGGGCTGGCTACGGTGCTAGGACTACGACTAGCCCAAGTATAAATTGAGCATCGGCCAAGTGCTGGCTCAATGTCGAACTTGATTAAGCGAGGTTCGACAAAAATCCTTAGCCCAGGCATGGAAATGTGGCGCGCGGCTGACGCTCGGCTGCCGAGAGTTGGCTACGATGCTAGGACTACGACTAGCCCAAGTGTAAATTGAGCATCGGCCAAGCGCCGGCTCAGTGTCGAACTTGATTGAGCGAGGCTCGACAAAAATGCTTAGCCCAGGCATGGAAATGTGGCGCGCGGCTGACGCTTGGCTGCCGAGGGTTGGCTACGATGTTAGGACCACGACTAGCCTATGTATAAATTGAGCATCGACCCAGCGCTGGCTCAGTATCGAACTGGATCGGTAGAGGCTCGGCAAAAATGTTTGGCCCGGCATGGAATAGTGACGCGCGGCTGAAGCTCGACAACCGAGGATTGGCTACGACGCCAGGACCAGCGGTTCAGCGCTGGCTCAGTTTTGAATTTCATCGGCCAATGCTCGGCCAAAATGCTTGAGCCAGGCATGCAAATGTGACGGGCGGCTGACGCTCAGCAGCCAAATATTGGCTATACTATAGACTGTAAAAAAAGATCATGGAAACATTCGAAAAAGAGTAAAAATACACTAAAAATCTCGCCGGGCACTATTTAAAAAAAACAGTGAAGCTCTTGAGATACATTGAAGACGAAGAATGAGGTTATTACAAGATGATAACTTCCAAGCCGATGCTTGAAAATAGATAACTATTTCTTTACTAACTAACTAGTAACAGCTTACAAAGTTTAAAAAATATATTGGTAAAGGGTAAAAAGCTATATCAAGGTTAATAAACCTTTGAACAATATAAAAAGGTTAAAAAAATAAAATAAAAAAACTATGTAAGGGGTGTATACTAAATAAAGGTTAAAGTATACAGAGAGATGAAGATTTAACAATCATATGAGAGAGTGGACTTTTGAAAAAAGATATATATTTTGCAGACAGTGAAACAAATTCTGAAAATATATTGTTCAGAGGAAAAAGTGAATTATTGGTGTTATTCAGTATCATTGTGAAATGAATGAACTGAAATAAGAGAGGATTACTGTTATATAAGCTGAAAATTGAAATGCATCCGAAGAATAAAATTCTCCTTCACTAGATAAACTGATAACAGTACATAACATTTTTAAATACATTAGGACAGCGTAAAACTGTAAGCTAAGACTGCAAACGATTGAGAAATACAATACGGTGATGATTCATACGACCAATTCATACAAAACAATGCCAGCATATAAAAACAACGATATAAGTTATTGATACAAAATTGCTACTCTGAATTAAACCTTTAATACATTACTCTGTAGTTCGTACGAGGTTTATTTGGCCACTAAATAAGGGCTTCGTTGAGAGTAAGAACATTTTTTTCAAACAGCGAGGCGATTGTACAGAACATTCGTAAATCATGTCGCAGGTTGCAAAAAAGAATATGTGCATGTTACCGCAAGGGAAAAATACATCTTCGGTAACGAACTAACCACAGCGTAAAAAGTGTTTTAAATGACATTGTTAAGCGGTAAGGCCCTAAACATATCAGAGAGTGAAAAACCTCTCAATGCCATATGGGAAAAAGTGAAAGAAATACATTGGAGCGAAACCGGTGTGTTGGTCTAGTGGCTAGCGTGCTTGCCTCTGAAATCAGCGCATGGGGAGGTCGCGGATTCGAAACGAGGTCTCGTAGTTTCGGAGAAAAATAAATACGGGTGTGACGTAGCTCCGGTTCTACACAGATGTCACACACACGGACCGGTACGTGTGAGTGTCGTGTGGATATGGCTGTAGCCTGTCTTTTATTTCTCGACGAAACGCGGCTAGCTCCAAGACTGGGAATCGAACTCAGGACCGGCTGTATTGGTATAGGTTTTCCGCAGTTTCCCTATACCTATACAGAGGGGAAAGTCGGCTGTGGCCGCAAGGTAGGGACCGATTGGGGATGTAAAGTGGAGAAAAATGGAGGGGAATATAATAAGGGGAAGTACCCTGCACATGGAAGCTACAAAAAGCGAAGCGTCGCCGTAGCAGAGACATTTAAAAAAATACATCGGAGAGGGAGAGAGAAAAATATTTTTTAAAGATATCGGAGAGCCAAGAAAATTATGCAAAGATATCGACGAGAGAGAAACGTTTTTTAAAAAGATATCAGTGAGAGGAAACGATTTTATAAAGACATCGGTGAGACAGAGAAAGATGGTGAAAAGATATCAGAGAGTGAAAAAAACAATTTATAAAGATAGTAATGAGAGAGAAAGAGATTTTGAAAAGATATCTGCGGTAGAGAGGGAACGATTTTGAAAAGATATCGAGGAGAAAGAAAAACATTTTGAAAAGATATCTGCGATGGAGAGAAAGATTTTGATAGGATATTGGTGAGAGCGTGAAAGATTTTAAAAAGATATTGGGAGAGAGAAAACAATTTTGAAAAGATATCGGAGAGTCAAAAATGTTCAAATTATGTCGAAGACTGCGCAGAGTGCTTGTGGATAGCAAATATAAATTATCAAGCTACGCAACATATTAGCAAAAGTGTATTAGGTTTTAAAAGTATGTTCTAGGGTTATGAGGCATCTATTCATTTTCATCTAAGTGATGAAAATTGAGCGATTGGAAACAAAAAACTTCGAAACAGATAATAGGTAATATAAATTCTCATCCGATTTTCCGGTCTCTATTGTGATGTGGTATAAACACCATAGAAACGAAAAAGATAGCAAATTAGAGGTTAGTTCTCGTCCTTGAAGAGTCTCACCATCAGATATTATCACCAATTTCGGTAAAATTATAAGTATTATATTTTTATATCACGACTATCATATTTTTCAGAAGTAGGTTATCGCTTCACGAAAAAAAAAGTATCACGTTGTATCTCAAGCTAAAGTTTAAGTTTGAATTTCACAAAATGAATCGAAACATAGTATTGGCCATTGATAATCCCGATTCAGAAAACACTCACCGTGAATATTTAGCTGTCAATTGGTTTGTATATTTGTAATTATCAATCACACAAATGCTTTTTTCACATTGTCGTTTAAAACAACACGAGGAGATCTTCCTTGTTCCAATACTAAATACTCTGAACAATATGGCTGCATGAGCGTGGATGTACACACATGTATAGTAGCGAGATTCTGTAACTCGATGTCGAGCGTTTTCGTCATAGCTAACGACAGCCAATAAAAGGCTGCCGTTCTTCTGTGTTCGTGCACGCGATTGGCTTTCAGTTCAATGTTTACCTGTTCCCAACGCTGGCTCTGGCGTTGAGCCAGCGTTGGGCCTGTTCTGTACCATCACCATGCTGACGCTTGGGCCAGTCTAGAATACCGACGCTTGATATCCAGGGGCGGATTTGATCCGTTGGTCGCCCTAGGTATATGGAAGATTGCCGCCCCCTACTCGCGGTAAAGCACGAAAAATGATATGATGTATAGGAATAAAATTAAAATAAAAAACAACGAAAGTCAGTAAATGATAAAATTATCGCAATCGGTGTTTCGCAGATACTATACAATGAATCGTTATTCACAAATTGTCTTTTGTCTGGCTTTCTGAGCAGCGAATTTGTTTATCAAATCATCACAATCCAAAGACCGTAGCAACTGCGATTCGATGCAGAGGACAGCCAGAGCGTTCAAGCTGTCCTCGTTTATTTTCGAGCGCAAA
>OX632359.1:18016211-18061211 GCA_951751655.1 Ophion costatus | reverse complement strand
TCCGATTAATAAATGAGTCATCTCTCTGAATCTGGCGTTAAGCCCATCGGCAGAATTCAGTGCGATTCATGAAATCCGTACCAGTTCATTCCTGGTGGAGACTGATGTGGTAAGGATGATATTTATGCTGATGTAGAACACGTAGAATAATTCTTTGGTTTACGCCAGATTCCCTCGCAATTTTACGAGAACTCGCACAAGGGTCTCGATGAACGGCGGCAAGAACACCAATTTCCGTTTCTTCGTTAGTAAGCTCGCTTTTGTCGGTTACTTTCCCGACGGATTAAGGATCCAGTTGCCCTCAGTTTAGTGGACAAAATTTGAAATGTACGGCGTGTAGGATGAGAACGTTCAGGAAATCTTTCAGCGTATAAGTCTCTAGCTCTCACCGCATTTTTCTGACATTCTCCGAAAATTAGAAGCATATCAGTTTGCTCTTCAAAAGAATACATCATTTACATTCGCTTGATTCATTAATACTAGTCTCACCATTCTTACTATCGTTATCTTGGCTTTGTTTGGGCGAAACAGTGTACAATGTTCCGTGTACATTGTAGGTTTGGTGCGGTTGTGTACATACAAGACAATGGCAAGACTTCGGCGATAAGTGCCGAAGTGATAAGAAATTCGTGATGAGGAGAATGCAATACTGCATTGATTCCAATGGCAATCCCTTTGAACATTTACTGTGAATAAAGGTAATTTCACATAAAAATAAAGTTCATGTCACTTTTTGATCTTAATGACCTTGAACGACTTGGACCCCTAGATGTTTTTATGCAATTTTCGATGTTCTACAAGATAGTTGATAAAAATGGACTGTCCCATTAAAAAAGTGGAGGTGTCCTTTACTGTGCGACAGCGCCTCCACTGAGATAAAATAATGGTCGCATTTGATGACCCCTTTCGTACGGTACAACTTTTGTTTCAAACATTTTTTTGTGATGTCGATAATTATAGATATATTCAAGGTGGCAACAGTTAGTGCCTCACCCTGTATACAGGGTAGATCAATAACTATTAGCACCTTGGATATATTCGAAACTATAAAGTTCACAGAAATACTGATTGAAACGAAATTGCACAGTACAAAGGGGGCCATCCGATAGCGAGGATAGTTTTTTTGCAGGTGGAGGTACTTCGAACATTTGAAGGTCAACTCAATTTTTTTAAATGGATCGGTATGTTTTTTTCGGTGTCATGAAAGAGGAGCTTAAAACGAGTTCAACGACATAAGGTCACTGAAGGTCATAGAAAGTGCAGAAAGGCGATAATACTTACAGTTTCGGTAGTAAATAAAATTACTACGTTTATTGTAAGTGTTCGAAATGACGACCATCAGTATCAATGCAACATTGGATTCTTTTTTCGGTTGATTGACTTGCAAGTTTGACACATCAGAACTTATTGATGCACAGGCTGTAATAATTATTTGCTGAATGTCGTCAAGTGTAGTTGCTCCGCACCGTAGCTCCAGTTCTACGCGGATGTTACGCATACGGACCGGTACGTGTGTGTGTCGTGTGTGTATGGCTGTAGCCTGTCATTTATTTCTCGACAAAATGCGACTAGCTCCGAGACTGGGAAGCGAATTCGGGATCGCCTATATTAGTATTGGTTCTCCGCAGTTTCCCTATACCCATGGCAGAAAATGTAATGGCGTATGCGTTACAGAGGGGGAAGTCGGCTACGGCCGTAAGGCAGGGATCGATTGGAGATGTGAAGTGGAGAAAATGGTGGGGAATGTAATAAAGTGAAGTACCCGGTACATGGAAGCTCCAATGAGTGCTGCGTTCGCCGTAGCAGAGAAACAAAACCAATTTTCAAATTGTAAATCATTTTGAGTCAGCAGTGTACAATATTCACCGCTGTAGAATTGTTGCCAATTTGCGATCGAAAAATGAACCATTCAAAATCAATAGGAAAAAATCACATTTCATTGGTAAAATTTCATTAGATTTTCGATTTATCGCCGCGTTTTCGCATAATATTGAATCAAAGTTAAAATGTCGTCTGCTCAACGCCCATCTCACTATATAAAGAGCCGCGGCGTGTTCGTTGGTGTCAGTGATATCGAATCGATTTTATTTTTATTACTTGCCGTCAAGACGCTGCCGCGTCTCTTGATCCCTGAACTAGGATAAGAATGTTTCATTAATTATATTAGTTTTAGCAGTCAAGCACAGGGCGAAATTTAAAAACAATGAAAAAATATATAGAGACGAGTTTAAAAAAAAGTCCGTTTTTCGACCACAGTTTTCATATAAAAAGGCATATATTTTTTACAATTTTCCATTAATAAAAAAAGCGCTCGTTCTTGACTGTTCAAGCAATTTAAAAAGCTACAGTTAACAGTTCAAGACGATTGGACGAAAATTGTTCGCGTTCTGCTGGGTGCCGATATGAAAAACATAGTTTTGAGAGAAACATGCTTGAAGGTATCTGAAACGTATCTATTCTTCAAAATCTCGTGTGACATTCATACCATCTGTATTCTGACAATTTCATCTCACACTATCTCTCTTCCGAAACATTTCTCTTCCAAGAGCCTCTGCGTTGCACTTGTTTTATCCATGGCTAATATAGTAAATGTAGAGAGTAGTAAAGTAGTAGCGACTGGTAAATGTAGATCTGTAGAGAATACAGATGTTTCTGGTTAAACCTGCTCCAGAATAGAGATATTTAAGAAGAGAGATGTTTGAGAATAGAGAAATAAAGAATAAAGTGGTTGTCCTGCCGTTTGAAATCAACGGTTTTATAGACACTACAGCTGATAATTTGTTGCCGTAGTTTAATGCCACCTATTGCTAGAAAATGAAACTATTTTTAATCGGTAACTTTTTCCCCAATCATAATACGCTTACATGAGTTGAGAAATGCATGTACCGGCGTGGCATCGCTGAAGGCGCTTTTCAGCGTTCGGAGACTCCCCTCAAAAATAGCTCGAAAAACCACATTGAATCTGTTTTTTTTTCAGCTATATGGTAGTACACAGTAATACATTGTCACGTCCTGAGGGAACGTGGGCATATATTTGTATGTGTAGTATCCCTCTTTCTTGCCTACGGCAAAAATTACGGCATTTATTATTATTCAATTCAAGTACAAATTTTATAATTCATAATTCAAGGTGGTAAAGGTTGAAACAGGTTTCCAACGTATATTGTCGGACATGTTCTGCGGTGTGGAAATCCTTTTGACTTGTTTATCTTCCATGCAAGTTACTTAAACTACTTCGTAATCTACCGTAGACTCCGGGCTAGGACTTCCATTTGGAAGATGTTAAGCCTCTTGGTCATCATGTCCACTTTGATGCAAACTAGCTGCAATCGCATCTGCAGTTTCCGAAACATAACTGTCAGAGGTTAAGTGAGGCTCAAAAGTTCGCCTTCCACATTATTGAGACAACGAAACTTTTTTTCAGGACTATACGATGACTTTTTTTTTATCCGCCATTATTTCGCTCGATTGCTCGAATATTTCATCGATTTTTACTTAAGGAGGTACGATTATTACTACGCATCTAACTTTCGGATTTGAAATTTTTGACGAATGCTTGATGCGCCTATTGCCAAAATTTGAGCTATTTTGACCATTTAGGTTTTTTCGTAATAAAACCGTAAAGTTTGAGTTACCGAAGCACGTCGTCTTATGCAGACGGTCAACCGGAAGTGCGGTGATCGTGGTTTTTCTGCTCACGTATCCAACTAAACCCGTTGGAAAACTGAAATTCGATAGATTAGATATAATAGATATTGTAGAAAATAAGAAAATCAAGCTTCATCATATAGTTAAGGGAGCTTTCCAGTGTGACAGCCCGAAAAATCGCTGTTTTTCGCGATTTTTTTTTTTAAAGAAAAAATAATCTAATCGGTCTGGTTTTGTTTTTTGTATATTAATTGGGTATTGAAGAATACAAAACAATTTTTTAAAGATCGATTTATTTATTAATTAATATCTATAAAAATGATGAAACAATTGTTGCAGAAAATGCACTTGGATGTGGTGTTCACGTTGGGGGTCACAATTTTGATCTGAAACAAAAAACACAAAAAGATTATTGATCGGTATATAATTGGCTTTCGTGCTATGAAGGCTTTTTTTTTTTTTTTTGCGAAAATGGCGCCGGTTTGAACAAAAAGTATCGATTTTAGCATTTTTTTGGCAGTTTTTTTTACAAAAAAATAGGAAGATGTCAAAAAAAAAAAAAAGCTTCCATAGCACGATAAACAATGACGTTAAGAATATTGTGTAAAAAATTCAACTCGATAGCTTTAAAACTCTGCCCTCCAAGTTGGACACCATTTTGAAAAATGCTGTTTCGAGAAAAACGCGTTCAAAGTTTCAAGTGAGGAAATTTTAGGTAAATCGTTTACTTACGGTCAATCAGCGATGCCAGGTCCATACAATATCCCTTCTGCTTCTTCGAAAAGATCGTGCTCAATGGATTGTTCAGTCCGACGAGCTGTCCTCGCCTCTTTGCTATCCAGGGACGCCCGGCGGTTTGCTTGGGTGATGCGCGCATTCTTGTACTTAGCGGCGAAATCTGCGGCGCTCGGCCCTATCGTGCATCCCATCGTCTCCAAAATTTTTAAAATTGGTTCGTAACCTTCATTGAAGGTGCACACAGCACACTGCGTAGCGATTTCTACTATCTGCTTGCCGCAGAATACGTGCTTTGGGGCTAGGTGCCACACACAGTGATTGAAGCTCTCGTTATTGTTTTGAGTGTTCGCGCCCGTACATCGTTCTAAGAGATCCTCCGTTGTTAGATCATCGTAAATCGGCTTTAAAACTTGTTGTACGTCTTCGTCGAGTGCTGGTGGATGGGTGTACTCCTCTCCTGTGGCCTCGGCCTTGCGCCATTCGCACCACGAATCTTCTCCCGGAGGGCAATACTCATGCTGAGGATTTTCATCAGTTGAGCTTTTGTGATGAAATGTAGCCCATATGGCTTTCCTCATATTTTCCACGGAATTGGAATTTCGACGAACTGCCAAGCCATAATATTCGGAGAGATTTGTCAATAATTTTACCGTCAATTGCGCTCTTTTCGGTTCAACAGCAGTTTTTTTTGTTTGATTTTTTTTAGTTTTCGGAGTACTCGAACGAGATCCTTTTTTTTTCGGTTCACTCTCCATTGCTTTGTCTTCGATTTGCTTTTTGGCCTTTTTTAGTTGAACTAACCTTTTTCTTGCTTCGTTTCCCCTTTTATATACTCGCTTATTCACGTGCAAAACGCATTCCTTTTTTTTTACCGTCAAATCGTCACCGTACGGCTTGGCTTCTAATAACATCTTGAATGTTTTTGTATCGCCGTCTCCTATATAGAAACCGTATTTCGCGTTGTGCAATTCTTCTGATCTCTTGAATATTTCGATTATACCGTCGACTTCCATTTTTCCCGCGCTGCCTTCGTGATTGACGTTGCATTCGGATTCATGCGTCTCAAACCACGCCTCGTACTCGGTTGTTCCCTTTTGTCCTTTCCAGAATGCACAAGCCTTGCAGAAGCTTGATTTGACAGCAACATCCAAAACTTTGTTGGTATATTTTCCAATCACGGACACGATACCCATGCGCGACGTGAAACCGCGTTTCGACCACGATCCATCACCGGACACCGTCAGAATATCGCCCGGATTTTCTGCTTCCAAAGTTTTTTCCTTCTCTTCGGTACCTGCTTTTTTCACGACGGCTTCGTATATTGATTTTGCTGCAATCTGCAGGATTTTCACGATTCCATAATAGGTGTTATTATTGAAGTTTGCAGTTAAATCCATCAAGGCGATAAAATTTCTAATGCCATTTATGCCGATGCTGACCAATCGCATGACAAAGCAGAAACGACGATTGATTTCATAAGCATTTTTTATCAAAGGACAAGAATCGATCTCGGCCGGATCTGGACACGAACACTGAACACAAATTTTAAAGCCCAATCCGCGAATCGATTTTTTAAAAAACTTCACGTCGCTATTACACTTTTTGCACTTCAACAGTTCCTGAAGAGCGCCTAAAACCAAAAAGAACTCCAAAATCACATAGCTAAACGTTTGATCGATTCGGACTTCAAACTCTGGACTCTTTTTCAAGATTTTTGCTGCCGAAGTGCTCGCAAACGTTAGATCCGTTTCGATATCGTGTCGATTTGTTCCCTTGAAACCCGCGGATCTTTTTCGTTCATTTCGCGGATGTCCGCTTCTCGAGCCTTTTCTATCCTGCCACGCACATTTCTCTTTCGTAGATCTATCCATTTTGAATGTCGAAACCGAACTGAAAGACGAACCGGACTCACGTTGGAAGGTACACGAGCAGGTAGGAACGAGACAATAGAAATAACGGTCGCACGGGCAGACGGCCGACGCGGCATCTGTAGCGCTCCGTTGCCTTCTTCCAAGAAATGCTGTACAGTAACCGAAATAATCTGAATTTCGGCATGAAAATTTCAGGGAATATTCGGAAGAGTGTATACTATTCGATAAAGCAAAAAAAAATCGATTTTTTGAAAATTTCACACTGGAAAGCTCCCTTAAAGCACTACGCTACAAGAAAGTTTCAATTTCCCGTTGAAAAAGGTCAAAACGACGAAATAGCATCCACAGACTTAGCAACTTCGCGAGTACCAGTTGATGCGTTTGGCGAACATAACCCAGCTTTGTTTTGAGATTAATTTGAATAAAAGCCACCACAAAATATGCAAACAACAATTTAGGGAGTTTTATCATTCATCGCGTATCAATAATATGTATAATTATATTCTGCCTGTCATGTTAATTCAGCTGAGGTAATTTAAGCCTATGTTAATAGGTGTTCAGATGTGAAACGAGGTCGAATATTATTGCACGCGCGCAATATTTCAATCACCGTGTTAAAATTGCGGCGTTCTAATTTCGTGTCGATCGGTCTCGAAATAAAATGTAAACAAATCACGCGCCTTCGATTAAAAGCGTCCTAGGCCCTAGATATGTCTCGCGTTCTGCCTGTGAGTGACTCCCGCCTGTTCTCCTCCCCGCAAAGTTCCAGTAAGTCGCGCAAATTGTAACGCGACGAGAGAGTTACTCGCTGTTCTTCGAGGGCAAGAGTTAAAATCACCTCCGTCGTGTAGACTCGCTTATTCAGCCGCCCCGGCTTTCTTGCACATACAACATCGGTTTACGTATAGTCTCGCGCTCTCCGTGTAATCCGCGGACGCATTCCTTTTTAATAACATTCAAGAAAACCAAGAAAGTGTCCGTAATCTATTCCTCCAAAAAACCATTACGTCTTTTCTCCCTCTTCCTCTGAACCGGCAAATTAAAAATTATATTAATTGTGATTCCTCGCATTTCGAAGGGCGAGTGCGATCATAATTAAGGTCCTTCCAGCCGGATAACAAAAAAAAGGAGAAAATTCGTAAAATTAATCGGGACGGATAGTAAAAGAAGCGCTTCAAGGCCAAGTTTGTTTTGTGCGCACCTTACTCACTGTAAAGGAAATTTCCGGACAACACGTAACCGAATATTTCAAGTTTAAGATGCATCGAAATTCAAACCGTGCGTGGAATTGAGTGAGTGATCCTCTCGACGATTTCCGTGAGGTATAGACAATATGCAATACTACTGACTCACGCGCTATAACCTAGCGCTCCATCTCGCTCGCTCGCACTACGACGAGATTTTCTTTCGCGCTCGCACACAGTGCGAAAATCGTATTCTAGTACAATGTGTTAGAGCGACCGGCCTCACTGGCGCCTTCAAGACTATGCATCACGCCACAATGTGTTCCCTTTGTCGTGCCTTCAGCTTTGTATGAAATTTAGCACTTGGCGTTGAACATTTATAACTGGTGCGAAATCAGAAGTGTTAAAATGTCTTCATTCGAAGACTTACTCGTTGAGCAACAGCTTATAAGCGGACAAACGCAAAGAGTTGTTCCAAATTACCGCAAACTCGGAGAAGACAAGTTTACAGTCGAAAAAACGCGTACTCGTATAACGAACTTAAACGAATTGTGGCAAAGAAGTATAGCGCTCAACGTGAAACTTCATCAAACGTCAACGGCGGAACAACAATCAGAGAGCGAATATTTCCAAAAATTGACATTCCTCAGCATCGAAGCAGATTATGAAGAAACTTTTGACGTCCTCAACGACTTGCTCGCACGTCAAGAGCAGACACTGCGACCCGAGTTCCTTCCAAAAATTGCGAATTCGACGACGCTAGGGGAGTCAACATCGGCGTTCAAACTCCCTCGCATCACCATCCCGCAGTTCGACGGAGAAACAACAAAATGGGAAAGTTTCCGAGATTCGATCAAAGCTCTGGTCGGTGACAACAATTCTTTATCTCCGGGTCAAAAATTGTACTATCTAAAATCGTTCTTCGACGGAGTCGCGGCGCTCATGATTGAACAGGTGACCGTCTCCGACGCGAACTATGCAGGCGCTTGGAGACTCCTCGAAGATGAATACGATAATCCGCGCGCGGTAGTTTTAGCGCATATCCACGCGTTCGCGAGTTTGCCCGCGATGAAATAGGAGACCGAAACCGAGCTTAAAAGGTTAAGAGATACAGTTAATTCGTCTTTGACCGCGTTGAAAAATTTGAAGCAGCTGGTCGAATATTGGGATGATTTGTTAGTCCATCTTATTTCGCGAACATTCAGTACGCGCACTCGAACAGAGTGGAATTTAAATTTCAGCGCATCAAACGAACTTCCGACGTTCAAAAGACTCACGGACTTCTTGACCGAAAGAATCCGCGGAATAGCCTCATCCGTTGTATTACATCCAACCGATTCGACGCAAAATCAAATCATTAAGTCGAAAACGAAAGCCGCCGTCAACAACGCTCCCTCACAAACGTGTCCCGATTGCTCGGGAGCTCACGCTCTCAGTTTCTGCCAAGCGTGGCTCAAGAAAACGATAGACGATCGTTTCGCTCTCGCGAAAAGTAATAGATTATGTTTTAATTGGTTAAAAACCGGACACTTTCCGAGCAAATGTCCAAGCTCAGGTAAATGCAAGAATTGTCAGAAGCCGCATCATACTACATTGCATCGCGCTTCTTTTAGTAGCCCCGCCGCTACGTCCGCGCAGCAAGCGGATCAGGCTACCGGCGTTACAAATAACGCAGCGAGCGTATTTCCGTCGACGTCGTCAAGCACCTCACACAGCGCTGTCTCCGAGCACGGAAAACACTCTTCTAACCGCGAAATAACTAGTTTTTTACAACATGTAGCAATTCCCGTGCTTCTCGCGACCGCTTGGGTCAAACTATCGACACGGGAAAATCGGGTTATCAAAACTCGCGCATAAATCGATCAAGGCTCGTCTCATAGCTTCATTACAGAGGCGCTTGCACACAGTTTACACACTTTGCGTCGTCCAGCCGCTCTCGACATCACACCGTTCGAAAACGGATACACAGGACGCGCCACGTCTTACGTGACTCTCGCACTCGAAGCCTGCCTCGGGAAGAGTGCCCCGCTGAAAATGACCGCGTACATTTTCAAACATTTAACCAACTATTCCGCGAACGCTTTGTGCGAAACTTTATCATGGCCCCATCTTCAGGGAATAACCCTGGCGGATCCCGATCCCTCCAGTCGGAAGCCGATTAACCTTTTAATCGGCGCTGATATTTACGGACGATTTTTAGTGGGACCCCTCAAAAAAGGTCCTCTTGGGTCACCCACGGCCCAACTAACAACATTAGGGTGGATAATCGCCGGTCCCCTCGTTGGCGCTAGCAACTCGCGAATCGTTCACGCATCCACGATGTTCAATCGCGACGCTCAATCGCGCCGAGCACAGACGCGTGCATTAGAAAATTTTGGGAAATAGAAGAAATCCCGTCAAAGAAATTCCTCATGCCCTACGAGGAAGAATGCGAAAATCACTTCACTCAAATGCACAATCGCGATCACACGGAACGGTACGTCGTTTGTCTGCCGTTTCATAACGGGTATCACCCCGAAATCGGTCATAGCCACCAAATCGCTCTCGAAAGATACGCTCAGCATGAGCAACGTCTCGAAAAGAAACCGGAACTCGCGCGCGCTTATTCCGAGTTTTTTGAAGGATATGAATCCATGGGAGACATGGAAAAAGTCAATAGTCTCCACATGATAGAGAATCCGCTCTACGTTCCACATCATCCCGTCATTCTGGAAAGCAATGCCACGACTCGTGTGCGTGTTGTTTTTAATACGGCAAGCGCGACCTCGAATGAAACGTCCTTAAACGACCATTTACACATCGGTCCGAAACTTCAACGCGAAATAGGTCACGTCGTTTCTAACTGGCGTCGTTATCGATTCGTCTACATGGCCGACATCGAAAAAATGTTTCGACAAATTTTAACAGATCGCGCAGATACCGACTATCAACGCATTGTTTGGCGCCCGAAACAAGACGGCCCAGCTGAAAATCATCGCCTGCTCACCGTAACGTACGGAACAGCATGCGCGCCCTATCTGGCAAACCGCGTACTCCTTCAGCTCGCCGACGACGAAGACGACTTGTTTCCCGGCGCCGCCGAAGTAATTCGTTCCTCGACTTACGTAGATGACGCCCTATTCGTGGCGGACGATCATGAACGCGCAAACGCTATTCGTGAACAACTCGTCAAACTTTGTAAACGCGGAGGATTCAATTTCCGATAATGGGCTGCTAACGATTCCGCGCTGTTAGCAGATATTCCCGCAGTCGGACATGATCTCGCGATCGACCTCTCAAAAGAGGAATCGACAACGTTGAAAGTTCTCGGTATCATCTGGCTCCCCAAGGAAGACACATTCAGTTTCCAAGTCGGAGAAATCCCCAGAGCGCAGAATACAAAGCGTTCAGTTCTATCGCTCATCGCGCGACTATTTGACCCTCTCGGCTGGGCCTTGCCGGTAGTTATCCAAGCAAAAATCATGATGCAAGATGTATGGCTTTCTAAAGTAAACTGGGACGATCAAGTCCCGCACTTGATTTACGTGATTTGGGAAAAATATTGTCACCAACTTCCCATACTCTCTCAGTTAAAAAATCCGCGCTGGATTGGTCTCTCGCAATCTCACAGCGGCATTGAGTTGCACGGCTTCGCGGACGCTTCGCAGCGAGCATATTCTGCAGTCGTCTACTCACGCGTGTTAAATTCGCCGACGGACATCTCCGTCTCCATAATTGCCGCGAAATCGAAAGTCGTGCCTTTAAAGACAGTTGCCATTCCGCGTCTTGAATTTAACGGCATAGTATTACTCGTGCGACTCCTCGAATATGTGAAGGATATATTTCAAACTTTCGCCATTTCAGTGTACGGCTGGACCGATTCCACCGTCACACTCGCGTGGCTAACCCAGCATCCCTCGCGCTGGAAGCCGTACGTGACGTGCCCACACGCGATAATCCCGCGGATTGCGCGTCACGGGGCATATCAGCGAAGAACTCGCCGATCACCCGCTATGGTGGTCCGGCCCGAAATGGTTGAGTCAGAACTCAACTTTCTGGCCAAACGCGCGCCCTGGCGCATCAAAAGAAAATTACGTGGATCAATCGTCAATATTTAGCGAAGAACGGACGAACGCGACGATACATGTCGCGCAAGAAGAAAAATCGTGGGACCTCTCCCTTCGATTCTCGAGCTGGGGTAAACTCCTCCGAGTAACCGCTCTACTCTTTCGCTGGCTGCGTAAATTCCGGTCTCGCTCAGACGAAAATACAATTTCAAAAAACAATGAGAAAAATTGCATTCAAGAGTCATGTGAATTTTGGGTCGGCATATTCGAAAATGCAGTTTTGCGACCGAAATTCGCGCTCTCAAGTCAAACACGTCGCTTCCGCGATCAAGCGCATTAAAATCTCTCTATCGGTTCCTCGACGGAAAGGGCCAGTTGCATCTTGGCGGGAGGTTACGCCATTCGTTTCTCTCGTACGACGAACGCTTGTCGCTTATTTTACCGCGACATCACGTCAACGAATTAATCATTGAACAAACGCACCTCCGCTCGTTGCACGGAGGCTCGCAACTTACATTACATTTATTGCGACAAACTTACTGGATTCTCGAAGCGAGATCCTTAGTCAAAAATATAATTAATCGGTGTTTCAATTGCGTACGCGAACGCGCAATCACCGCGAAGCAACTCATGGGAGATTTCTCCTCTCCTCGAATCAATCCGTCAGCCCCATTTTCCCACTGCGGCGTGGATTACGCAGGTCCTTTTCAAATCATCCCTTACGTAGGACGGGGACGAAAATCGCGAAAGTATTAGGTTGATAAAAAAGTTCAGTTGCAATAATTTCAATACAATTTATTTATTCATACAGGGTGTCCCATTTTAATCTTACACCTGAATTTTATCGAAAAATATTGCTCGGACGAACTATTTATTCCCTTTGCCCAAAACTGCCGCGGCTGGGACTCAAAAAATTTTGAACCATCCCTTCTGAGATTGTCGCCGTTTTTGAATGTTTTGTTCCTCAAATATGCCTTCAAATGTCTGAACAAATGGTAGTCAGATGGCACGATGTCGCGAGAGTATGGTGAATGAGGAACGGTATTCCAGTGACGCTCAGTGATTGTTTTGTGGGTTTCCTTTGCGACATGGGGTCTCGCGTTGTCGTGGAGAAGGTGCACAGTCACGCGTCTTGGCCGTTTTTCTGTTATAGCTTTCGCCAATTCCTGGAGATTCACTATGTATCGTGTAGAGGAGATCGTCTTGCATACAGGGAGAAAATTGTGAAACAGCATTCTCTTTGCGTCCCAGAAACAGCACAACAAAATCTTTTGCGAGTGACGATCAGGTTGCGGTTGGTGTGGCGGTTTTTCTCCGATAGGAAGCCAGTAGGCTAGACGCGTTCTGTTATCATACAAGACCCAGCTTTCATCTCCCGCACAAGATCTTCTAAAAACTCCTTGCGATAATGGCGAAGCAGGAGAGACTGGCAGATGGTCACGCGGCAGTTCTTATTGGCGTCGGTGAGACGGTGTGGTGTCCATTGAGCTAGAACCTTCCTGTATCCCAAGTTGTGTAAGTGATTTACTATTGACCGTTGGGTGCAGCCAAGTTCTCTTGCTAGCTCGTGCGTACTTGCTTCCGGTTTTTCTTTGATGCAGCGGAGTAATGCGTCTTCATCGATGGTCGACGGTCGTCCGGAACGTTCCTTCTCTTTAAGGCTAGTGTCTCCAGATTTAAAACGATTGAACCAACGCTGGACTGTTCGATGAGGAACTACGTTCTCGCTGAATGCATCCTGAATATTTTTAGCAGTTGGGCTTGCGTTCGTGCCGCGCCGCCACTCATAAAATATGATCGCTCGAAGTTGCTCCATTATGCATTGTCCACGAGAACGCGCACTCGTCCTTTTATACCCTGTCACGGGGAAGGGTAGAAAACATTCTAGAATATTCTCGACGTAGCTCGATGTCATATTGCGTCAATACGTAAAAAATCATTTAAAAATTTTTTGTGACTACACTTTTTTATCAACCTAATACAAACATGGAAACTTATCCCTATTGTAAAATGTCAATGTTGCACGCTCTATTGTGCTATTGAGGTGAGGCTCAAGCCGAAATTCACACAACGCGGGCATACGGTCGAGTACCAATGGTCTACTGTCAACCGAATGCTGTTATACGTCCAAGCATCGGCCGAACTCTGCAGCTGCAGAGTTCGTTAGCCAGCAAGGGCCGCGGACGGTGATTAACCAGAGTCGGATGAAACATGGTAGCCAGAGTAGCGCAAACTATCGAGCTCAACGTCGACGCGACGATCTAACGAGAATTTCAACAACTGAGCCATAGTCGCGTTTCGATCATCGGCTGCTGGTTCGACGCCGCCTTACCGCCAAGCGTTGGCAGCGCTCTGGGTTTGCAACTGGTGGCCAACTACACCCGGGCAACGATTAACCAGTGTAGGATAAAATGTGGTGGCCAGCGTTGCGCCAACTACCGAGCGAAACGTCGACGCGATGATCGAACAAGAGTTTCGACAACTCTGGGCCATAGTCGCGTTCCGATCGTTGACCGCCTATACGTTTCGCCAAACGCTGGTCGTCATAGATCGATGATCGGCGGCACCCGACGAACTGCCGCAATACAGCCAAACATCGGCCGTACTCGAAACGTTAGCTACCCGCACATGGGTACATATACAAATCTCCGCTCGGTGCCTTTTTCACTCGTCGTCGATATTATATTTTTGCACTCTGCATTGCCTAATGAAGTATGTCGACTCCGTGGTAGGTCAATATGTCCTTCGGAAAGTAAAAGTTTTAGTAAGTTCGTAAGAAGGTTATGCCGCAGAGTATTTGCATGAGAGAGCGTAAATGTTTTCAATTTTTCTTTTACTTATGATGATTCTTCATGCTGGTTTGTGGCACTAGTTTTCAATTCGCTCCCATGGTGACGAGATTTTTATCGTATTTATTTTCTATCACTTCGTTTACACATTCACGAGTATTTTCACATCCCGCTTTTTCATTTCTTTCATTACAATAAATTACTTTCATTACAATAAATGGCTGTAGACGCTTTTTACACATTTTAACGTGTGTAAAAAAAAAATGGTGTAAATTGACATTGATAGATGCGTTCCAACAACATACTGACGTGTGTTATTTTCTTACATACGTTGAAACGTGTCAAAGTGTCTACAGCCATTTACACACTCAAAGTGGGTACAAACAACACCCTTATTTTTGCAGTCCTGTATATACATGGGATGCGTCGGAATAATAAATTCAATAACCAAAGCTTTTTATCATCAAAATATATGTATTCGTTGAAGCGAACTCACCCACACAACGAGGCCAGCTGATAGTTTCGACACAAAATGCGTCGCTGAAGATTCAATGCAGCTATTGGTGGCTTTGGAAAATAGTTTCCAATTTCAGATTCTTCCACGTGACGAACTCAAAAATGATCTATAAATGAAACAAAAACTACAGACTAAATGTGGTCTTCAATTAACCGGTCAATCAATCGATGTCAAATCAACTAATTAGTTTCATGTGATGCGATAACCCAGGTGATTTTTGATACACATTATCAATAGCTCGCGATTAACACACTTAAACCGTATTGCTTTTGCCTGTGTTCTTTTTGTTCTTTAGTCCAACATATGTTCTTTAGTCCAACGTATGTAAATATTCATCCTATACATTGATTCTCCACGCTTTATGTGTGTTCGAATCAACATGTTGTTGATGGGAATAACTACGAAGGTGTGTAATAATTTTATCCATGAAAAATGCATACTCATGTGTGCAATTTTAACGCATTACGTGTTACCAAATGCATAAGTGTGTAGAATCAACATCGCAACGCCTGTCTAGCCTGTATGTTGTGTTGCTTCTATATACTTTGAACACACGTCAAACACGCCGAGTTTTTGCAGTGTAGTCGACACTGTCCTGACCTTCGCATAATGCTGTATGCCGGTCTTAGAAATGAACGTAGTCAAATTGACGGCAGGCAGTATTGGCCCATTATCGGCTGCAGTACTCTAGTCCAACACTCGGCTCTCTGGCGGTAGCCGAAACTGATCCGACATTGGTATAATAAAGTATGCCGGGATTAGATATGAATGTAGAACTATTAATGGCGGGTAGTACTACCCCAACAGTCGGTTCTCGGTCGTTAATCGGAAATTTCCCAACTTTGGCGTTATGCTGGATTCCGGGCTTTGAAAAGAGGATCGGGTGAGAAATGGCATAATTATTGGTCCATCGTTGTGCCAACACTGGTTGCCCACAGTCTGTTAGCCCGTACTCGACCAGACATTGCTCGTAATGTTTGCGTTGGCAATTTTTCAAAGGGCTACTGTTTCAAAGGGCTTTTCCAGAGGAGTTGTGGGAATTCGTAAATGAGACACTGCGGCGGGGGGGGGGGGGGGGGGGGGTCGGCACTACCTCAGTGTGTGGGATTCTTACTACATATCCTCCTCTCTTCATGCATCTAGTGGATGAGCAAAGTTAATCTCACTTACTGTGAGGCTAATTGTTCCTCACAGTCAGCTCCAAACTGAGCAACACTCGCCGCAGCCGGTCCCCTGCATGCTTACTGAGCGGAGACTTGAGTTGCGATTCACCCTCCAAATTTATAACGTATCTTGCCCCTTTTACCATCGGTTGGCACTTTCAAAAGTACTCTGTTTATGTCGTGACGTATTTTAATTTTCACAGACACACGGTATGTGATATAGACGTCACACACAGTATACAGGGTGTATCTTAAATGCTAATGTTCGTCAACATATAGGTGTCCCTTAGCAAGCAAAACGCGTTTTTTTTTATGTGCGACAAAAATTGGCCGAGATATTCACGAGTAAAGTTCAACGGTGAGTAAACAATGGCACAGTAATTTCGGCGTCCAAGCGAGCGCGAGCGCGGGTTCGAATCTACCATCGCGTAGTGGATTCAAATCCATTGATTTAAAAAAAATTAAAATTGGAATTGAAAGTTAAACCTTTGAATTTTGAATGTTGAAATTTGAATTTCGAACCTTATCCGGTTACCTGAATAAAGTATTAAATGGTATATAAAAAGAGTTAGACAATATTGTCCATTGTTTACTAGAAAGATCTAAAGATCTTTCGAGTAAACAATTACTTGAAAGATCTTGACTCGAAAGATCTAAAGATCTTTCGAGTAAACAATGGATAACGTTGTTTAAACATTTTTATTTTCTATTGAATACCTTATTTGGACGAACGGATAATGTTCAAAACTCAAACTCAAAATTGAAAGTTCAAATACCCTTGCCAAAATGTGGATTCGAATCCACGCCCGCGCTCGCTTGGACGCTGAAACTACTGTGCCATTGTTTACTCACCGTTGGACTCTACTCGTCGATATCTCGGCCAATTTTTGTCGCACCACATAAGTAGAGTAGCTACAGCGGACCTAAATCCGGGATCTCAGGGGGGAGCGGGGCGAGGGTCTCCAGCGCGGGGACCGAGGGCAGACGTCTCGCGGCATGGAGGGGGGTCGCAGAGAGGGGGTCTAGCGCGAGATAGCCGAGAGTGGGGGTGTGATGATACGCGCCGCCGAGCGATGGGGCGGGGGGGGGGGGGGGGGGTTGACACCATAGGGCGGTGCGTAAACGTTGAAAATTCATAAAATCGTGTGATTTATTATAATCATTAAAATTGTTTCCATATTATCGATGCAGTCGGAGCGTTTTTTTATTACGTCACAGGGAGTCTATATAAAGAACAATTTAGATACGCGTGTGAACGTGTGCACGCGCGCGCGCGCGTGTGTGTGTGTGTGCGTGTGCGGGTGCGAGCGTGCGTGTGCGCGCGCGCGCGCGTGTGTGTGTGTGTGTGTGTGTGTGTGTGTGTGTGAGAGAGAGAGAGAGAGAGAGAGAGAGAGAGAGAGAGAGAGAGAGAGAAACAACTATGGATGGCTAGAAAATTTTTCGCTAGAATAAAAAACTGTGGGTGCCATATGAAGGCCGGCCTTTCAGCGTGTCATAAAATGCTCGATGGACCACTTGAGCACAGCTGCAGGACCCATATAATACATCTTTTAACGCGATGCATACTAACTTGTTTTTTGTCTCGTTTTTTCCTCGGGAAACGTATACTAAAGCGTTATCGGAAAAAGGTCGGGTTTTTCCCTCGAGATATAGGGGATAGACGAAATTTTCCTTTCTTCCGAACGGAGAGCCATTTTTTATGATCTGCTGCGCTCCAAAATGGCCACACTTTGAATGCAGCAGTCAGTTAGTTAACACTGTGGAAGCCGTCACCAACTTATTATTATGGATAACAACATTGAACAAAGCTTGCACGACCAAGCCGCACTTTTAAGTTCGTTCGAAGAATTTACTGCGTGGGAGCAACGGTGTGTCGAGTTCATCGAAGTGCTAGAAACGCGAAGCCGAAATAAGCGCTCGCGATTATTAATTGGACATCAGCAGTCACTGATAGCCCAAATAGCGCGTCTGGAAGGATTGAAGAATTCTGTGTGCAGCTGTTTTATATACACGGGCGCAGGACATGGTGATCATGGGTTAATCTGGCGTGAGATTGACACATCATTCAAGAGTTGGATATTGACCGATTCTGTAATCAATCGCAGTCACATCGAGCCGAAACAGTTTCTTAACGATGCTTGCGACCTAGCGCTTTGACATGTACAAAATATTATCTGCAAGCACAACACTATTGAAGTTAATACAGTGTTCAATGGTGAATTCGCGAGTGGAGATAAACATGCCAATAAAATTGTCAGCACGCAGAACTGTGAACTATTTAGCACAAGCGATTTGAACGAGTGGTATAAACAGCGTGTTATTGAGTCCACTTTAACCTCACTCGACGAATTTCAAGAACGAGATAGTGGCTGGACTCTACGGAAAATACTTAACCTCACGATAAATGTGAATAAGTATAATCCGATGCGTGCCGGGTGCTCCATATCATTGCTGCGAGAAATAATGGTGAAGAGAGCTGTGATTAACGTCAAAGCGAACGATAATGCATGTTTCGCATGGGCAGTTGGCGCTGCTTTACACTCAGTTGAATGAAAGAGTGACCATCCGTCGTCTTACCCACAATATTCGACAGTACTAAATCTCCAGGATATCGAATTCCCGGTGACCATACATCAAATTAAAAAATTTGAATTTCAAAACATTGTATCACTCAACGTGTATACCACCACCACAAAAAAGCACATTGCTCCAATACGGGTCACTCAACAGAAGAAGGAAAAGCACATCAATTTGCTGTACATGCAAGATACTAAGGACAACAATGTAGGGCATTTCGTATGGGTCAAGAACCTGTCGAGACTCGTGAGGGTGCAATTGACTAAAATGGAGCATAAAAAATCTATATGCGATCGGTATGTAAATTTAACATTATTAATACAAAATTATATATCAACTAAAGGAGAAAATTGAAAAAAAATGTTGTGTTTGCAGGTCTTTGCACCACTTCGGTTCCAGGGAAAAATTGCAATCACACGAGGTCGATTGTGGAGCGATAAATGAATGTGCAATTCGACTACCAAACGATACCAACAAATGGCTCCAATTCACCAACTTTAGCCGGAAAGAGCGACATCCCTTCATTGTGTATGCTGATTTGGAGTGTGTGTTGACAAAAACTGATGCACAGAACCGAGCAAACGATATGTATCAACACTATGAAGTGTTTAGTATCGGATACTACGTGTGTTGTGCATATGATCAAACCATATCTTCGTATCACACGCGTCGCAGTGCCCATTGTGTATCGTGGTTTGTCGGAGAACTAAAAAATCTAGCACTGCGGATAAAATAAATTTTCTGTGACAACGTACCAATGGTATATTTACCACCGAGTTAGTGGACTAGTTATCAAGCAGCGACTCAATGTCACATACGTAAGAAACCATTTGCGCAAGAAAATGTACGCGTCCGAGATCATTGCAATCTGACTGGACGCTATAGAGGCCCTGCCCATTCCAACTGCAACTTAAATTATAAGCAGTCATTTTTCATTCCCATAGTTTTCCATAATCAATCCGGTTATGATGAACATTTTATAATCAAGGAAGTAGCCACAGCGTTCGAAGGAAGAACCGATGTGCTTCCAATCAGAAAGGAGAAATACATCTCCTTCACGAAGCATGTTGAAATCAGTGCAGCCAGATCGCGCGGAAAAGTTACCCTCTCTCTAGTCTCTTACGCGCCCATCACACAATCGTAGTAGCGCGTGTCCGTGAGCGAGCGACGCTCGAACATCTTCGGAAAGAGCCGAGTGCGGTCGAAGTGTCCCGACCGCGCATTCGGCAGCTACACCAATACATGGACGCTGAGCACGTTCATGTGCGGCTAAGCCGAAACGAAGGCTTCGAGGGAAAAAACAATCTGACAAGGGGACAGTACGGCAGCCGGATTTTTGTAATTTTTCGTACTCATGGTACGTGAAGTTCAGAGCTCGAATATTAATATCCCAAAGCAGTTCGACGCCATATTAAGAAATTTTCGAGAAAATTGACTTTTAAGTTTTCGAGCGCACTCTTACCCCACAAAGATGCAACGATATTCGAACCGGGCTCGTGGCGTACCCGGTAGCGCTCGAGTCTAGTAATCGCCGGTCGCTGGTTCGAGTCTCACTTCGAAATTTTTTTTTTTTAATTCGCATACCTCCGTCATTTAAATATCCCGATAAATTTTTGTTGCATATAATCACATATTATTATATATAAATAATATAATATATCTATGCATGTTTATATATGGACAAAATCCATATATAGTTATTTATGTACAAAATTCATTATAGTTATACATAATTATATATTTTCTCATAGATGATCATATATTATTTACATATAACAATAGGTGATTATTTATAAAAAAATAAATAAATAATCCCGGGATAAAAATCATAAAATCTATGCTAATTCACATATATGTAATTATAATTGTCAATGATAAATGCAAGTCTTATTTTTGATTATCTCTTGCTTGAAATTGCGAGTAAAAAAAGAAAAGTTTTTCTCAATTATCGATTCCTGGGGAGGCCAAACTGATACCGTGATGTACAATGAGGTGTTTCGAAATGACAGGCGTCTGCCTACTTGCACGGGGCAGGTAATTCCACCAAAATGCACTCTATTAGTGCAACCTTATGACGTGTATTTTTACCGCCAAGTAATAATTTCATAAAGCGTCTACAGAACTGCGCCTATCTGATTGAACAAGGACGTGAAATTAATGATAGAGAAGATTGCATAAAAATTCATTCTATTGTTCATCATCAGTTGTCTTCTCCGGTCTTCAATAACATGATCAGATATGCGTGGCTTGCTTCGAAGCAAACCACGCATCGAAGCAAACCTTTGAAACTTTGCGATCAAAGAGAAATCTTCATGAACGTGAATGAAGTTTGTTTTCCGATCGATGTATTGAAAAAAATTGCGAATGTATCAATGCAGCGTTTGTACGGTGTGCGAGATGCCGTGAAAATTACTGTTTTCATTGTTTTTACGATGGTTATCACTCTGGCTCGTGTAACATTACACCCGATGTATAAAACAAACGAATACAGACCGAATAATAAAGTATTCAATTCCTTACCCGACATTTTTCATTTTCATCCTAAAAATGTTGTTGGTTGTAAATATTGATACTTGAAAATGTATGTTTATAATCCAGAGATAATTAAAAATATGAATTGCGTTTTTTCATTAAAAAAAAATGAAAAAAAAAAAAAATCGAAGTGAGACTCGAACCAGCGACCCCGCGAGTACTAGACTCGAGCGCTACCGGGTACGCCGCGAGCCCGGTTCGAATATCGTTGCATCTTTGTGGGATAAGAGTGCTCTCGAAAACTTCAAAGTCAATTTTCTCGAAAATTTCTGAATATAGCGTCGAACTGCTTTGGGATATTAATATTCGAGCTCTGAACTTCGCGTACCATGAGTACGAAAAATTACAAAAATCCGACTGCCCTACTGTCCCCTTGTGAGCACGACTCGCGCGTGACGTCACCCGACGACACGCGCGAGGCTTTTAGATGATTTCAATGCTTATTTAACTCTCGATTCTCTGCGATATTAATGTATACAAAAAGGAGTGAAAGGAAAATGAAATGAAAACAAGTTCATTGATAATTAACATTTATTTGCACTCAGAATTGAAATATGTTTATTACTTAAATGAACAGATTATTTACAAGAATGGGCTTCTAACAATTTGTTTATATCTTATGTACATGTGTGATATTCAATTGCCTCCAATCTGTGTTTATTTTATTTTATTTAAAAATTAAAATAAAATTTTAAATTTGATTTAAAAAACATTATAAACAATTTGTGTTGAAAAAATTATGTTATCAAAAATTATGTTAATAAATCATCAACTTGAAACAATAAAATTTGAATAATAAAATAAATTCATAAAATTGTTGCTTTTAAAAAACCCGCCAAAACCTGCTTGTAATTATAGTATGTATCCTCGCACGGCGATTGGTCAGTTCAACTTGTTATGCGGAATGAATTGTGATGGCAAGTGTGAGGTTAAACATCAATATTTAATAATGTTTTACGAGCGACACAAAGAGAAAGCTTAATTGTTTATACTATCAATTATATGAATCTTCATTATTTTTCAGTCAATTGTAACATAACCTATCATTACTACTCTCGCCGGCCGAGGCTACTTTTTAAATAATAATGAAAAGATTAAACACATAAGATTAAACAATGAGATTTTTAAATGCAAGAATTACTTACCTATATTGCCGCAATTGTTGTATTTAATACACATGAAAATCACATTAACATTTCACTTCACTTTATAAACATTTGACGAAAACAGTTCACGTGTATCTTTTGTGCTATGCTGATCGAGTGGAAGGGTGATAGATGCTGAGCCGATCGCTCGAGCCGATCATGCCTCTCTCTCGATCGTGCCACGCTCTCGCTTGCGGAACGCGACAATGAGCGTAACGGGACAATGACGTCATCTTTTTCGTGCATGCAGCCCGTTGTATCCAGTTATTAGAGGTTGTCACGTCAAAAAATGTATCGCGCACTCTGATCGCTTATTTGTTTAGTTTATACGTTAATTTAAATATAATAATAAATCTAAATTACAACTTATTTATGTTCTAAAAAATTGGTTACGCTTGACTCACATCCGACCTTATGCCAAATAAATTATAATTCATAAAAGTAAGCGGAAATATATTTATATTCGAATTATTACATTCATTCTCATAGTTTCATCAAGCGATAAATCATTATCACCAAAAACAAGTCAATCATCCATCCGGCCGCGAATCGTAAGTGCCAGAAAGTGCATTTTACACTCAAGCGATAAGATGGTCCCGCTGGTAGCGTTCCTGGTTTCGGTCCGCGAGGGCGCCAGATCGTTCCTCACGCTCAGTGCTTTTTTTTATATTATGATTACTATTAATTCTTAGCTGATTAATTATTTTTATAAGTTATCATTATTATTTTAATTAGGTATCTGTGAGTGTCGAAAAATTTATCTCGCACTCTGACCGCTTATTTTATTTGTATGTACGTTAATTTAAATATAATAATAAATCTAAAATACAAATTATGTATCTTCAAAAAAATTGTTTGCGCTTTATTCACACCCGCCCCTATGCTAAATAAATTGTAATTCATAAAAGTAAGCGAAAATATATTTATATTCGTATTATTATATTCATTCTCATATACTTTCATCAAGCGATGAAGTATTATCCCCAAAAACAATCATCCAACCGACCGCGAATCGTGAGTACCAGAAAGTGCACATACACTGACACAAAAAATTAAAGAAGCAAGAAGAGTTGACCATTTTTTCCGTGTTTTTCGAATAGCTGTAACTTCGTGAAAAATGGTCGTACAAAAAAAAGGATTTTGAAGCTTAAAATTTCTAGTTTATTGTTCTGACAATGATTTTTTTTTTAGAATCACTGCGCGGTCGGAAGAAATATCACGACAAAAAAAATTTTGCAAATTTTTACGTTTTTCAAAGTTATGCGCGGGTTTCGAAGATTTTTTTCAGACTTGACCAATATCAAGGTCATTAAGTCTATTTAATTCACTTCAATTTGCTTTTTTTTATCTCCGTACGACCATTTTTCGCTGAGATATCGGCCTTTGAATGAAAAAACGTCCTTTTGTCTTCCGTCGTCGATATCTCAGGAACTAATGGTCGCACGGGAATTCGACCAGCAGTTTTGGAAACATAAATATATACTCTACAAGCTCTGATTATTATTGTAGCTAAAAAAAATATTTTTGCCATCATTTTTATAAAAGTACAAAAAAACGATGTTTTCTTGGTTTTTATAAAATCCACCGCTACTTTGCAAATATTGCGATAAACACTAATGTGTATGGACGGTCATTCGGCTCAGTATGTCCCCAAGAGCAATGCAATATTCCAAATTGATCCGTTCATCGGTCTTGCTTGCCCGACTGACTAAAATATGTAAAAAAATTAAAGGAGCAAGTTTCCTCCTTCTCAGACATCATTTCATGATTATTAAAGGAAAAAAAAACTTTTCACAACTTTTCGTACAATTGGGTATTGAGTACGCATTAAATGTTGGAAAAAAAACCCTGAAAATCATATTGACTAAAAAATTTCGAAAAATTTTTTTTTCATAAAAAGAAGTTAAATTTTTTTTTTTTCAATCAATTTCGATTTTTTTTTAATGTTGACATTTTTTTTCAAGTCAACATTGACCGCCAGCATTAGAATTACCCAAAGCGTACGTAGAATTACCCAAAGCGTACCTCCACGTGGTACGCTTTGGGTAATTCTAATGCTGGCGGTACAATGCTGATTTGAAAAAAATGTCAACATTAAAAAAAAAATTCGAAATTGATCTTCTGTATTAAAAAAAAAATTGTCAACATTTTTTTTTATTAAAAAAGAAAATTTTCGAAAATGTTTAGTCAATATGATTTTCAGGGTTTTTTTCCAACATTTAATGCGTACTCAATACCCAATTGTACGGAAAGTAATGAAAAGTTTTTTTTCCTCTTAATAATCATGAAATGATGTCTGAGAAGAAGGAATCTTGCTCCTTTAATTTTTTTTCAAATTTTGGGCAATCGGGCAAGAACGACCGATGAACGGATCAATTTGGAATTTTGCATGGCTCTTGGGGACATACTGAGCCGAATGACCGTTGATAAACATTAGTGTTTATCGCAATATTTGCAAAGTAGCGGTGGATTTCATAAAAACCAAGAAACCATAGTTTTTTCGTACTTTTCTAAAACTAATGGCAAAAATAACAATAAAAGTTTCACTACAATAATAATTAGAGCTTATAGAGTATGTATTCACGTTTCCAAAAATACCGATCGAATTCCTGTACGACCATTAGGTCCTGAGATATCGATGACTGAAGACAAAATGACGTTTTTTCATTCAAAGGCCGATATCTTAGCGAAAAATGGTCGTACGGAGATAAAAAAAGCAAATTGAAGTGAATGCAATGGGCTCAATGACCTTGATATTGGTCAAGTGCGAGCAAAATCTCCAAAACCCGTGCAGAACTTTGAAACACGTAGAAATTTGCAACAATTTTTTTTGCCGTGATATTTCTTCCGACCGCGCAATCAGTGATTCTCAAAAAAAAAATCATTGTCGGAACTAAAACTAGAAACTTCAAGCTTCAAAATCCTTTTTTTTTGTACGACCATTTTTGACAAAGTTACAGCCTTTAAAAAAAAAACGAAAAAAATGGTTAACTTTTCTTGCCCCTTTAATTTTTTGTGTCAATGTATGTTGTTTTTGGGGATAATGCTTTATTGCTTAATGAAAGTATATGAGAATGAATATAATAATACGCATATAAATATATTTCCGTTTACTTTTATGAATTACAATTTATTTGGCATTGGGACGGGTGTGGTAAAGCGCAAACAATTTCTTAGAAGATAAATAAGTTGTATTTTAGATTTATTATTGTATTTAAATTAACGTACAAACTAATAAAATAAGCGGTCAGAGTGCGCGATAAATTTTTCGACACTAAAAGATAACTAATTAAAATAATAATGATAACAAATGAAAATAAATAATCAAATAAGAATTAATAGTAATCATAATTTAAAAAAAAACAGCGTGAGGAACGATCCTGCGCCCTCGCGGACCGAAGCCAGGAACGCTACCAGCGGGACCATCTCATCGCTTGAGTGAAAAATGCACTTTTTGGCACTTACGATTCGCGGCCGGATGGATGATTGACTTGTTTTTGGGGATAATGCTTTATCGCTTGATGAAAGTATGAGAATTAATATAATAATACGAATATAAATATATTTCCGCTTACTTTTATGAATTATAATTTATTTGGCATAAGGACGGATGTGAGTAAAGCGTAAACAATTTTTTAGAACATAATTAAGGTGTAATTTAGATTTATTATTATATTTAAATTAACGTATAAACTAAACAAATAAGCGATCAGAGTGCGCGATACATTTTTTTGTATACATTAATAACGTAGAGAATCAAGAGCTAAATAAGCATTGAAATCATCTAAAAGCCTCGCGCGTGCCGTCGGGTGACGTCACGGGTGAGTCGTGCTCAGATTGCTTTTTCCCTCGAAGCCATCGTTTCGGCTTATCCGCACATGAACGTGCTCAGCGTCCATCTATTGGTGTAGCTGCCGAATGCGCGGTCGGGACACTTCGACCGCACTCGGCTCTTTCCGAAGATGACCGAGCGTCGTTCGCTCACGGACACGCGCTACTATGATTGTGTGATGGGCGCGTAAGAGACTAGAGAGGGGGTAACGTATACGCGCGATCTGGCTGCACTGGTTGAAATTACAGACGATTCAAAACCCACGATCCAATTGCGCTTTATCGACTCATACAAATTCCTCAACACGAGTCTCGACAAATTAACATCATTATTGACTGAGGACAAACTCAAAGTTTTACGCACACAATTCCCAACTCTCTCGGCAGACGATTTCAATTTGCTGACTCGAAAAGGGGTCTTCCCTTATGAATATATTTATGATGTGACCAAGCTAGACGACACTTGCCTTCCACCACGTGACGAATTTTACAGGTCCCTGACAGATGCTGTAGTATCCGAGAGCAAGCACATACATGCTGGGAAAATTTGGGAGCGGTTCTCCATTCGAACGCTGGGTGTCTATAGTGATTTGTTCTTGAAGACAGATGTCTTGTTATTAGTGGACATTTTCGAAAACTTTCGAAGACCATGCGTTGAGAGCTATGGCCTAGATCCCGCGTATTACTACACAATGCCTGGATATACCTGGGATGCAATGCTAATACACTCGAGTGTCAAGTTTGAATTACTAACTGACATCGACATGGTTTTATTCGTTGAGCGGGGTATACGCGGTGGTGTTAGTCAATGCTCAAACCGATATGCACGTGCTAATAACAAGTACATGGATTCGTTTGATCCATCGAAAGCATCATCTTACGTGATGTATTTTGACGTCAACAATATGTATGGATGGGCAATGTGTCAACCCCTGCCATATGCAGATTTTCAATGGGTCCACGACGTGTCTAATTTTTATCCATCATGCATCGCGCTAGACTCACCTATAGGCTACATTCTTGACGTCGACTTGGAATATCCCCAATCTCTACATGATGCGCACAAAAACCTGCCGTTTTGTCCATGCATGAAAAACCGCCGGGTAAGCAGGGGGAAAAGCTGTTAGCAACCGTCTGCAATAAAAACCGCTACATACACTACCGGTATTTACAACAGTGCTTCCGCCATGGACTTTGCCTCGCTAAAATCCATAGAGTCCTACAGTTTACACATTCCCCATGGTTGCGTTCTTATATCGAGTTAAATACCCAGTTTCGAACGCTTGCCAAAAACGATTTCGAAAAGAATTTATTCAAATTAATGAATAATGCGGTCTTTGGCAAAACGATGGAGAATGTCCGCAATCATGTAGATGTAAACCTTTTACCAAAATGGGAGGGCATGTATGGCGCAGAGGCAATGATTGCGAAGCCAAACTTCCACAGCCGAAGTGTTTTTTTCGGAAAACCTCGTTGCCGTGGAATTGCGCAATCTCGAGGTGAAACTCAACAAGCCGATATATGTGCGTATGTGCATACTCGACATATCCAAAACGTGCTTGTATGGATTTCATCATGAGTATATGGTACCTCTGTATCGAGATCAATGTAAAATCATATTTACCGATACGGATAGTCTCATATATGACATTGAGAGCGATGATATATATGCCGACAAGGGCGACATTTCAAAATTCGATAGAAGCGATTATTCAGTGGATAATAGGTATGGTATACTGCTCGCCAACAAGAAGGTACCCGGTCTCATGAAGGATGAATGTAATGGAGCAATTATGACCGAATTTATTGGATTTCGATCGAAAATGTATGCGACGCGTGTCGAGGGTAAGAAGGACACGAAAAAAGTTCAAGGTGTCAAGAGTAGCGTTGTGGCTCGGATAATCACATTTGACGATTATGCTCGATGCTTGAAGGAAGAAGTTGGAATGCAGCGTAGTCAAACGTGTATTCGATCGAAGTTGCACAATGTGCACACCATTCGCGAGACGAAAATTGCTCTGAGTCCTCATAACGATAAGCGGTATATCATACCTGGGGCTTTGATACCCTACCATGGGGACATTATAGCATACCATCGTGAAAAATTATATACATTTTTGTAAAAATTAACTTGTTAAAATTGTATATCATTTTTTTTATAAATATTAACTCGATGTAAAACTTGTGAAAATTGTGTATATTTTTTGTTCACTCGATGTAAAGCTCGTTAACATTATATTTGTTATTGCAAATATTTTATGTAAAACCAGATTCTGTAAACGGCTTTTGTAATCCATGTGTACCCATTATTTTCTATCATGCACTTTTCGGGAGTGGGGGAAAAAGGGATTAGAGAACGTGGAGCGCCACGCGAGGACGCGAAGTGGAAGTAAGTCATAGAAATCGAAAAAAAAACTTCGGTAACATTTTCTTTATTGTCGACTACGAATTGGATTTACTTATCCAACTATTGTGGTCATTGTCGAAACCTAACAATTTTACAAAACATTCGATTACCGCGCTTCTTTAATACGGCTTCAATGAGATAGATGTCGAGGTGTTTGACACTGAGAAGTTCTTGTTCGTAGAAGCCACCAGCGATCGGTTCATCTTTATGGTCCTTTAAGTGGTACATATCACAATTGTAAAATTCTTTTCCCCGATCAACGTGTAAGTTCTGCGGTATGCGTCCCTTAACGAGGATCGACTTCATTGCGGCGGCTACATTTTTACCACTCTTACTCAGCATTGGCACGGCCCAAGAAAATTTTGAAAAGGTATCGATGACGGGGAGGAGAAATTTGTGTTTGGAGTTTTGACGCGTGTATGATGACATATCGACGAGATCAGCTTGCCAGGTTACGTCCAAACCCCGGATGTCCACATGTCGACGCGGATAGTTTCGTCGAGCAGGCTTATGTAGCTCCAGCACGAGAGCGCCCCTTTTTTCGTTCATTTTCCAGTCCACTCAGTCATGCATCCAATTCAGCAATGACGTTTGAATTACGAATCACCAAGTCTTGTAGAGTTTTGACATCGGCCTAGAGTATTTTTGCAATGTCTCTTATCGTAGCTTCAAGTCCATTAACCAGCAACTGATTACTCTCGTTCATTTCTTTGCGTATGTTCTTAATGATATTTCGAGATTTTTTATGCAAAGCACTTAGAGAGATGGCATCGTCTTGTCCTTCCGGATTAGCAATGTTACACAATTGTATTTGGCCAAGTCATAATGGCCATCTGCGGTCGTGTTAAACCCAATCCCAGGTCGGCCCGGAGGACCTTGCTTATTGAGGAGTACACTCTTATTTAATTGGCGTCCAAACACATCGACACGCATGTTGACAGTGTGTGAATTCTCCGATGCTGAGTTAATAAATTATTTCAGCTTCGCGCAATTCCTCGATAATCGATATGATTTCATTCGAATGCGCAGAATTTTCGGCTGGTTGCGATACCAGAAGTAAGCGAAGACGATCTACTAGCTCATTTGGAGTATCCCAGTAAATATAGTCCAATTGGGTGTTTTTCCTGGCTAGCTTATATTTTGGCATACCCTTTCCCACATGATGATCGACTATATTTTCGATATAAGTGTTGAATTTACGGCAGGTATTACGTCGTATTGCCTCATTGGACATGTAAAATTTTTTGTGTGCATTCGTCGAGATGACAATCTTTTCGTAGTTTTTCAAATCGTCCGGTGTGAGAATTTCGACATTGGGCACGTTTTTAAACAACAACTCCGTTAATCCAACAGTTTTCGGATAATTCACATCGCCCACACGAATATGTTGAGAGTCGAAAATTATCGGAGAATTGCCAATCATTAATTTGTTGTTTGCAAGATTCCGTACACCATATAATGCATCCAAGCTTGCCTTTCTATTTTTTCGTAATAACAGGCGATATTCACCGATTAATTCATCAACATTCTGCGAGTCATCATCATAATCCTCATATATCAACATGAAAGAATCTTGTGTTTCACTCTTGAAGGAATCTTGTGTCTCATTCTTGAATTGATTTTTCACACTATCGATCGCATCTCCTTCTTCAGCATTATCACTCACTTTTGCACTGTTAATTTCCTCCTTCACTGCCTCGCCGTTTTTATACGATACCAATTTCTCCAATGGTCTCACTATAGGCCTCTTGAATTCTCTGCTCATCGTTATCTTTTCCGATTTTCATCATTCGATGCTTTCGTCTAATTGCATTGCTCGCCGTAGCAATTTCACACAATACATATTTTTCGCCCGAAAGTTGTTCGGTCTTCATGTTGTCACTGTCAAGGTGTGCACAATACTGTCTCTTCAACCACCAGCGATGAGTCATTTATCAATGGTCAGAAAATAATCAAATCCTTGTCTATATCGACCCTCATTAATACCACTATCCTTGTCAATCGTGATAAATGCATACTTGTTGGAATTCCAGCATTTCTTGCACATGTTTTTAAGGCACGTATAAGTCATATCCGTATTAACATGATCGTTGTAGACGTGTTTGAGGCTCATATCGTCCTGCTTGAAAAGCACCACGAAATTTGCATTATCTTTCACGAGATGTTTGGGGACACGGGTGTACGTCTGACAAAGATAAAAACTGTCAACAATCTCATGTCTTCCCATGGAAAAGAAGGCTCTAACATTATCCTGTTTTTCACACGTTATATCATCAAAGATGAATATAGAGTTGGATTGTGCATCACTTGGTTCTATCACTTGTTCATGCGCGTTGAATGGATGATACGCGAATCCACTGACAGGTTCGAGCAACCGTTCGAGCAACTTATACTTTGGCTGCTTCAACGATTTGGAATACAAGTAAATGTTCTCAAATCTCAAACCATTCGGATGGATGATAAGAGTGAGCAAATCGTTGGTTTTCCCACAATTCGATGGACCACAAAACAGTGCACGTATGCTATCCGGCAATAAATTCCCATGACGTTTTCGCCGCTTCTTCGCCCCACCATCATCGACTAATTCATCAAAATTTATCACGGGAAGTCCGCCTCCGATAGTTTGCTTGTTGGGCGTCATCTCACACACGACTAACGGCGAAATCATATAAATAGCACTCTTATAGGGATTATCCATGAGTTGTGTATTATCTTTCGACATGATTGTGCATGGTACGAGTGGTAAAGGTTTCGTCAACTGCCTAATTAACAAACTCCCCGTTGAACAACATCCGCCCGGCTATCAGTATCGCGGACCAGGCACAAAGTTGACCAAGCGCCTTGCTCGTGGTGATCCGGGCATTAATCCATTGGATACGGCTTGCAAACGACACGATATTGCATATTCGAAAAATCCGGATAATCTTGAAGCGAGACATTCGGCGGATAAAGTGTTGTCTGAACAGGCTTGGTAACGCGTTACCGCTAAAGACGGTAGCATCGGTGAAAAAACGAGTGCTTGGGGTGTGGCAAATATTATGAGGACGAAGAGAAAATGCGGTATGGAAATGAAGGCTCGTAAGTGTGGCGTTTGTTTGAAAAAAATAATTGGCGCCGAAAAGAAGACAATGATTGAAAGTAATGATCCACAAACGATTATTAAATCAGCTCTAAAAGGTGCTCGTGTAGCTGTAAAGACACAAGGTGGCAAAGTGCGCACACCTCGGGTTCTACCTGTACCCCATAAGATTGGTGGTTTATTGCCGTTCCTCGTGCCTATTTTTGCGGGTCTTAGCGCTGCTGGTGCTTTGTCAGGTGGTGCGGCTAGTATAGCTAAAGCTGTAATGCTGCTCAAGCAGATAAACGTGAATTAGTTAAAAGTTAGCGCCATAATCGAGCAATTGAAGCAATTGCATTGGGCAAGGGCTTATATCTGAAACCATATAAGCAGGGATTGCGTCTTCATATCAAACCAAAAAACTAGAAATAACGCTACCTCACCGGCCCTTCACCGACATCGACCTTCTTAAATATGCAAAAATCCTGAAGATTCCATATTTCCGTGGAGTTTACATGCGCGATACATTGACAGCGAGCGGACCTTTCAAATGTGAAGAAGCAATTGTAAATTTGGATGAAAATGTCGGTCCTGGAACACACTGGGTCGCTTACAAAAAGACTGGATGGAAAGTCGTATACTTTGATAGCGTCGGCAATCTTACAGCTCCATCCGAATTCATGAGATATTTTCGTGTTGGTAGCGTTAGTTATAAATATAAAGGATATCAGGAATATGATACGATTGAATGTGGACATGTGTGTCTCAAGTTTCTTTCTCGACAATTGCAGCACAAAGCTAAATATACACACTATATAGGAGGGAAATGACGTGGAGAATTCAGTTGTCAATTTACCAGCACCATGGATGATAGCTTAACGGACAACACCACTGTGACGGCTTAAAAAAATCGATTTTTTGAAAACCATCTAGAAAAATCTAAAATACATTTAAGATTAAGATGTCGTTGGACCCAGGTCGAGAAAATAATTATTTTCGGAGATATTGAATATTTTGTGGAGCGGTGCAGCGCTCCGTGACGCTCGGGGTTCCGCGCAGCTGCGCGCCTCAGGCTCGGCAGATATACCGCGCCGTTCCCAGGTCCTGCGGGTCTTTCCCAGGTATTCTTTTGTCTCCCGTCACAAAAACTGGCTATTGTTATAAATACAGTTTCGAAAAAAAACCATAGGTGGCGGTAATTGAAAAATGTTCAAGGCAGGTATAGTGATTGCGTCATAGCGTCAGCTTGCGAATAGAAGCGACTCTACTCGTGTCTAAACGCTCCGAATCGTTTTGTTTATAAATATCGAACGGTCAGAATTATTCTTTGCACATCGAAATGGATAATCCAAAAGTGTACGCGGGGAAAAAGGGAACATAACGGAGCTATGTGACGAGGAGTCGAACGAAAATTCCGAATCGAAAACCTCCGAACCGTTATAGCTCCGAAAATAGTTCTGCAGAGTATGTGAGCACGTCGGCGAAAGAGTGAAAATCGTCGGACGATTTAGAGGTCGGTGCTACTAACGATTTCGCTTATCGTATAGTACACCTCGTCAATGCAAAAAAATCGTCGATATTGCAGCTGATATCGCGGTATTATTATTCAATGATGGCCTGAGAAGCCTCATGAAAGTATTGGAGACGTTGAGGATAACTATCGGCCCAAATTGTTTCAATTTTTGCGTTGAAACCGACGCAGCGCGGATCGAGCTGGCGGGGCGCTCGCTCACAGACGCTGCAAAAGAGGCAAGAAGAGCCTCTACAAGTTCGAGAAAAGATGATAGGGAGAATGATTTGCTTCTTGAAGGCCAGCTATATGGTGCCGGCATCGCTGATTAAAGGTAACAATTTTTTTTCCAATTTATCGCATAAATTAACAAACCTAAAACTTTGAACGCGTTTTTGTCAAAACCACTTTTTTGAGTGCGGCACGCAGCAGAACTCGAGCAATTTTTATCCGATCGACTTCAAATTTGGACTGCATCAATAAAACTAGATTATCTAAAGAAGTACATAGGATTTTTTCGATATCTCAATAATAAAAAAACTCAGCCTATTTTCAACGAGAAATTTTGCTCGAAAATCGTCACTTAATTTCAAAAGCGTGCCTATTTTTTAAAAATCAATATTTTTTTAAATCCCTATGTACTTCTCTTCAAAATATCATATTATTAACGAAAACACTCGGTATTTTTTTGCAGATCGACTTTGAAGAGAGTTCTGCTGCGTGCCGCGAACCACTGCAGAGGCAATAGTACCTGACGCGGGGGCTTCCCCAGCGTCACCATGGGGCGTGAAAAGTATGCAAATTTTTTTTATGTATCTTCAATAAACAACGAACAAAACAAAAATTTTTTTTTCGAATATCTCTTTTTTTCCCACAAAAAAAAATTCTCGAAAAATGGCAAAGAAACAGGGGGTCATAGTGGTGTTCTGCCTTAACCTTGACCATATCTGGCTCATCGTCCATACTCGAGGCGCAGTACTTTCCCCCCAGCGAACTCTCGCCACACAAAAGTTATACTCTCGGTCTCATTGAATTGTTAACCTTCAACTCTATTCCCAATATCGACGTTGACCATGATAAACTTGACGTGGGAGATGAGGTGTTGACGATACCTATGGGTAGCTATGAAATAGAGGACATTGAGGCGTTAGTAGTAGAGCTATAGCGGTTCTAACTCTGGGATCTCAGGGGGGAGCGGGGCGGGGGAGTCGGGCGCGGGGAAGCCGCGGTATGCTAGGCGGCGGGGGGGGGGGGGAATCCTGCATGCGGTAGCCGAGTGCGGGGTTCCGGCGGAGAGGGGGGGGGGGTGTTCGAGAGTGGGGAGGCTAGTTTTTCCGGGGTATGCATGTCAGCGGGGTGGGGGGGGGATCCTGCATGCGGCAGCCGAGTGCTGGGTTGTGGCGGAGGGGGAGGGGGGTGTTAAAGAGTGGCGAGGCTAGTTTTTGGTGACGATGTCTTCCAGGCGATAGCTGGACCCGCGGGCAAGAGGGGGAAGCCGCTGTCGACTCTGTGGGGGAGGGGGCATCATAGAGTTGCGTTTCCTTGAAAACCCATAAAATCTGATAATTTATTATCAACATTATCGATGTAAGCGGAGCATTTTTGTCTAGACTATTCACAGGAGGTTATATATATGAAAAAAAAACTTAGCCAAATGTGTGCATGTGTGTGCGTGCGTGCGTGCGTGCGTGTGGGGGGGGGGGGGGACTCCCATCTATGGCTAGGAAAATTCTCGGGAGTGAGATAACGATAGTTCCCATATGAAGGGTGGCCCTTCAAAGCCCATAAAATGCTTTATTTATTGCATGCAGCTGCAGCGTTATTCCAAAACAAGTTTCAATCCGTCGAGGTTTCATTCCACAACATCACGTCAAGATGTTCAGATGTGCGAGTATGTACGCAGTGCATCCGGCCAAGCACCCCCTGGACTTGACCAAAAACGAGCTCGAACAAGTTCCAAAGGTCTTGCTCCTAAAGTATTGGGGTAACTTTATTGGTTTACTGTGGGATTGTTTGCCGGAGCATCATCGGAATGATAGTGAAGTGATATCGTATCTACCATGCATGGAGCATTATAATACGCCACAGATGAAGGATCACATTGATGGTCCCCCGCCCCAACGTCGGGACTGTGGAAAGTGTTGCGAGGGGGGAAATGCTCTACGTGCGGGGTTCTTCGAACGTGTTTGAACCTGTTAAACGCGCCTATGATTGGATAAGTGGGGAGAAGTTTTTAAAATCTGAGTGGAGGGGCTACGAGGGAGCTTATGATTTCATGGACCAAGCTCAGACTGCACTATTCCACCGCACCATCAACTTCTCCGAAAAGAACTTTGAAAAAGAGTGAAAATGGATCTCTCAAATATCAACAAAGTCAGCCTGATGGCGGAATTCCTCCCAACGAAGAAGCTGTCAGAACTCCACGTCCATGCGGATCATCAAATCACGGACATGAGAGCTGTACAGACCAAGTTTGGAAAACGCTACATCGTGGACGTTGCAAATGAGTTTGCCGTCTTCTTGCCAGCGCGGCTGGTAAAGGCCTTCGATCAAGATGCGAAAATGTTCGAGAGTATGCTGCAACTGGCGCGCAATGGTCAACTCTACATGAAGGACATTGGTGGAAAATACAACAGCGTCGAGTTCCGTCGAGTCTGAGTATGGTGGAAAAGAATGCTCGTGAAGGCCCGGCGGAAACAACGAGTTCAACAGCAGCCAGCATCATCACCATCGTAGAGTGCAAGGACTGTTTGCATCGCAGTCATCATCATCATCATCGTAGAGTTTTCGACGCTCGAGTCTGAGTATGGTGGAAAAGAATGCTCGTGAAGCCCCGGTGGAAACAACGAGTTCAGCGGCAGCTGGCATCGTCACCATCGTAGAGTGCAAAGACTGATTGCATCACAGTCATCATGGTAGAGTTTTCAACGCTTAGTGCTATGTAAAAGTGTACAAAAAAAAACTTTTTCATCGTATATAATGTAAAAAAAAAAAAAAAAAAAAAAAAGAAACATGTCGTCAAACTGTATTCGCCATAGATATAGGAAATAAATGGAGAGAACGATATTTGTTCAAAATGTTTTTATTCATTTAAAAAAAAAACCCTCGCTCACACAACGCTTCGTATATACTCAACCAGCTTTTCAGTGATTTTACATTTGCATGGGCGCAATTGTATTTCATGTTGGAGGAATGATGCGGGCATTTGGATTTCGTGATTTTCGGCAACTTCTGCAGCGATGGACAGTCCAGAGTCTCCAGATCGATGACTTTTGTTGCTGAATCCGTGAATCTCGATAGCCATGAGCACTTCTCGAATCCCTTGGCATAGATGGTAGGAGCTCCTTGCAAGATTCCTCGAATTGTCGTTCTAGCTGCCTCGTACGGTATGCCGCTGTGTTCCCAGCGTATTCCATGGCAATTGCATCCCAACCACTTGTTTGTCATTTTGTATTTGGCCGGTAGAGAGTCCCATGCAAATGGTGCGTCGAAGGTGAGCGTCAGCGGTTCAGCATCCTTGTCGTGGAGTTTGATGATGGACATCTCCGTCAGGACAAATTTGTTCGTGGGTCTCTTGAAGCCCTGTACATCGACGATAAGCTCCATGTTGACTGATGCGGGTGCGAATCATCAGCATGATTTTATACCAATTTTTTAACCCCACCGCTGATTGGATTGTACTCGACAATGCGATCATGGAGGATCATGCAGTAAACTGAAGTTTGTGGCGGAATATTATTTTTCAATTCGAACTCAAGACGCACGTCAACAGGGCCGGACTTGAGAGAATCGTTTTGTTTTGAGCAGTCAATGACAACGAGGGGGGCTTTTTCTAAAAATTCAATCCTGCTCAGCCATGGTTCAGCCTCTTTGTTGTAATAGGTCAGTTGAAAGTTTGCGTACATCTCGTAGAGTAGAGCATATTGATTTTGGTCAATGTTCAAATTCAAATTTCCATATGGATAGCATTGTGAGTTGAGATAAAGTTTGACATCGCTCAGGTTACAATGATCAAAGTGGCTGGCATTTTGTTGGTTCTTATTTTTCCGTCCCGTCTGCATCGCGAGTATGACATAACGTGGCTTCTCCAGTTGATTCGAAGTTTTCACAGACCCCACGTGCTTAGAGGTGGCAAGCAGCAATGGATATTCATACAGTTCCCATGTTCGGAAACTCATGGAGATTGGTGCATCTTTGGCGAGAAACTTTAACAGCTGAATTTTTCGCTGATCCGAGACTGTTACATACGGTATGAGCCATTCTATTTTATGCAATACGAGTTTGTAGTCTTCGGCGGCCGTTTGTACAATGGCATTATCATCGGTCTTTGATCTCGTGAGAATCAACTCGTGCTTGGCATTTACGACAATTTTACGATAATCTTCGGCAAAGCCGAGGAGCATGCTGAGCGGTATACACACATCAAAGTTTCCCGATACATCTACAATCTGCTTGGTCTCTTCGACATCGAGCCATCCAGTGTTCTCGAGCATAGAACTTTTGGCCGGTGATAGAGACGAATATCCCTTAATTACACTCGTAATGCCAACATTCTTATTACGATCGATTTCTATGGCATTCAATTCATATCGCACTTCCTCAAACAAATGACAAATGGCATTGTTGACGAGACTTGTAGCAGCGGTTGGCATCCCATCACGCTTGGATAATTTCCCACATATGTGTAGGGAACTCTTGCTTGGCAGGATGGAGAGGTCTTGATGTTGGATGGCAATACGGATTTCATCGCTGTTATTGAAGGTTGAAGATGCATATGGCTGATGAGCGTGAATCTCGCAATGGATGATGGATTCATCAAAGACCACGGGTGTCTGAATGTCTACGATTTCTTCTTCCATTTCACGCAGCAGATGCACAGAGCACAGACGAAATAATTTTTTACACGCTTTCGCCACGCACTTTGAGACCCAAACTCTTCAAGAGTAGCACGTTTTGAGGTGTTAGCACTTTAGGCGCTGGCCGACGACTGATCGTTTTTATCCATGGTTGTTTATTGTTATTGGAAGATCTATTGAAGACTATACCCATCACGACTTTATATGCAGGCGTATGGTGATTACTACACCGCGGAAATTTACCAAATCACCGTCATGATCCACTATGCGAAGCTGTATCGTATCAATCGTTCGACTTGTAATCAGCAGATAAATTACATGTGAGGGAACTTCAATGATCTTATAGCCCGGTGGCACAGATGGAAAGAACTCATGAATTGTGTGTACTTGTTGTCCGTTAATATAGGCACCAGCGGTAATGTTGCACTTAACGCGTAGGGCATTCACTTTGAGAATGGCTACAGGAAGGTCAGATTCATGTCTTTTATTGGCTTCCAATTTGCGTGCGATGAAGCCTAGTAGATGTCCAATAGAATCTGTCGGCTCAAAATTTACATCATGATCACACTCGATCTCACTGCGTAGCGTATTATTATTGGGTTTAGTGCTGATGCTGATGTTTTTACGCGAGAGCTCTGCTTGTACAAACGTCTCGATATCCTCTGTTTCATAACTACCCGTAGGTATCGTCAACACCTCTTCTCCCACATACAGTTTATCGTGACCATCGTCGATATTGGGAATAGAGTTGAAAGTCAACAATTCCACGAGACCGAGAGTATAATTTTTGTGTGGCGAGAGTTCGATGGGGGGAAAGTATTGCACCTCGAGTATGGACGATGAGCCAGATATGGTCAATGTTAAACTTTCATCCATGATGCTGGCAAATTAACAACTGAATTCTCCACGTCATTTCCCCCCTATATATAGTGTATATTTGTCTTTGTGCTGTAATTGCCGACAAAGAAATTTGAGACACAAATGTCCACATTCAATTGTATCATATTCCTGATATCCAGTATAATTATAATTTACGCTACCAACACGAAAATATCTCATGAGTTCGGATGGTGGTGGAAGGTTGCCGAAACTATCAAAGTACAGGACTTTCCATCCAGTCTTTTTGTAAGCGACCCAGTGTGTTCCAGGACCAACATTTTCATCCAAATTGACAATTGCTGCTTCATATTTGAGGGGCCCGCTCGCTGGCAATGTATCGCGCATGTAAACTCCACGAAAATGTGGAATTTTTAGGATTTTCGCATATTTGAGAAGATCGATGTCGGTGAGAGGTCGGTGAGGTAGCGTAACTTCTAGTTTTTTGGCTTAATATGAAGACCCAATCCCTGCTTATATGGTTTCAGATGTAAGCCCTTACCCAATGCGATCGCTTCAATTGTTCGATTATGGCGCTTACTTTCATCCCATTCACGTTTAGCTGCTTGAGCAGCATTTACCGCTTTAGCTACGCTCGCCGCACCACCTGACGAAGCACCCGCAGCGCTAAGACCCGCAAAAATAGGCACGAGGAACGGTAATAAACCATCAATTTTATGGGGTACAGGTAGAACTCGAGGTGTGCGTACTTTACCACCTTGCATCTTTACAGCTGCATGAGCACCCTTTAGAGCTGATTTAATAATCTTATGTGGATCATCACTTTGAATCATTGTCTTCTTCGCAGCGCCAATTATTTTTTTCAAACAAACCCCACCCTTGCGGGCCTTTATCCCCATACCAAATTTTCTCTTTGTCTTCATAATATTTGCCACGCCCCAAGCACTGGCTTTTTCACCGATACTAGCGTCTCGCGCACTAACTCGTTGCCAAGCCTGTTCAGCCAACACTTTATCCGCCAAATGTCTCGCTTCAAGATTATCCGGATTTTTCGAATATGCAATATCGTGTTGTTTGCAAGCTGCATCCAATGGATTAATGCCCGGATCACCACGAGCAAGACGCTTGGCCAACTTTGTGCCTGGTCCGCAATGTTGATAACCAGGCAGATGCAATGCAACGGGTAGATTGTTGATTAGGCGATTGACGACACCTTTACCGCTATGAACGATCATGTCTACAGACAATACTCGACTAACGGCGAATCCGTATAAAAATGCTATTTATATGATTTTTCCGTTAGTCCTATGCGAGATGGCATCCAAGAAGCAAACTCACGGAGGTAGCCTTCCCGTGATAAATTTCGATGAATTTGTCGAAGATGGCCGGGAGAAAAGACAAAAGCGTCATGGACAGTTATTGCCGGATAGCATACGTGCGGTATTTTGTGGTCCATCAAATTGTGGAAAAACCAATGCTTTGCTCACTCTCATCATCCATCCCAATGGCTTGAGATTTGAGAACATTTATTTGTATTCCAAGTCGCTGAAGCAACCAAAGTACAAATTGCTCGAACAATTACTTGAACCTGTGCATGGAGTTACATATAATCCATTCAATGAGCATGAACAAGTGATTGCACCAAGTGATGCACGGTCCCACTCTATATTCATCTTTGATGATATTGCGTGCGAAAAGCAGGATAATGTTAGAGCATTCTTTTCCATGGAAAGACACGAGATTGTAGACAGTTTTTATCTTTGTCAGACGTACACCCGTATCCCCAAACATCTCGTGAGAGATAATGCAAATTTCGTGGTGCTTTTCAAGCAGGATGATATGAATCTCAAACATGTGTACAACGATCACGTTAATACGGATATGACTTATACATGCTTCAAAAACATGTGCATGAAATGCTGGAATTCTGACAAGTATGCATTTATCACGATCGACAAAGATAGCAATATGAACGAGGGTCGATATAGACAAGGTTTTGATGATTTTCTCACCATTGATAAATGACTCGTTGCTGGTGGTTCAAGAGGCAGTATTGTGCACGCGTCGACAGTGACAACATGAAGAGCGAACAACTGTTGAGAGAAAAAAATGTATTGCGTGAAATTGCCAAGGCGAGCGATGCAATCAGACGAAAGCATCGAATGATGAAAATTGGCAAAGAGAGTGATGAGCAGAGAATGCGAGATGTCTTTAAGCCTATAGTCAGACCATTGGAGAAATTGGTGTCATACAAAAACGGTGAGCCGGCGAAGGAGGAAATCAAGGATGAAAAAGCCGACGATAAAGAAGGAGATGCGATAAATAGTGTGAAACATGAATTGAAGAACGAGACACACGATTCCTTCAAGAGTGAAACACAAGATTCTTTCAAATTGATATATGAGGATGATGATGATGATGAGTCACAAAATGTCGATGACTTAATCACCGAATATCTCCTGCTGTTACGAACAAATAGAAAAGCAAGCCTGGATGTATCATATGGTGTGCGGAATCTCTCAAACAACCGATTAATGATTGGTGATTCTCCGATAAATTTCGACTCTCAACATATTCGTGTGGGAGATGTGAATTATGCGAAAACTGTTGGATTAACTGAGCTGCTGTTTAAAAAAGTGCCCAATATCGAAACTCTCACACCAGACGATTTGAAAAACTATGAAAAAATTGTCATTGCGACGAATGCTCACAAAAAATTTTATAAGCCTAGTGCGGCTATACGACGTAATACCTGTCACAAATTCAACACTTATATTGCAAATATAGCCGATCACCACGTGGGAAAGGGTATGCCAACGTATAAGCTGGCTAGAAAAAACGCTCAATTGGACTATGTATATTGGGACAATCCCAATGAGCTGGTAGACCGTCTTCGTCTACTTCTGGCATCACAAGCAGCCGGAAATTCGGCCCATGCGAATGAAGTTATATCGATTATCGAGGAATTGCGTGAAGCTGAAATAATTTATTAACTCGGCGTCGGAAAATTTATGCATTTTCATCATGAGTGTCGATGTGTTTGGACGCCAATTGCGTCAGAGTGTACTCCTCAGTAAGCAAGGTCCTCTAGGCCGACCTGGGATTGGGTTTAAAACCACCGCAGATGGTCATTATGACGTGGGGCAGAAACGATTGTGTAACATTGCCAATCCGGAAGGGGAAGACGACGCCATCACTCTAAATACTTTACACAAAAGATCCCGAACTATCATTAAGAACATACGCAAAGAAATGAACGAGAGTAATCAGTTGCTGGTTAATGGACTTGAAGCCACGATCAGAGATATTGCAAAGACACTCGAGGCCAATGTCAAAAATCTACAAGATTTGGTGATTCGTAATTCACGGACCATTGCTGCACTGGATGCGCGACTGAGTGGACTAGAAAATGAACGAGAAAAAGAGCGCTCTCGTGCTGGAGCTACATAAGCCTGCTCGACGAAACTATCCGCGTCGACAGGTGGACATCCGTGGCTTGAATGAGACCTGGCAAGCTGATCTCGTCGATATGTCATCGTACGCACATCAAAACACCAAACATAAATTCCTCCTCACCGTCATCGATACTTTCTCAAAATTCGCCTGGGCCGTACCAATGCTGAGTAAGTGTGGTAAAGATGCAGCAGCCGCAATGAAGTCGATACTCGTTAAGGGACGCATACCACAGCACTTGCACGTCGACAAGGGAAAAGAATTTTACAATTGTCACTTTAAATCCCTAATGAAAAAGTACAATATTCACATGTATTCAACATATAGCAACTTGAAGGCATCCATTTGCGAGCGTTTCAATCGTACATTGAAAAATAAGATGTGGATGCAATTTAGTCTTCGTGGTAATTATAAGTGGATCGATATTCTTGATAATCTAGTAGCTGAATATAATGATTCCGTACACCGTACCATTAAGATGAAACCGAGAAATGTCAACGCGGAGAATGAGAAGGAAATATTGCGGCAAGTTTTCAATAAGACTCAGCCGCCAATAAAAACACCACCGAAATTCACCCCTGGCGATAAAGTGAGAATCAGTAAATTTAAGAGTGTTTTCGAAAAGGGTTACACGCCAAATTGGACAACGGAAATATTTACGGTATCTCGTGTGAAGAAAACGCATCCAGTGACGTATCGTTTGAAGGACCATAAAGATAAACCCATCGCCGGTGGTTTCTACGAACAAGAGCTTCTCCGTGTCAAGTACCCCGATATCTATCTGATAGAAAAAATTTTAAAGACGCGCGGTCATCGAATATTTGTAAAATGGCTGGGTTTCGACAATGCCCACAATAGTTGGATAAGTAAATCTGATTTGTAGTCGTCATTAAAAAAAGGCCAAAAACATTTAGACTTTTATGACTCTCTTTCTACCCGTCAACGTGGTGCGCCACAGCAGGCGTTTTCTCTCCCTCCAATCCCTTCTTCCCCCTACTCTCGAACAGTGTATGCGGGAAATAATGGGTACACATGGATTACTAAAGCCCTTTCCCTTACTTACCAAAGTCCATTGTTACAAAATCAAATATGTACAACAAACAAGTTTTACATCGAGTTAATGTTTACAAAAACATACACAATTTTCACAAGTTTTATACATCAAATATTTACAAAAATGTACACAATTTTACATCGAGTTTATATGCATGATAGTTTGTTACTACGGTATGCTGTAATGCCCCCATGGTAGGGTCTCAGAGGTCCCGGGTATGATATACCGCTTATCATCATGAGAACTTAGAGCGATTTTCGTCTCACGAATGGTGTAGACCTTGTGCAACTTCGATCGAATACATGTTTGACTACGGCTCATTTCAATGTCTTCCTTCAAGCATCGGGCATAATCGTCAAACGTGATTGTCCTAGCCACAACATTGCTCTTGACACCTTTGACTTTTTTAGTGTCCTTCTTACCCTCAACACGTGTCGCATACATTTTCGATCGAAGTCCAATGAACTCGGTCATAATTGCACCATTGCATTCGTCTTTCATGAGACCGGGTACCTTCTTGTTGACAAGCGGCATATCATACCTATTGTCCACCGGATAATCGCTCGTATCGAATTTTACAATGTCGCGCTTCATGTCCATGTACATATCATCGCTCTCAATGTTATATATGAGACTATCCGTATCGGTATACATGATTTTACACTTATCCCGATACAGAGGCACCATATTCTCGTGATGAAATCCATACAAGCACGTTTTGGATATGTCGAGTATGCACATACCCACATATATCGGCTTGTTGAATTTCACCTCGAGATTGCGCAATTCTACAGCAATAAGGTTTTCCGAAAAAACACTTCGGCGGTGGAAGTTTGGCTTCGCAATCATCGCCTCTGCGCCATACCTACCCTCCCATTTTGTCAAAAGCTTTACATCTACATGATTGCGCACATTCTCCATCGTTTTGCCAAACACCGCATTGTTCATCAATTTGAATAAATTCTTTTCAAAATCATTTTTGGCTAGCGTTCGAAATTGCGTATTTAACTCGATATATGAACGTAGCCATGGGGATTGTGTGAATTGTAATACCCTATGGATTTTCGTAAGGCAAAGTCCATGGCGTAAGCACTGCTGTAAATTTCGATAGTGAATGATGTAGCATTTTTTATCACAGACGGTTGCTAACAGCTTTTCCCCCTGCTTACCCGGCGGTTTTTCATGTATTGGACAAAACGGTAGGTCTTTGTGCGCATCATGTAGAGATTGTGGGTATTCCAAGTCGACTTCAAGGATGTAGCCTGTCGGCGAATCTAGCGCGATGGAAGATGGATCAAACTTGGACACGTCGTTGACCCATCGAAAATCTGCGTATGGCAAAGGTTGACACATTGCCCATCCATACAAATTGTTGACGTCAAAATACATCAAGTATGATGATGCTTTCGATGGATCAAACGACTCCATGTACTTGTTATTAGCGTGTGCATATCGGTTTGAGCATTGACTGAGACCACCGCGTATACCCCGCTCAACGAATAAAACCATGTCGATGTCGGTTAGTAATTCAAACTTGACATTCGAGTGTTTTAGCATTGCATCCCAGGTATACCCCGGCAATGTGTAGTAATACGCGGGATCTAGGCCATAGCTCTCAATGCACGTATTTCGAAAGTTTTTGAAAATATCAGCTAATAACAAGACATCTGTCTTCAAGTATAAATCGCTATAGTCACCCAGCGTTCGAATGGAGAACCGCTCCCAAATTTTCTCAGCATGTGCATACTCACTCTCAGATACTGTAGCATCTGTCAGGGAACTAT
>OX632359.1:18008711-18011211 GCA_951751655.1 Ophion costatus | reverse complement strand
AGAACCTAAGTCTGATACCAGACTTTAAACTGAGTTCCACTGAAAATTTCAATAAAACCGATTCAGCAGTTCCCGTGTTATAACTGCACAAATATGGAGACTGGCAGGCAGTCAATTTTATTCATAAATGCGATTTTGTACTTCGTTTCGTTAATATACACTTCGCACAAAAATTAAAGGAGCAAGAAAAAAATCCAAATTTTTGGGGGATTTTCAACAGGCTGTAACTTATACAAAAATGGTCGTACAGCAAAAAAAAAAGCAAATTGTAGCTCTAAGTGTCTAGTTTTCGGATCGGAGTTTGAAATTTTTTTTTTGAAAATATTTTTCGAGTAATCATAAGAAAACCACCGAAAAAAAAATTTTCGAAATTTTTTTGGTTTCTTTTTTAAATCTACGGACGTGGAAATTTTTTTTTCGACTTAACCTCTATATGGAGCGGATAGCTTGTTTATTCAGCTTTAATTTGGTTTCTTAAAAATCTCGATACGAGCATTTCTCGCTGAGATATCGGTGTTTGAATGGAAAAAGATCATTTTGTCTTTGATTACCAATATCTCAGCAACCAATGATCGCACAGAAATTTTGAGGTTGGTTTCGAAAACTTGAATAAATTCTCTACAGGGATTGGCAATTGAATTTTGAAAAAAAATTTTTTTTCAATTATTACATGAATTTGAAAAAGCAACCAAAAAAGGGCTTTTTGTGGTTTTTTGGAAAATCAAGCGCCCAATCAAAAGTATTGCGGAAACCACTAATGTTAAGTGTGCCCTTTACTGTTCAATATGCCCACAAAAACCCTACGAAGTTTCAATTTAATCCAGCCAACCGTTTTTTTTCCCACTTGATCGAATTATTGAAAAAATTAAAGGAGCAAGAATTTCACTCTGAAAATGTCATAATTTTTATCAAAAATGAAAAAAAAATTTTTTTTTCATTTTTCTCTCAATTCTGTATTAGTGACTTGGAAAATTTAAGAAAAAAAAAAAATCGAAAATTTTTGAAAAAAAATTCCAAAATTTTTGAAAATTTTTTTATATTTTTTTCAATTGGCTAAAAAGTTCAGAAAATTAAAAAAAAAAAATTACCGCCGACATTAGCGTTACCCAAAGCGTACCACGTGGACGTTGCACGGCGGATTTACGCTTCTTTTGTGCTTGCGCACGTGTATGTGTGTGGTTTTATCAGAGATTGAGACCCTGTGGTTCGTCACTTCCACAGTATTTTGTGACTCCAAACTCACTCTCTGAAGATGTGTGTGTGTGTGTGTGTGTGTGTGTGTGTGTGTGTGTGTGTGTGTGTGTGTGTGTGTGTGTGTGTGTGTGTGTGTGTGTGTGTGTGTGTGTGTGTGTGTGTGTGTGTGTGTGTGTGTGTGTGTGTGTGTGTGTGTGTGTGTGTGTGTGTGTGTGTGTGTGTGTGTGTGTGTGTGTGTGTGTGTGTGTGTGTGTGTGTGTGTGTGTGTGTGTGTGTGTGTGTGTGTGTGTGTGTGTGTGCGTGCGTGCGTGCGTGCGTGCGTGCGTGCGTGCGTGCGTGCGTGCGTGCGTGCGTGCGTGCGTGCGTGCGTGCGTGCGTGCGTGCGTGTGTGCGTGTGTGCGTGTGTGCGTGTGTGCGTGTGTGCGTGTGTGCGTGTGTGCGTGTGTGCGTGTGTGCGTGTGTGCGTGTGTGCGTGTGTGCGTGTGTGCGTGTGTGCGTGTGTGCGTGTGTGCGTGTGTGCGTGTGTGCGTGTGTGCGTGTGTGCGTGTGTGCGTGTGTGCGTGTGTGCGTGTGTGCGTGTGTGCGTGTGTGCGTGCGTGCGTGCGTGCGTGCGTGCGTGCGTGCGTGCGTGCGTGCGTGCGTGCGTGCGTGCGTGCGTGCGTGCGTGCGTGCGTGCGTGCGTGCGTGCGTGCGTGCGTGCGTGCGTGCGTGCGTGCGTGCGTGCGTGCGTGCGTGCGTGCGTGCGTGCGTGCGTGCGTGCGTGCGTGCGTGCGTGCGTGCGTGCGTGTGTGTGTGTGTGTGTGTGTGTGTGTGTGTGTGTGTGTGTGTGTGTGTGTGTGTGTGCGTGGGCGTGGGCGTGGGCGTGGGCGTGGGCGTGGGCGTGGGCGTGGGCGTGGGCGTGGGCGTGGGCGTGGGCGTGGGCGTGGGCGTGGGCGTGGGCGTGGGCGTGTGCGTGTGCGTGTGCGTGTGCGTGTGCGTGTGCGTGTGCGTGTGCGTGTGCGTGTGCGTGTGCGTGTGCGTGTGCGTGTGCGTGTGCGTGTGCGCGTGTGCGCGTGTGCGCGTGTGCGCGTGTGCGCGTGCGCGTGTGCGTGTGCGTGTGCGTGTGCGTGTGCGTGTGCGTGTGCGTGTGTGTGTGCGTGTGTGTGTGCCTGCGTGTGTGCGTGCGTGCGTGTGTGTGTGCGTGTGTGCGTGTGCGTGTGCGTGTGCGTGTGCGTGTGCGTGTGCGTGTGCGTGTGCGCGTGTGCGTGTGTGCGTGTGTGCGTGTGCGCGTGTGCGTGTGCGTGTGCGTGTGCGTGTGCGTGTGCGT
>OX632359.1:17990065-18008511 GCA_951751655.1 Ophion costatus | reverse complement strand
AATCATCAGCACCCTTCGCGAACGTCCAAGTCGCCGATCTCGTGATTTACCGACGTAAAGCATCTACGAATAGAGCTGCCATTTCGGCGGCTGTTAGCTGCTGCGGCGCTGGCCGCCAGCGGGTAAGCGACGCAGGGGTCCAGGGGGGTCGGTGAAGTCGCAGCGGCTTACGGGGTGCGACGCGCTCGGAGGCATGGGACTCGGGAGGGGGAGCCGCCCCCTCTCGTAACCGCCGCGAAGCGCCAAGATTTCCCGCATCGAGTTCATCGAGAAATGGGGGCTGACCCCTGTCCTCAAACCGAGGCAGGACCTACGCCCCCACCGGAATGGTGCGGAGAATGGCGACACGAGGTATATTAAAAGCAAAACCTACATCACACCGTTTTAAATGTCTGCTACGTATACACTGTATGGGCATTACTCAGCGCCACCAAAGCTGGTCAAGATTCCTGAGATTATGAGATTAAAATAATAACAGGTGACCGATCGTACAAATTAACAGAATTTTGGGTTTCCCAGGGCATTCCATAGTATTCTGTTAAAATGATAAATAAATTCGAACTTTTAAATTGCTATTCTGGATTGTTCGATATTCTTATCGCTGTCAATATTCGTTATTCGTAAGACAAGAAAAATGAGTTCTATGTGTGCACGAGAAATAGCAGATGGCGTTTCCATGTCGAGTGGCCAGAATCATACATATATACACTTTTGTGCCTTTTGGCACATATCCCTTTGGCTCGGAGCCTATTGTTTCTTAGAGTTTTTTTTTCAATCCTCTCACGAGTAGAGTTATTTTTCCTTGCCTTTTCCGTCTGCTCGTATCGAATAAGGACGGTACACAACACTCTTAACTGCGTGCCGTTGATGATATCCTGCCTGTAGCTGTATTTGCGGATGATACGACGCGATACATTTTGCATTTTCGTGCATTGCGGCAATGGAAGAAGAACAGGGGTACGTTGACACATTACGATACAACGAAACTTGATTTTTTTTAAGCAACGGGGACTTTGCCCGTCTCTTGTCTTAATTCTTGGTTTTTTAAATATAATTTTTTTATTTTTATGTTATCGCTTACAATTAGTAGGCGCTCCCGCGCTCACTAATTGCGCCAGTCAAACCAATCCATCAATACAGTGCATCCGCGTACGTATGTACGTGTATTTACATAGAAAATATCGTGTACGTCAACTGGTGAAGGGAAGTATATACATAGGTACACACCTGGTCGGGTTCGATTAGGGGCTCTGCTACACCTCGAGAATTCAGCCTGATCGGATACACCCAAAACCACAATCACGTGATCCTCTCTCGATTTTGCTCTGCACCTCCGCTCCAGCGTCCTCATCCTCGTCGTCGCTTCTCGAGATATCCACGTCCGTCGATATCCATCTATCTTTTATCACCAATCGGTTCCCACATATATTACATATAGAGTTTGTCAGCCCAACTTTGAAGATCGACTTGCATTATATTAGTAAAACTTTGTCCACCCGCAAATTCCGAAAACAACAAATTCTCGACTGCACGGGCCATTTAACTTTTGGGACGCAGGAGAAATTGATTTTCTTTCTTCGAGTTTTTTTAGTCTACAATATTCACAGTTACTCGGAATAACAAAGACACTTCTAAAAACTCTTCTCCGTTTGCATATATGTTCCAAACGCGGCGAACAATCGATAAATAAGGATTCGGAAAATTCTTGAGGCAGTGTTCAGTCGGACAATTCGGCCCGGTGGATACGATAGTTGATAGAAGTACATACATTCACTGAGAGGTTTTTGAGATGCGCATTTTCCAAAAATGGCTATAAAACATGCAACAGCTCTGTCTATCATTTTTCCGAGAAATGCATATATGCCTCTAGACATATCATTATTTGCTCTAAATCCCTCGCTCGTATTATCGTACTTAAATCTTCAGGTGGAATACCTAATCGGCCACGCGGCAATTTCGTTTCTATTGAGGCGCGTGCGCGCGCGCGCGCGCGTGTGTGTGTGTGTGTTCATGTGTGTGTCTGTGTGTAATTGTATAAGTCATAATTCGCTATACGACAATACCAGGTAGCACTTAAATCCTCCCGCGATCAATATTTAGATTGAACAAAGAGAGAAACGAATGTGGGCAATATAAAGATGGTACAAAAGGAACAACTTGCCACTGTGGCAATGTAACGTAATTCACGGTTACCCGAATACACACGCACACAATGTCCTCTTATGTGTGGTGGATTTGGTCGAGCGCAGTTAAATATAGAACCAATGAAAGATACGAGAGCTATATACGCGTTATGGCAAAGACCTTAACCATTGAAAGTTGCGGCTGTTAAATATTTCTCTACGAGGGTTTCACATCATTTCAAGCTCTACCGCAAAAATCGATGACCGTCAAATGTATTTTTGCACATATATTTACCAGAATCGATTGCGCGGCCTGTGTGGAAATATTTAACGTGAAACCACAAAATACCAAGCTCGAACGCTAAATTGACTCGGTCTTGGATTAATTAGCAAAATAGCGACTCTAAATACTGAAAATGTAGCGTTAATGCCTACTTCGGTTCTGAACCTGCGAAGATAAATGACAAAAGGATAAAATTTTAGGAAATGTCCTAGTCGAGAAAAGTAATACAAATATATATGTGCAATTAACCAGCAACCTCAAAGCTCCGAATCTAAAGAGGATATATATAAGCTGCTCGTACATCGATGCAAGCGATTTCTGTTTCTGCATAGCTAGGCTGAATGTTGATAAATTGCGATCTGTTTAGGAACAGAACCCAATGTGATGTATATTCACGTAGCATTGGGTGCAATAATATGCCCGTTTGTGCGGTAGATGTGTGCTGCGGGTAATTAAGAAACGGCTGTGGGCTTCCCCATTTCATATCGCATAACGGCAAATCCCTCTGAGACATCGGAAGATCATTAATATGAGCCTACGAGATGCACGTAAAATCGTCTTAAATTGATTTATTCTCGCTACCTAATAAATCAGGCTGTTTATAGATTAATACATCGTAACCATTATTGCATATACCACCGCACAGGTAGTCAGTAAAAAAAAGTTACTTAACAATTTCGAACTACCGCTTCATTAATTTTAATTATTTCCGAGGATACGCACCTTCCCTCTTTGAGCAAGCCTTGTCGTATTTTGCCATCACTGTAGAGGACATTTTATAGATCCTCGAAACCTGTTAAGAGGTAATTTAAAAAATCTCGCCAACATTGTTTCGAATTGCTGGTCATTTAAATACATACTTGTGGTGAATCGAATAACACTTTACACTAATATGGTTGAATCTCGTGCAAGTATGTGCGTGTATGTATGTGTATGTATAATTAGCGAGCAATTGTGTGCAGAATACTCCAAATATTGTACATATATTTTATTGTGTTGATAGTTGTAATATCACCAGAGATAGAAGTTGGAACGGGCACCTTTCTTTTTTGAGAAATGATAAAATATTCAATGTTAAAAGCACCTCATTGATTTTCTGCAGATTCAGCAATAAATATATTCACCAATACTGATTTTGTAGGAAAAAGTTTCGCTTTAATAGTCCAACAATTCCATGATTGTAAATAGGTCACCAAAAATTACAATGCCTATTTAAAAAACCTCTACAAATCACAGCGCCTTAATTCACTTTCATGAAAATCAATATCATACATCCCTATTATCACATTACACACAACGTTTGCTCTATACCTTCTAAATTGTAGGTACGGAATGTGATTCTACAAATGAATTATGGATACATAAGTCTAATTGATCGCCTCGTTCATTAACGTTGGCACAAAACTGCCTCTTATGTTTAAAAAATTAACATTCCGAATATAAATTTCCTGGACCGAAGTAGGGTAATTCCGGGGGAATTGGCCATAAGGGAGAGATGGCCAATAGAAATATATCATAGAACCACGCACTAGATTCCACCTGTTACTGCTTAATTCACTTCGCGTCGTACGCAGATACAAGTGTACAAGCAAACGTTTGGCAAAAAATGTTAAGTAAGTAAAATCCTTATTTATTATTCTGGCAACTGCACATTTTTTTTGAAGGTTTCATGTTTTACGTGGTGGTGATGTTATTATGTAAAATTAATGGTTACTTTTGTATTTCTTGAATAGTTAACAAACAGTGCTTTGCTTTAACCTCAAGATTTGGCATGTATTGTTATTATCTGTTTCCATTTTAGATGTGGCCATCTCTCCTGGGAGATTAGGAGAGATGGCGACGTCCAGTCGGTGTATGATGGCCATAGTATTAGTTGTAATGTGTTTAAGTAATTCATTATTCCTACATTTGTTTTGGATGCGTAATAAGTACAAGAGAAGAAGCAATTGCTCTACGAGGGAACTGGATAAAAAAATCATTAAAAGCAACTAGTAGTGCTGTAAAAAATGATGAATTATCGGTTTGTGCAGCCGCTGGGACGAACGAAATACCTATAAGACCTTAGAAAGACGATATAAGAACAACGACAAAAAATGTTCAGAAAATTATTATGAAACTCGCCTCATCGAATACTGGCTATAGTGGATAGTGTGCCAACTTGGGGTACACAAAAACTATACGGATTTGGATGATATGTGTTCTAGAAAAAACCGAGAGCATAATGCTGGCCATCTCACCTCTACTCCTATGACCATCGCACACGAATACTTCGGGAGAGATAGCCAATCGTAATTTTAAACAAATAGTCACCTTAAGGCTGATCTGATGGGAGTTTGTTTCAATTTCGTAAATTATCTTAAAGTTAAATGTTTAAAGTTTAATTACAAACGAAAATAAGTCAAGAAACGTTTGTACTTTTATTTTGACGTATCCTTGAAAAAACTATGGCCAACTACCCCGGACTAACCCTATATCAGGGGAGGAAACAAAATTCAGTCTGAAACAATTTCTTAGCCGTTTTTCACTCCATTTCTTCTACCAGAAAATTGGATAAGATGTAATCAAATCTTGCTAGGAGTTTGAGTATTACACCAGAAAAAAGTAATTCCCTTTGTGTCAAGCAGCGGAGAATATTTATCATTTAAATTACCTTATTTCCAGAAGTGATAGGATAAAGGTTACCTTTCCGTAAGTTACGTAATACATGGTGTTGGTTAGTCCTGCGGGTTCTCGCGGGCGCCTCGTTAAATGACGAAAGAGTTGGGCGACCGGGTACGCTGCAATGCGGCAAAGCCGAAAGCGTAGAGCCACCAGTTGGGCTCTCTTTCCATTCTGCAGAGACAGATTATTTGGGTTATGCATAAATAAAACTTGAACACGAACAATAAAAATAAAACAAAAAAAGGCACGAGGGTTTTGTTAAGGATGTTGAGTCCCAAATCGCAAATGATGATAAAATTCTAAAAATTTGGTATGTTTTTGTATGAAGTATTGCAGAGGTCGGGTAAAAATTTCACGACAATTAGAAAGCTCGTTATTGAACAATTAACATTCACAAATTAAATGTTGTTTTATGGAAACTGATGTAACTTTGCAATAAGTTTTTTTTTTACCTCTCAATTTTATAATATCTATAATATACTGAAAGCAACGGAAACAGAACGAAGTTTATTGATACATTTTTTTAAATTTCTTTTGAAATTGTTCTTAACAAAATGTTAATTTTTTAATAACCAGCTTCCTAATCGTCGTGAAATTTTAACACGACCTCTTAAATACTTCATACAAAAACATACCAAATTTTCAGAATTTTCTTATCATTTTTTATTTCAAACCTTAAGGAGGTTGAAGTAATGATGACAGAATTCTGAAAATTTAGTATGTGTTTACATGAAGTATTCAGGAGGTCGAGTAAAAATGTCATGACGATTAAGAAGCTATTTATTGAACGATTAACATTAACATGTTTCATAGGGACTCAACATCCTTAAACCCATTTTCTAGTCACCCAACGGTTTTGCAGCGCCTTCCCCCAGCCCCCGACTTTTTGCTACGTAAATAGTAACTTCATATCAATAATGTATCCGTCATATGACTATATCCGTTGGGCTTTTTGTCTTGCGAGACACAAATTCGAATATCTATGCGGAGGGATAGTGAAGCCCTCATTCAGACAACCGAAAATTAAGGTTTTAATTCATTTATTTTCACAGTTTGATAAGCTTAAAGTAAACAAATTCCAAAAAGTATAGAAAAACAAAAATTCAATACAATAATAGAGAAGTACAAACACAAAATGAACAGTATAGTAATAATCATGTTCACTAGAAAAGAAACATAGTTTACATGGCCATCGATTATTTTTAAAGAAAGAATATTAAACATCGGTCATCGTTTATTTTTAAACAAAGAATTAAGATTTTGAATTATTTATTTCTACAGTTTGATATGCTTAAGGTAAACTAATTCCAAAAAGTATTGAAAAACAAAAATTTAACACAATAATAGAGAAGTACAAACACAAAGTGAACAGTAATAATCATGTTCACTAGAAAAAAAAACATAATTCACATGGTCATCGATTATTTTTAAACAAAGATGTGAATAGTTTTAAACTATGTGAATAGTTTTTTACTAAATTACGTAAACCTTTTTCCACTAAAAGACGGAAATTCTTCGGCTTTAAGTTATTTTGATTGGCATTCCGAGTTCTGAACACGAAGAGGTAGCGATGTGACTGGCACATTGTGGTAAAACTTAATGGCTATCACTTTTTAAATCTGTGATTAGTGCAACCACTTACTGTGGCCAGTAACAGCTGTACAACATGCATAAAATGTGATGCCAGAAAAAAAATGCCCAACGCGAGCATCAATCTCATCCATTTAATGCCAAGTACACATGCGGAAACAGTCTCTCAATAAAATGCCCGTTTAATGCTAGTAATGAAGAAAAAGAAGGAAAAAAGTCCACGAGCCTGCAAAAGCAAGAGGCCAAAAATACTTTACACAGTTGGATGGGAAGATGCGACGGAGTATATAGTAAAAGGGAGCGTGACATTCATATAATTCATATGAGGGATTCTCCGTCAATTCAGCCACTTTTTTTCGACCGTCTAAGATCTTCTCCATAATTGGTTGTATCAAAGTAATACTAAAAAGCATTCTTTGTGAATTTTTTTAGATTTTTTAATTCAATATTTTAGAAAATGCCATTTTTTTCAAATAAATATATCTCGGAAACTAGAAGAAACTGAAAAAAATGTCTGCCCATAAAAGTTGTAGTTTTGTGTTAGCTTTCGAGCGGACGACTTGAAATAATTTGTACGTTGCGATAACGCTGATTTTTTGCAAAAATAGGGGGAAATTATGTTGTTATTAAACTAACGGCCATTATTTTTTAACTAAAAAAAATTACAGAGTCTTCCAGTATGTCTGACGATATAGCAAAAAAATCGGTAGAGAGGCATGGATCGAGGTTCTAGGGTAAACAAATCCAGTATTATAGCAAATACTGGATTTTCTAAAATACTGGATTCGAAAATCTCATAAAATTCATAAAGAGTGCTTTCAAGTGGTACTAAAATTTGGCCAATTAGGGACAAATCTGAGAGGGTCGAAAACTACAACTTTTGTGTACAGACATTTTTTTTAGTTACTTCTAGTTTTCGAGAGATTTGGAAAAAACGACATTTTCTAAAATAATGGAGTAAAAAATTTGAAAAAATTCACATAGAATGCCTTTTAGTAGTACTTTGATATAACCAATTATGGGGCAGATCTGAGATGGTCGAAAAAAAGTGGCTGAATTGACGGACAATCCCTCATATGTTGTTTTTTGACCATCATCTGTCATTTTCTGAATAAACGTAGAAAATTTGCAACGGAAAAATTTAGCTAGTCATTTTCATAGTCATCGAATTAGAAATATTCACGATATATTTATGATATGTAATTAGAAGAAGAGCAAGTTTGGCTGCATTTTCCAACCATTCGGAGGTTATATTTAACGATCTCAATATGATTCCATCAGAGTGAGAATACGACATGCGAAAAGTGAGCGTTCGGTTTGTCTCTCGAACTCAAATTCGTTTTGTTCTCCGCATACGTGTTTTCGTGTCAACATTGAACATTGTCATTTTTTATCTTAACCGACCGAGGAATCGAGAGTTGCCTGGTACAGGCATTCTCTTCTATCGTATGTTTTCATTATTAAGTTCGCCTTCTAATCTATCGGAAATAAACAGCTCTCGAAATTTGGCGACGGCAAAGTATTTGAGAATAGTTTTTTTGCGAGAAAAAAACTCTCGTGCTTTTGTTCACTGAGCGAAACTTTCTTCCCCCGTCATGAATTCCAACGGAGGCGATCGAGGTCTTTTCGACTAAGTTGAGCGCCATATACGGCGCTTCGGCATATTCTTCTCTGATCGAAGCGCCGTTTGTGAATGCGAATGAGTCATCCAACTTTTTAATAGTGCGGTGTGAGAGAGAGACAGGGGGAGAGAGAGAGAGAGAGAGAGGGGGGGAGAGAGAGAGAGAGAGAGAGAGAGAGAGAGAGAGAGAGAGAGAGAGAGAGAGAGAGAGAGAGGGAGGGAGAGAGCTAGCGTTAGAACGGCAATCTATTGGCGAGGACGATAGCGAGTGATCGAGAGGTAGAAGAGAAGTGAGAAAAAGACCTGCATCGTAAGTGGGTGAGAGAGTGGTTACATGGAAACAGGAGGATAGTGTATATGCGCGTGTGTATGCCTTCGTATATGGGAGGAACTTGCGGATAGGCCACTTATATTAAACACCCCGTCGAGAAGCTACGGGAGGGCTGACACATTGAGGCATTTTTTCCCCCTTCCTTGTTGGAATTTTCTTTCAAGTAGACTACAGTTAAATAGGGAGCTCACGTAATCAACGCACGCTTTAAATAGGGAACGCACGCACGTGCGTGAGTGCATGCGTGCGCAGTATTCAGTGAGAATCACAAAGTTGAAGAGTAGGTAAGAGGAGATAAATAACAATGGTGCGGCAAGGTGGTGAAGGAACACTCCCTCATTGAGTGGATGCTTTAAGCGAGTGACTCTCCCGAGCCACACTCCGCGACCTGAGTGCAAGATCGGTCAGGCCATTGCTGTAGAAATACCCTATTAGTCCAGTCATTACGTACATTCAAAAAAGAAAATGAATTTGCGCTTCTAATTTTTTAATATGTTGTAGGGGATACCTAGAAAAGCTTAACTTGAGATTGTCGACCAAGCTTTCCTAGGAGCTTTCGCCGCCATGTTGAAAAAAGGGGTAAAATTTGTTTCTCGGCAATAACTCGGCTATCCGATGAGATTTCGAAAATTTTTGTAGGACACTTTTTGTAGCTTTCTTTGTGCTCTACAATAACGCCTGAATCATTTTTAGCGTTTCATGCATCGTTATCGAGATATCGATCGATAAAGTCAAAAATTTAGGACATAATTTTTGTTTTTTGCTTTTTTTTTCTTTGGGTCTTAATAAATATGAAAAATTGTGGAATTCAAACTTGTAGAGCATATTCAGACCTACAATTTCCTTCTTGGATTTTTTTATGTTGGACAAAAATTACGATCTCCAGCGCGCCGCAAAGTCGGTGAATCCACACTCAGCGTCGAGCGAGCTGCTCGCTCGGTTGTGTCTGGATGTCGAATCGAATGGGAAATTGTTCAGGAAATTGATGGGATAAAAAATAAGTACATAGAGCAACAAATTAAGGATCACACAATAGTAATTTATTAAACAAATAATTTGTTTGTGCAGTAAAAAATATTATTTTTTTACAATACAAAATAAACAAAACAAAATAAACGGAAAGAAAAATATTTTTTTCTGCACTCGAGACACGAACGATGGACTTTTTTCATGTCTTTTTTCGCTTGGATGGTCCAGGCTGAAGATCTTCGTCCTCCGTAAACTCTTCGAGTTGTTGTGTCTGTTGAAACGTTGGAAATGATGCTGATTCGATGAGAGCATCGTCATCATCATCGTTACAGACATCCGCATTATCAAATACGAATTGACTGAATGAATTTTCCAGGATTTCACTTTCAGGTCGATGAATGCACGAATTCTCGAAAATCGTCACTTCTCGATACGGTGCACTGAACCCCATTGCCGATAAAATGTTGATGAGGCTCTTGGAACCGAATTTCTTATACAGATAAGTTCCAACACCGATCTGCAGCGGAGAGAAAAAAGAACGAGGACGCACAGCCGTAATTATTGCGTGAGCAATCGATGTGCACTTTTTTTTCCACGAGTCCAGTGCGCCACGTTTATCTTTCATTATTGCTGTTGAAAGAAAAACTTGTAGAGATTCCGGAACAGCGGCTTCGACATCCCGTACAAATTCATCCGAGGGAGGATAATTTTGTTTGTCGTAAACGACGCCTCTTATGTCCTCTCGAATTATAGCAGCAGCTTCGCGAATAACTCGGAGTCGTTCCTCGTGAGAGTTCTGCTTCTTTTCCTGGTACCATTTATCCGCAAGAATTTTAAATCCGGTGTTTCGGAAACAAACGACACAATTTCGCTTTTGTTTCTCGATAATTAGAATGTCCTCGCCATATTTCGCTTCTAAATGTGCTTTAACCGTTTTTATGTGCGGAACAAAATTTCCATTTACGTGACTCATTAATTCAGTCATCGAAAACTGGCATTCGTCGGAATTTTCTTTTAGAAATGAGTAAATCCCCTCCATTGCCTCGTCGACTTTGTTACCTGTCGGTCGTCCTCTTTTCGCACCCTCCTCAGGTAGCGGGTTGTACACACGATGCATGCATTCGCGATGGTAGCGAGCTTCTACGGCGATGAGATCAGGTACCGAGCAGACACGCTTGACGATAGAAGCGGCAAATTCATCGTTACGTCCGAGCAGATATTTTAGGACGTTATCTTTCATAGACTTTTCTCGAACCGTTCGAATTGCGTGTCGTCGATGCATTGGTGTTTTTGTTTGATCGGAAAACGGTACTCCACAAAACAAACATTTATTTTTAAAATCGAAACGGTCTTCGAGCTGCTGTTGATGTTCGGGTTCCGGTTCAGGTTCAGGTTCCTGTTCTTCCGAGACTGATTTTGTTCGACGAGCGACAAACGACGCGAGTCTTTCGTTCGCATAATTCTTGTAACACGCCCTATGCACACTCACAGATTCGACACTTTCTAGCATGCGTTGATGGTCCACATGTCCTCTTTTCTCACTCACCGTCAAGAGAGTTCGAACAGCTCTTTTTTTAGCAACATAAATGTCGTCGATTAACGCTTTTTTACAAATAAAACAGTCTCCCATGGTCACAAAATTGTTGAAACACGTGTGCTCACTTCGAAAGGCTCGAGGCAACTAACCGAGATGCTACGAAAAGAAGAACACGTTTCAACACGTAGACCCTAACAAAAGGGTCCCTTTATACCTGACCCCTCCAACTCCAACGGACGCTCTATGCGGGCACTCCGTTATAACGAGTTTACAGCCAACTAGATATCGAAATTTTTGCCCAGATTATCGGAACCCTCGATTTACACTACGCACAGCAAAAACTCAACACGATACGATATACTAACTTGAGCGCGCTCGACGCTGAGCGTGGATTCACCGACTTTGCGGCGCGCTGGAGATCGTAATTTTTGTCCAACATAAAAAAATCCAAGAAGGAAATTGTAGGTCTGAATATGCTCTACAAGTTTGAATTCCACAATTTTTCATATTTATTAAGACCCAAAGAAAAAAAAAGGAAAAAACAAAAATTGTGTCCTAAATTTTTGACTTTATCGATCGATATCTCGATAACGATGCATGATACGCTAAAAATGATTCAGGCGTTATTGTAGAGCACAAAGAAAGCTACAAAAAGTGTCTTACAAAAATTTTCGAATCTCATCGGATAGCCGAGTTATTGCCGAAAAACAAATTTTAAGCGTTTTCCAAGATGGCGGCGAAAGCTCCTAGGAAAGCTTGGTCGACAATCTCAAGTTAAGCTTTTCTAGGTATCCCCTACAACATATTAAAAAATTAGAAGCGCAAATTCATTTTCTTTTATTTGCCTTTTTTTCGGACGAAATGACTGGACTATATGCAGACCATATAACATCAACGATATGCGGCGCACACACTTATACATACACGTGTATATCTATAGGTCGATGGGAACTTTTCCAGCTCCGAGGGCGCTACACTCATTGACGGGGCTTTGAATTAGTGATGAACTCGAAATATATATATGTAGATATGTATATATGTACACATATACATATGTACGTTCACATGCGTATTCTTCCAAAATACACGAGTGATTCCGAGCCACTTCAGAAGGGCTGCCCTGAGGCACCCGATGGCAATGCTTACCGAATTTGGCACGCACACTCCACTTCGCTACGAGTCCACTCGCATTAATTCTAGCAAAAAATGTAGATTGTGGTCGGAAAAAGCCGCATTGAAACGGGGTTTCGTGCACGGCACATTAGTGAGAAGCGAAACCGCCAGTGACTCTAACTCTCATCGAGCACATACGCAGAGAACAGTCGCTCTCCGATACATACGATGGTAAATAAAATGATTCGTACTGACAGGAGAATCTTGAAAGCTTTGCAGTTACATGTGCTGCGTTTCTTTTATGTTCCGGTTTGTATACCCGTATCGTCGATTATATACGGTGATTGCAGTTATGTGACTTGGACCAAATATTGGGGATATATCTGAAATGCATTGTTTGATGTTTTATTGTATTGAGCAGGGCATATACGAGGTGAAACCCATAGCTTGCCGGGTTCTCCCTCCCCCTCTCCGTTTAAACTCTCGTGCCTTACCATACATCATCGATAATCATTTTATAGGCTTGGTAACTGGGTCAGGATGATTTGGGTAAAAGCTTGCAGTGTCACTTCTCAATGTCAAGTCGGGCCCTGTACCTCCATGTACTATCAAAGCTTACGGCAAAGGTTTCTGAAGCTTTCACGGTCTGTACATTGACGCGCGCGCGCGTCAGTGTGTGTGCGTGCGAGTATGTGCCCGTTCATACGCTCTTAGACCGCATTTTTATTTCATGGGTTGCCGCGCTAAAACAGTCAGGTTGGTGGAGTATTTGCTCGAAAGTGGTTTTTTCAAAGACTGCTAACGACCACTTTCTCCCTGAGAAACAATGGCAAATCACAGTGAGTAGGCGAATTAAATGGGGAATGAATACATTTGATGTTCCAGGTACAGCACACCTATATCCCGACTACTAAAAGTAAGATAAATAGTACAAATAAAGATCAAGTACGGGAGACATAACAATAAAGGTCAAACGTATAAAATTTTAGTTAAGAGCTCGTATCTCTGAAACGGATAATTGTGTAAAAATGGTTATTAGCCCATATTAAAAAAAATTTATCTGGCTACAATTTAAAAGATACATTTACCTAATGTGAACAGATAATTAACAGCGCCGTTAAAAAAAAACTGTGCGTGTGGCAACTCCACACGCGTAGGAAGTGAATACTTCGCGTGTATTTTTAATGATCACTCATTTATCAAAAAAAATGTTTTTCACCCCTCTCATATTGCCTAGTGTTTCATTTTTTTAACAATTTTTTTTTCTTCAATTTTCACAATATTTTCTTATATTTTCACGTATAACTATCTACAACAATATATTTTTTACAATTACTTACAACAACAATATATTTACACTTATTTACAACATATTACAATACAGTTTTTACAATTTATTTACAAAATGTTTCACAGTCGACTATAGTTGTTTGCTTTACAAATCTAAGGTGGTTATAAGCGAATTGTGATAGCTAAAATATGACACGAAATGTTTCAATGTTACGCCAGATAAATTTCTAACGAAAACGGCGTCGATAGTCGTACCACCTTTAGTGGTAGGGTCATTTCTGCCGTTTATCATACGCAAAGAAAAATTGTCCTCAAGAAACGTTAGCAATGGTTCAGCCTCTGGTAATGAAAAATTTACATTGAAATCGCCAGCAAGAATTACTGCTTCGTTTCCAGAATCGGCAGGTTCTCCTGTCATTCTCGCAAGGAGTTGTGCACCTTCTTTTGAGAATAGCATTAAAGCCTTAGCGATAAAAGTTTTTATATCGCGCATTGAAGCATTTGGTGAGATATAAATCGCTATTAAAATGAGCTTGCAGTTTCGATCCCCTACCCTCGCGCATTCGATTGCACACAAGTCGCCGATTCTCGCTGAACTGCTTACGATAACTCCGTCATCATTTGCATAAGGAGCCTGGATTTGCAAATGAGGACTAACGATATAACATCGGTCGTCTTCCCGATGATAAATGGCGACACCCGAGTTCCGGTTTTCCCGACGTTGGAATCGAACAACAAAATCGAAATTAGGAATCGAAACTGGCTGTTCAACATTCTTCATAAATGTTTCCGACAACATTAAAATGTTAGCCCGTTGGTTGACTCTGCAGTTCAGATCATTCGCGTGAGCGTGTAAGCTTTGTCAGTTCTAAGAAACCACCGATATGCCTTGCCATGAATGAAGGAAATCGAAAAGCTCTTGCTCCACCGTTATATGCGGATCCAAACGCAGTCGAGTCATTTCAAGCCGCAACACGAGAATTCTCATATTCTTTGCAGCCGCATAGAGCAAGTGCCGAGGTGTAACACCACGTCGATCAGTTCGTCTTATCTCGCTCGATGCAATTTGATAAGGAGTTGCCACAAAGCCGTCTCTGAATGTTCGCATTTGACCAAGATATATACCCGGGAATGATAACTCTTCAGCGTAATCATCCAACACCAAACTTATTGGAACATTGTTTTCTCCCGGTGCAAATCGCAAATATCTATCGTCATCCCACAATAATGTTGGCTGTTGGGCGACAAGGCGATCATTGATTAATATTTCTTCACTGACCTCATCGTTGGGCATATCACCATACGTAACCGGGGCTGCGAGAAACGCCGGATCGATGGTGATATCGTTATAGAGTGGGGTTGTGCTGAGGAAAGTCAACCACTCTCGAACAGTTCTTTTGTTAACTAGTCCTTGGATGTAACTAGACTTGTGGATTTTCCTCTTTTTGATGTGGACGTTGACACTGTAATCCTCTCCGATATCACGAGGCAAACGATTGACCATCGTATTGACATTCACCGGAACATTAATGACCTGGCCGAAGATTCCAAACTGCCCATTGATGTGTCTCAATCGTTTTATCTCCATGAACGGAATTCTTGGCGAAATCAAACGTTCAGTGATAATATCGAGAGGAGGTAGATGGTCCGGCAGCGGTGGATATTTGAACCCGTTATAGGTGGCGAAAGGCGGTATTTTGTTTGCTCGTAAGCTGCAAGCACATGCTGAACAGAGCATTATATTCTCTGCTGCGATCCCAGATACAAGTGTATCGAGTAAATTTTGATCAATACCAGGAGGCAAAGACTTTAAATCATATCGAAACCATAACCTATCGCATATAGAATACGAAAACCCAAATGGTTTGTTAGTAAATTTCGTTTTGAAATAGTCGTGGGCACGTTTATGTCGATTAAACTGTGTATATGGCAATCGCGGCTCTTGAACATTTTCAGCGGCAATCTCGATTACGCGTTGTTCACCATTATCGCCTTCCTGCGAAGCATTAAAAGATGAAGACGGTAATGATTGTGCATCGGCAAAGGGTATATTCAGTTTTCTTTTAATACTCACAAGCTCGCTCCTTTCTGAGTTTTGATGAGCTGTAAACCGTTGCTCACGATTGGCAATCTGATGCGGCAAGTCCTCTTTTTCAGCCCGGTTATTAGCGGTTTCCAATTTTTCCTTGCTCGATATTTACGTTGATATTCCGCAGCTGCTTGCCGTCGTTGCTCTAGTTGAACGGAATCCTGACGAACCGTACACTCACGATGGTGCTCTGCATTCAGTGTTGTTTTTCTCACAACCCGCGATGTTGAAGGAACGGCATCGACCCATTGTTCAGTACTCGTATGCGTTATATCCGATGATGGAGGATTAGCAGGAACTGAAATGAGAGTCTAATTAAAAAATTGTAATAAAGAATAGTTTTGAAAATGTTATTAAATGTCTTTGTAATTTTGTTAATTTTATTTCACGTTTATTTTTTAATAATTATAATTCATTTTTTTTTCAATTTTAATAATTGATTTTTATTTTTATTAATTTTTATGTGGTTAATTTGATGCCATTAATAATTAAGTTTATAATTATTTATGTTTTTGGTGTTATTTATTATTCATTTTTATTTATTAATTTTTTTCATTTCATGGTATTAATCATTAATATTATTATTGTTATCAATTTTGATTACTTTTATTTATACATTTTTATTTTTTAAATCTTCTTTTATTGATAAACTTTATTATTATTAATATTAATTTCGAATAAATTTATTATTATTTTAATTGAGATTGATTTTGTTCTTATTTTTCTTACTTTTATTTATGAATTTTTATTTATTTTTTGTATAGCTTTATTAATCATTAATTTTATTATTCAATTTAATTTATATTCATTTTATTATTATTATGAATTTTCATTCTTTCAATTTTATTTTGTAAATTCCATTATATTTGATTCATTATTGATTTTATTAATTATTGATTTTATTAATTTCTATTTTATTAACTGTGAATGTCAATTTAAAAAAAATATGTTTTTATATTATGAATAGTTAATTTTTATTTTTACTTATTGGTGAATTTTTTATTGTTTATATTTTTCAATTTTATCAATTTTAATTCCTAGCTCTGAGCAAATTCATTAACTCGAAGCCCTCCACAGAGCCCACGGAGCGCCTTCGATGAGCTCCATTGGCTTTCCAAAGGGCTCAAAGAAAATTAATTTACTCCTACGGAACGTCTTTGACGAGCTCCGTAGGCACTCCGAAGGGCTTCGAGGAAATCAATTTACTCCTACAGAACCTCTTCGACGAGCTCCGTAGGCTCTCCGGAGGGCTCCGAACGTCATCATAATAAATAATAAATCTGCACTTTTTATCTTCAAATAAAACTTTATAAAAAGAGCAAATTTACTTACCGCTCGACAAGTTGGCTTTTTGTTGCAGTTCACGTTCCAATTTCTTTTTCGCTCTATAGTTCCGTTGATATTCAGCAGCATTCTCCTTTCTTTCTGCCTCGGACCGAGTGGAAGCCTGACGGGCTCTGTAATTCCGCTGAATTCTGCATTTGTTTTCCTTTTTTTCGTAGGTATCTCCGGTGGCAAAAGTCCAGCATTGACACGTTCCATGCCCGGAGGGCCATCGACTGAACCTGAATAAATGAACAGCACAATTTAATTTTTCTTCCTTCAAAATTTTTCTTTATTTTTTTCTGAAATTTCATTTATTTATTGTGTTAATTTTTTTTATTCTGTAATTTAATAATTTTAAATCTCTGCAAGCAAAGCAAAGTATTCACTTCAAAACAGCAAGGGAAAATGAATGAGACATACCTTCTTCGCGTCCTTCCGAAGCTTCAAGCGTGTCACGACCGTTGTCGGCCATGTCTAACCTCCGTAGACGAAGATTGGATGATATTCACAAAAATTGTTCTTTTATTTCACAGAAGCGCCCATGAAGGGCTTATCACACAGAACAGCACAATTCACTTTTTAATTCAACAAACTATTCACGTAAATTTTATTTTATTTTATAACGGTATGTTGATGTCAATGTAGTAATTTCGCGTTCGGCTCTCCCGCGTGGGTAAATTCCATCTAACGCATGGTGACTCCACGCTTTCGTCAGCCGACGCGGTACGGGGACGCGTCGATAAGAGAGAAGGAGATACTCCCTGCCGCGCGCTCGAGCAAGAGCGAGTTAGAGCGAAGTGTGAACGAGAGAAAATGACGCTCTCTCTCGCCAACGCGAGAGGAAGTATCACGCGGTCTCGCTCACATTTCACTCTCATTGGCTCTCGCTCCCGCGAGAAGGAGTGATACTCCCTCTCTCTCGCACATCAGTCTCCCGCTATCTTCTTCGATTCCTCCATTCTCTTGTCCAGTTTAACATACGCGGTGAGGGAGAGAGAGAATATCGCTCTCTCGCTTACACCTCCGTCTTTTTCTATCTTCTTCATTCCTCCATTCTCCTATCCGGTTTAACATACGCGCGGCTATCCGCTGTCGCTTAAGAAGTATTCACTTCAAAAAGTCTGATGTTACTCTTAACCCCGGTTTCGTGGCTAGTTGCAACATGGTTGGGCCAGGTTTTAACAGCAGGAGCATGTTTTACCTACATTAAACAAATCTAGTTTTCAATTAAATTAAACTAATAAATATTTTTGTAAATTCTTAATTTACGTTGAGTATTAATGATTTAGGCACTTCAATCACATTTTCAACGCCTATGGTCTCCGCCGGAACCTCTTTTTTCAGTTCCTATACGAATTTGAAAAGAGTGACGTGTCAAATATCGTATTTACGAAGTGCATATTCGATTTTTTTCCAAAACTTCTTTTGCAGCCAACTCATATACGTTTTTCGAAGTGACGCCCCTTTCAGTACGTCTTTTATGAGTCTTCGTACTGGAACATCGAAGTTGTTT
>OX632359.1:17902565-17985065 GCA_951751655.1 Ophion costatus | reverse complement strand
ACATGTATCGGTATAGATTGTACGCTGCTCATCGTGAAAAATCGCAACTATACGGAGCAGTATGAAATTTATTTGAGGAAACGGCAGAATAATTTGTGATTGAATCATCTGCATAAAAGCCTCTGCATAAAAGGCCATGGCCTAGTTTTTTCAGCTAGTGACTGTGTTGTGCCCCGGCTTCCCGTGAAAGAATTCAGCCAGGGCTTTGACTAGGCCCCGATTATTTTTCCCTTACTTTGTAAGGGGCCTAACATGGCACCCGACCGGGTCCCTTTGAGGCCGGTCACACTTTGTCGACGAGGGCCTTAAGAGGCGTTTGAATTAGGGCCCGACTGATAATTCAGCCAGGGCTTTGACTAGGCCCTGATTATTTTTCCCTTACTCTGAAAGGGTCCTAAAATGGCGGCCGACCAGGTCCCTTTGAGGCCCGTCACACTTTGTTGACGAGGGCCTAAAGAGGCTTGTACATCAGGGCCCGACTGGTTGCCTCAACAGAACCCAATCGAAGCCATGAAGCAACCGTATTACTGCCATATAATGATCAACTTTATTAGTGGATACATAGCAAGCGAGGTGTTTAGCAATCATGAAAACTAATTTCTTTAAATAAATGATTATTTATTATTCACCTCGAAATTAGAAAATAAAAAACAATTTCAGTTTTACAGTTTATATTGTATGCCCTGTAACAACCACGCCCCTGATGAATCCCATCTGGGCCCTTTACCATTTTACTCGCTACGACCTTTTTTAAATAAATTGCCCAACTCTGTTATTTTCCTATCGGGGCCTAGTCCGATTGTGTTGGGGAAAGCTCTAGTAGGGAATCCATATTTAAACCCTCACGGGGCCCGATTTTTTTTATGGCTGCCCTCCTAATTTCTTTCACGGGTTCTGACGATGCGCGGAAAGCACATAATTTGGCTCTCCATCAAATTGACACCGTGGGTTGTCGGATGCTCGAAGGCGAGGGTATGTCGGGACTTTTCCTATTCCGAGTAAATCTCCAACTCGGGTATTGCAATTTGAACAACTTATATTTTATTTAAAATTAGGCAACAAAATTACAACTCTTTTTATGCCTCGAAAACGACCTCTTCGGCTTCTGGCCGAAGACTTACTTTCTGTTGGATCTTTCGGGTAATTGTTAACTCGGGTTTTCGCAACCAATCGCTCGACAATGTTTGAATCGTTCGATTGCGATTCGGCGTTTTTCCTGCTGAATCGAGCGGAATATCGGGCTTGTGAAATATCGGGCCCGATACCGACGCATGGGGTCTTTGAACTTCATGCGTCATCAATCTGAAAATTCCTGACTTTTCAGGGCCCAACATTCCTCCCCCTTGGGCAGACGAAATTCCCATTTTCGGCGATATAATACATTTTTATCATAGCTTTTGGCACATTTTGTCTCTCGGTCGTCTTTCGACTTGCAATAATACAATCGATTACGAAGGTACAAGTGCCTTTCTAATATTACAATATATACCTCCTTTCTGAATATTTCGATTTTCTTTTTGCTTTTCTTTCATACACATTTACGTTGTGCGTGTGCAAGGTGCATTTCGCGTGAATATGACTTGCGGATTTTGCGAGTCAGTTGTTGCCTTGCGTTTGGCAGCTCGCGGTCTGGCCGGAGCTGCGTCAGCAAGGTCGTCGTTCAGCGATGTGGCATTTAAACGCCGACGGTGCAACGCTTTAATTCCGAAATATAATATGATTATTGCGAAGGGAATTATTCCGCTGAGGGTATAATTCCTTATGATGTGACTCTATGTCGTCACATGATCGTAATTTTCGTTTAATTTCGTTTTCAATATTTCGATTCGTTCGCCAATTTTGTTAACTTCGTATGGATAATTAATTATCGTATGAGGAATATTTTCCAATATCAAAGATGAGATATTTTGTTTTCTGTAGTCAGAAAGGATCGATTGAATGGCGGTAAAAATTGTAGGAATTTTTCGTGTACAGTTTCCTTCAAATTTTCTATCTTAAAATCTATGGAGGTGACGGAACATTTCCCATCCAAAGCCAATAATTCTGATCCAGTAATTGTTGCATGAGTTGTCGCAGAGTTTTTACAGTTTATCGTGAAAGCTACTGTCTCTGGGGCTACATATATCCAATGCCCTTCTCGTTTCAAAGCAATGACCAAAGAATTTTCTAATTTAACTAAACGATGTGTACAACTCGCTTTTTCGGAGTCTTTTCCTCAAAATATCAATAGTTCGCATGGCGCTCCTGATCGTATTATTTGTCTCGCGTTTTTCGGATGACATTAATATTGATAATTTTGTCGTTTACATTTGGATAATTCGTTTTCTCGATATTCTCGATAATTCGATTATAGATATTCTCGACGCTCTCGATCAATTACAACATTTTTGACGGTCGTTTCTATGAACCGATACGTGTCTTTTTCTACTCTTATGGGTAGAGGATAGACTTTATTCATATTGAACTCATTGTTGTCGATTAATGGAATTTTTATGACAACGGTAAGGGTATTTTGTATACTATATGCGTCTAATTCGGACATTTGCAGTAATTCGTTAATTTTTTCTAGACGTATTGTTGTCGGAAAATGCAGTTCTTTTGGTAGATTTCGTAGTGCTTCTATTAGTATTGCAGGATTAACTATTCCTTTGGCAAGCCTACTAAAAAGTTTGATAATTGACGTATGTCGTTTAATAAAGATTCGATTACTACGCTAATAAGTGTTAATTTCTCGTCCAATTGTAGGAGTGTTAAAATATCTATTACGAGATTTTTCATTCCATGGTGAAAATCGTTTATTAAGCGGCCTAAGGTTTCTTCGTTTGCCGCAAGGCGGTTCGTTGTGCGATTGAATATTTCCTGTGTAATTTGCTGGATTTGCAAATTTTCTTTTAACGCATCTTCTGTTGTTTCTTGTTTTTCCGTTATCGCCGTGATTTGCCGTTCGATGTTCGCAGCGTCGTTTGCATTGAAGTTACCTGTTATCGATTTTAGAATGGATCCTAATCCGTCTATTCATCGTCTTTTATTTATTCTACCCATTGTGCCGGTTATATCGTAAATGGACTGCATTTCGGAATTTATTTTTCGTTTCATGGTTTCGAGGGAACTCGTTACGAGAGTACATAGTTTATCCATTGGCATCGTTTGACATAATTCAAATAGTTTTCCTAGCTTTTCCCTAATACTCTTTTCACTATTTGCTATTGGCAGAAGATCCATGCGGATTAGCAGTTTCAACATTTCCTGAATCGTGTGCAGTTTTCCGATTTCCTCGTAATAAACTCCTGGGATTGCGGAAAATTGCGTTGCATGGAATTCGGTTTTTTCCTTTCTTTCGTTAGTCCCTTCCGTCGTCCTAACTGTTGAGATTAATAACCTGCAGGAGGGGTTTGCAATTGTATTTTCTATTTTTTTTTTTAATTCGATTTTTTCCCTATTTGTACGTGCAATACTTTTCTTCCGTTTTTTTCTTGCGAGTTCGAATACTCGTTTTTTGCTAACATTGCGATTTCTTCTCTCTCTGCGCTCGATATAGTTTGGTGCCGGTTACAATTAAGGAGAAAGTGGGGAGAATATTGGGGTTTAAATAGTTCCGCTGTTCTGTCGGGGCTACATCACTCACTCCACCACTCCACTTTCTTCTACGTGAGGTCATCCGAATAGATATATTAGACAGACTCATCCGAGAGAATAAAAATCAAGTGAGTATCTGTCTTTGTTTTCCTTTATGTGTTTAATTTCTCTATTCCCTTCCTAAAATGTTTGTTTTTTTTTCAGAATGGAACCCGCGTTTGATCACGGCGCCGAGCTGACGTTTTGGAGCCAGAGTTTCGGCCTTGTATTAGTAAGTATTCAGAAATATATGTGTGTGTGTGTGTGTGGGTGTGTGTGTGGGTGTGGGTGTGTGTGGGTGTGGGTGTGGGTGTGTGAGGGTGTGTGTGGGTGTGTGTCGGTGTGTGTGGGTGTGTGTGGATGTGTGTGTGTGTGTGTGTGTGTGTGTGTGTGTGTGTGCGTGTGTGTGTGTGTGTGTGTGTGTGTGTGTGTGTGTGTGTGTGTGTGTGTGTGTGTGTGTGTGTGTGTGTGTGTGTGTGTGTGTGTGTGTGTGTGTGTGTGTGTGTGTAAATGTTTTTGCTTCGTTTCTATTCGCCCTGATTCAGATGGTTTTTCCTTTTCTCATTTTTTTTTGTTTCAGTCGGTGAAACGGGCGTCGTCCGGACCGTGGCTCCGTAATTTCGTTGCCCTGGCCAAGGGCGTTCGGTCCCGACGGCGAGCGCTCCGGGAGGTCCTCACCCACCTTCGGGGCGATGATGCCTTTTCCCGCGAATGCGTAGAGTGGGATTGGGACGGCGTCCCAGGCGACACGCTTAGGCTGCGGGCCCTATTTGCGCTGGAGCCCTCGGCCGATTATGCGCCCAATCCGAGCTGGGAAGCCTACGTGGCCTCCATAAATTAGTAATAACTTTTTTTAAATGAAATTTTGACTATGACAATATATTGGAAAAGACGAAATATGTTTTGAGTTACTTTTACCACGCGACCTTTCTTCTCTTTCAGGTCTTCGCGACGATAATTTATTTTATTATTATATTTGGACAAGGATATTTTTTTTCCTCTATTCTATCGTTTATTAATTACTTTAAATAATTAAAATTCTTTTTTTTGTTTATTTATTATTTAATTTATAGATGCTGAATTTTATTTAACACATTTTTTTTGTCTATAATGTTTTTATTAATTTTTTTTTGCATATATATATATATATATATATTCTTTTCATCATTATTTATTTACTCGTTGTTTATTTATTTCTATTCTTGTATGTTTTTTTTTAATCGCGTTTCGATTAGCGGACAAACGTGCACTTTCACCGTGTCGTTTCGTATGATATTTTGAATTATAATGAAAATATATTTGAAAATATATGATAATTTGTTATTTTCGATTGTTTGTTTTGCTCTCTCTCTCTCTCTCCCTCTCTCTCTATTTTTTTTGCGCGGAGCGGGATGAAGCGGCTGCCGCGCCGAACAGGCCCTGCCTGCATCGAAGGCTCGCTATCGACTAGTGGGTAATGTAGGGCTTCAGGCGGTCTACGTGTATCCACACAGCCTTACGCCCGCGGCCGATAGTGTAGTTTACCTCAGAATCCTTTCTGCGTACGCTGTAAGGCCCCGTCCACTTGGGGGTGAGCTTAGCAGACCAGCTTCGGCGTATCGTAGAGTCATGGAGGACGACTCGGTCGCCGCGGCGGTATTCCACCGTACCAGCAGTGTTATCATGCCCCTCCTTTACCCTTTTGTTTCCTTTTTTCAATCGTTCATTCGCCACGTGCCATGTGGCTCAAAGCGGTTTGCGTAACTCGGAGACATAATCGTCGTACGAGTACGTCTTTCGTGGTGCTTCTTTAAGCGCCGTCGGTAAATCGGCTACCATTCCAAACACCAACTCGTACGGAGTGAAACCTGTCGCTGTGTGCGCCGTGGTGTTGTACGTGAACATCGCGCATGGCAATCACTCATCCCAATCCGTTTGATCCTCTTCAATGAAGCATTTCAGGTATTCTGCGAGAGTTCGGTGTGAACGCTCCAATGCTCCGTTTGATTGGGGATGATATGCCGCTGCTTGGATCTTTTTTATCCGGAATAATTGGCGCATCTGCTTGAAAGTTTCACTTAAAAAATTCGTTCCTTGGTCTGATAATAAGTCTTATGGAGTGCCGCACTTGGAAGCAATGTGAGCTGCAAATCCTTTGGCTACTGCCTTAGCTTCTTGGGTTTTTAGCGATATAGCTGCGCTATATTTGGACAATGCGTCTTGAAAAGTCAGGATGTATTTATTCCCAGCTTCGGTCTCGGGTAAGGGACCTACTATATCGACTGCACATTTGTCGAATGGTGTCTTGGGTGTGTCGCTAATAGTCATGGGAGCATGCTTATGTCGCGTGATTTTATTTTTCTGGCATTTGTCGCATGTTTTTACGTAGTTTTCTATTTCTTTATTTATGCCCGGCCAGCTGTACTTTATCTTTATTCGTTGTTTCATCCTTTTTATGCCCGGGTGGCCTCCAAGAAGAGCGGCGTGGTATTCTTGCAGAATCTTACCTCGTTCCTCCTCACTCGGGCACTCTCGATCTCCTATTTCCATCTCTGTCTCGCTGTCGCTTGTTGTCTCGCTTGCGCTCGAGTCCTTTTCTAATTCCTTCTCTTTTCCGCTCGGGCTTGCTGCCTGGTCCGCCTCTACCGGTGGGAGTGGCATTTCGCTCTCGCTCCTGCGGCCCTCTGTCGCCTCGTGCGGGCGTTCCTCGCCAGCGAGCTGCATTGTTCTTCTCGGCCGGCCACGTGCTCGCCGGGCCAGCTGACCGCGGCCGTCATGGCTCGGGTCTGTTGACGCTGGCGGCGCTGACGCGCAGCGGGGGGCCTTCCGCAGCCTTCCTCTACCGCGCTTCTCGGCATCCTTATGACGTACCACCGCCTCGGGTGCTTGCCACGACAGCATCAATACATACATACGGCTTAAAGCATCCGCATTCGTGTTCATTCTTGCTAGCCTTGCACTCGATGATATACTTGAACTCCTCTATCTTTATTTTCCAGCGCACCAGTCATGATACTGGATCTTTTACGTTGAAAAGCCATGTGAGGGGCTTATGATCCGTCACGATGATGAATTTTGTTCCATAAATGTATGGTCGGAATTGCGCTACTGCCCAAATTATTGCTAGAATTTCCTTCTCCATTGTTGAGTAGTTCATTTCTGCCCTGTTCAGAGTACGACTCGCGTAACAGATGGGTCGATCTTCTCCGATCTTCCCTTGCGATAAAATCGCGCCAACTGCTTTGTCAGAGGCATCAGTTGTCACCACGAAGGGTTTTTCGAAATCCAGATAGTGGAGGATCGGTGCGGTGCTGAGAGTTTCCTCCAATGTTTTGAAAGCTTGTTTGCAGTTTTCTCCCCAAATGAATTTGTTTTCTTTCTTAATCAGTTCTTTTAACGGCTCTGAGAGTTTTGAAAAATCCTGTATGAATTTTCGGTAATATCCGGCTAGTTCCAGAAATGATTGACCTCTTTTACGTTTTATGGGGCTGGAGATCGTACAGCCTCTATTTTTTCCAGATCGGGTTTCACTCCCATTTCGGTTATAATGTGCCCCAAGTACTGGGTTCCTTTTCGCAGAAAATCGACATTTCCTAGGTTGAACCTTTAATTGGGCTTCCCTCAGTCAATCGAATACTTCTGTCAGCCTTTTGTTATGTTCTGCGAAGGATGATCTGTACACTACTATATCGTCGAAATATACGTAGCATTTTAGTCCTTGTAATCCAGCAAGTACAGCGTCGACCAGTCTTTGAAAGGTTGGTGGGGCGTTTTTAAATCCAAATGGCATTCGGTTGTACTCGTAATGTGCAAGAGGAGTGGAGAGAGCGATTTTCTCCTTGTCTTTTTCGGCCATTGGTATTTGATGAAATCCCGATGCCAAATCGAGAGGCGTGAAGTATTTTGCTCGTCCTCATTGGTCCAATATTTCGGTAATCTTAGGCTATGGATTCGAGTCTCCTTCCGTTGCTTCGTTTAGTTTTCGGAAGTCTACTACCACTCTCTTGCGTATGTTTCCGTCGGCGTTAGGCTTTTTTTTGGAACGACGAGTAGAGGAGCATTCCATGGGCTCTTACTCGGTCGAATTACTTCGTTTTTTAGCATCTCTTTTATCTGCGCCATCACTTATTACTTGTGAGCTTCTGGTAATCGATACGGACGAATGTTTATTGACGTTTTCCCTAGTCGTACGCTTATGCGGTGCTCCACTATAGCGGTGCACCCAAGCGGCTCTTCCTCCAAGTGGAAGACGTCAGCGTATGCGTGGGCGAATTCGCGTAGGAATCGTTTTGTTCTGGGTTTAAGTTCGAATCTCTTTTGATTTCTTTCCATATCTTTTCTCTTCTTTTGATTTTTTCTTCGATTTATACAGCACTTATTTCTTTTTCTTCTATTGGCTTTTCTTCTTTTATTTCTTCAATTTGCACCGTTGGCTTTTCTATTTCGGTTTCTTCATTGTTCGTGTTTCGCACTACTATGAGGCAGAAATGTCCTTCCGGGTGGACGTAACATCCGCCTTTCTTTACTCCTGGTCGCATTACTTTTGCTGCGACATATCCTATTTTTGCCGTTAATGTTTTTGCGTATAACATTTGTTCTGCCCTGCGAGGTAGTTTAATTTTATTCGTTCCGTCCAGCATGGGGATCAGATGTCTGTATATTTTCATGTGTCTTCCGTTTATGATGTCGACGTTGTGCTCTCTCATGAGGTCAAAACTCATTATTCCATGTACTTCCAGTGGTACTGCGTCATCTATTACGTAGAATCCGTGTTCTACGTTTACTGGGGGTGTTTCGAGCACGAGCATAATTTTGCACAGTGCGTAGAATTTTTTTCCTCCGTTTCCTTTGAGTTCGATCGTTTCTTCTATTATTTCTGTGTTCTTTTTCAATACACTCTGTTTTATGAGACTACATTGGGCTCCGGTGTCTCCTTTCAACGTGGGGATTTTGTCTTTGGCCTGGGGAGACGCGATGTGGAAGTCGTTAGCGGCTCCTCCAGAATTAATCGTCGTTATCCAGTGCGACTTAATTTCCTTCTTTACATTTTTTCCTTTGGACGGTCCTGTCTTCAGTGTTTCTATTGTCTTGCGTACGCTGCATTTTTCGTCATCAGTTGACGTTATTGTGTTGAGCGAGAATGATCCAATTGTTTTTTTCTTTTCGCTGTCGTTGCGATTTTCTTCCTTCGATCTATCTTCTTTTGGCCTACTGTACGTTGCGTTCCAGATAGTGCTGTCATTTCTTTTTTAACTTGTTGGTACGATTTAGTTTCTTTATATCGGGTACCTTTTCGCGCTTTTCCTATCACTTTTGTTGCTAACATGGATTGTAAAAGGGACGGTCTATCGGCTGCTGCAACGCACGCATTTGCATAGCCGAATGCTTCAATTATATCGCCGACTTCTTCAGGTTTGTCGCCATCAAATCGGGGAATGAGGCCTCGCGCCCCCTTTAGGGTCATGAAATAATTTTCTTGCACCATGTTTTCTGAATTAAGTTGGAGTAGGGAAAATTCTTGAATTTCTATTTCACGACCACGCCTAGTGTCTATATTCTTAGGAGATTGATGAGAATCTGGTGATTCATCAGAATTTGGGCTTTCGTCTGAACTTGTTGCGAATCGAAATCGCTTTTTCTTAGGTTCCTGTAGCTCTTATTCGACTGCTTGATTTTAGGGACTATCTCTCGCAATGAGTTCGTCGAAAATTGAATTTAATGAACACGATCATTCGTTGTTACCCGGTAATCGGTATAATTTACGACGCTCGTCTTCGTTTGACATTAAAGTTCAATTGTTTGGCTTTGGAGGGTGTTTTTTGATAAATGTTCCGTCACGTGCAGTACGATGATGCGCCTCATGTTGATCGATGCTTCGTAGTCGGTTGTTCACAAGATGTTGGCTTCGTTCTCGTAGCTGTTTGGCAGGAAATTGCCAGTGTTGTTCCTTGTTGTCGTGCTGCTTTGGGTTGCTGTTCTCGTGCGCGCTGTTGTTCCGTTGTAGAAGGTGTTTAATGATTCTTCGTCCTTGGGTCGGTGTGGTATCGATGATCCTCGGGATCTGGCTGCTTTTGGACAGCTCTGTACGGTTGATTCGGGCGTTTGCTTACGCCGCCCATTTTCTTTTTATTTGTCCGATTCGACGGCCGTCGATCGGATCACTCTTTGACGTCATTTTCAGCACTTGCTGCGTTCAGTTTATTTTGTACGTTGGATGGAATGTTTTCTTCATTTTTTCCAAGTTGTGGAATGCAAAATTGCGGTATCCCCAATTGCGGGAACCCCACCGCTGCCTCCAATGATGTGCTCCGGCTTCTGGCGATGCGCGGAGACCACAGAATTTCGCTCTCGAGTAAATTGACACCGTGGGTTGTCGGATGCTTGAGGGCTAGGGTATGCAGGGACTTTTCCCGTTCCGAGTAAATCTCCAACTCGGGATATTGCAATTTGAACAACTTATATTTTATTTAAAATTAGGCAACAAAATGACAACTCTTTTTATGCCTTGAGACCGACACCTCTTTGGGTTCTGGCCGAAGACTGACTTTCTGTTGAATCTTTCGGCTAATAGTTACTTCGGGTTTTCGCATTCAATCGTTCGAGAACGTTCGAATCGTTCGATTGCGATTCAGCGTTTTTCCTGCTGAATCGAGCGGAATATCAGGCTTGTGAAATATCGGGCCCGATACCGACGCATGGGGTCTGTGAACTTCATGCGTTAGCAATCCGCAAATTCCTGATGTTTCAAGGCATAACAACTGGGAGAAAGATGTATGTAACGGCGAGGCTTAAAAAATATTGCGACTATATATATATATTTTGTCGTGAATTTGTTTGCACGTAATTGACATAATTGCAGCCATTTACGATATTCGTGGCACACTAGACAAGTGCTTCATAATAAAACATTCAGAATATTACTAGCTTATAGCAAGGCAGCCATTAGTCAATTCGTATGATCTCAATTGGACGAGCCAGTTACTAGGTCGTTACTCGGACAGGCTAGCACAATTTCTACTCTGGTAGTCTGGAAGTATGTAAATTCATTATTTTTCTAATATTATTGCTCATTTTAAAACGTGAATGTATGTTTGGTTTTTTATGGGACTGGCTCACATGTACTACCTCAATATTACTTAGATTCGAGCTTACGTGGTATAATCGCCAAAATCGGGCGCACTAGGAGACTGAGAGGCGGGGGGGAGGGGTATACCGTGCTCTAGGACCAACGTCCCCTAACAGACAACAAACAAATAAATATTAGTTTCCCAAGGTATATAAAGGTCAGAAATAGAGGCAAAAAAAATAAATGTAAAAAATGAAGATAAAATATTAATTTTGGAAAATAGGCAGCTGAGAAGACTGAAGAAGTCCTCAGATGTTTAGTGCATTTCAGATATCAGGAACGCACGTAGACTAATCTTGAAGGCATCCAGCGTAGGAAGTTGCACACCGACCACTATCGTGGGAACAAAAATGGACAACGAAACAAGCAAACAAAAACCAACCGAGACGGAAAAGGCAACAGACCCTGGCACGCTAAAACGGACTAGCAGCGCGACGTCGATCGCTTCTGCGGGAGGACGCTCCCAAGGAAGCGTGAGGCGTACACGCGAAGAGCTCCGATTCGATTGCGATGACGCGGCTGACGACCCTGGTCGCGGGGGAACTCCGTCAAGCCCAGCGCGAAAGAGGAGAGAAACGGAGTCATGGATCGAGGACCGGACTCCAGAGGCTGCAGAGGCACAACCTGAAGACCAGGCGGAAAAGGAAGAAGAACAAGCGAACGGAGACCGGAACGACGAGCTCGAATACTGGCTCGACCCGCAGCGGACTAAGCTGGAAAAGCTGCTGTTAGCGGACAGCAGCAAAATTTCGAAGGTACCGATCCAAAAGATGCTGAACAGAATGGCCGTGTACGAGTACCAGGTGCGCTCCGAGGCGAGGTATGCGCACAAATGTGCCAAGGACAACAAAGTCATGGACGTAGAGAACCAAGCCCTAAGGAGGAGAGCGACAATGGCGGAAAAGCAACTAGTAAAGCAGGAAAAGGAGAAGGAGCTGGCCGAAGTACGGCAACAGCTAGAGGGGAGAAGTATGGAGTCTTCGCGTCGGACGTACGCGTCCGTCGCGAAGAAGAAAAGTGATTGCACGTTTGGCGGGGCTCCGGTCCCGTCATTCGGGCGAGTCACGTTGAAAAGAAATCCACCTCTGGCGGAGAACATTCGACCCAGGGAGCCCGATGAAAGGGGGAATGAGGAGATCGGGTCGGCACTAAGGGAGGGCCTCTCGGCTGTGAAGGCTCAGTTGAGGGTCGTGTCTATGAGGCAAACGAGACAGAAGGGACTCGTAGTGAGTATGGCCGCAAAAGAGGACGTGGATTTAATAAAGAGATCAGATCTGGGTGCCGTAAAGCTCCGAGCAGAAAAGCCGAAACGAATCAAGCCCGCCTTCGTAGTGTCCGATGTAGAGCCAGGCATAAAGAGTGAAGAAATTATGGAGGACTTGATCTTGAAGAACTTCGAGACTGCAAATCCGGAGGAGCTGGAAAAACTCAAAAAGGAGGTCGTGGTTCACCACGCATACGAGAACCGAAGAAGGAAGAAAAACTGGATCGTCGAGACACCCACGCCGGCGATGGATCAGGTTTTAAGAAGAGGACGTTTCTTCCTGGAGTAGAACACGCACCGGATTTCGGAGTATCTCAACGTCACGAGGTGCTTCAAATGCGTGGTATTTGGGCACGTGGCTTTGCGGTGGCAAAGACCACCAGAAGAACAAGTGTCCGGACGCGAAGACGCCCAAGTGCGCTAACTGCGTGCGATGTAACAGGAGGCAGATCGCGCACCACGTGAAGAGCAGGATCTGGCCGGAGTTTTTACCCCAATTCGCGTTCTCCGCAGCAGGATAGAGGCAGTTGTGCCGACGGGTTACTGTGCAAGCTGAAAGAATTAGACATTTATAGTGCTACAGTGCTACACGTCGCGTACGGGCCCCCGGGTTTTTTGCTTTGACCCATTTTAAACACAAAGTGATTTTAAAAGACAATGCTGGCAAGTAGACGGTCCGCCTCGACGTGGCTGGGATGGTGACCCCGACCTTCGTGGGTCGGCGCACGGTGGGAGATTTCGGCCGAAGTGCGGCCAAAATTCGAAAACGTGATTTTTTTAAATGTATGACTGGTGGGGATTGCCTCAGGAATATCCCCTCTATTCAAAATCGTTAAACCCAGCCCCCGCCGACCTGTGGTTGCCCAGATATTTCAGTGTAAAGTTGACCCTCTGCAACGGCACATGCTCGACGCGCGCCTCTACGAAATTCCTTACAAAGTTGGAAGTAATATTTACGCGAAGCTACAATCACAAAAAGTATTGAAAATATAACTGAGGTTCCTGGAGGTATGTAGAATATTATGGGTATTCTACTTTTTCTAAAAAACTGTCGCTCTGTTTGTTTATTACATATAACAATATAACGAAAATGTAACGATTTATTTGAAACAAAACTGACGATACACAGACGAAAAGTACCAAATCCCGCAGAATCCCGCGATCATTCTTCGATTAATTTGAAGTATAAACTATTAGTAGATGATTCTGAGAGAGCTAGCGACCAGTTTTGACCGGGTTAGATGTAACGTTTTTTTATTAGATCAGCGTGTGCGCTCAGCAGCGGCCTCTGGCTCAGGCGCCGCGTGCATCGTGCGTCGATGCTACCCGCCTACCTGCTCGGGCGCGCAGCTGCAGGTCAGCTAGAACCTATATTGTGTCTCTTCTCGGAACGGATTACTGGGGGGTGAGGGACAGTTCGTATAATTTTAGCATTTGAATAACAAAAGGCTATCCTTTTCTCGAAACTGTGTTTATGTAAAATTTTCTCGCAAAGGCACGTTCGAAAATTCAAAAGCATATTAAAATATAACGAATATTTTATACCCCTTTTTTCATCTCTAATCAAATCTTGATTAAAAAACTATATATGATGTAGTGTGCAAGCAGAGCTCCATAATAGATGTTATTTTAACATCGCAAATAACTGTAATTATATATGTATCCGTTTTTTTTCAAAGGATCTCAGGATCAGGTCGTCGTTTGGACGCGGAAAAAAATGTTTTCGATACTGCGTAACTGCATGTCGTCCGAATTCAATTCTCAATTGAAAAGTTTAGAGCATGAACTGTCGAGAGAAGCTGATTGTCCTGTGCAAATACAATTGACCGCAAGATCGCAGTTATCGAAATTGTTCTTGAAAATGCGAACCAAGTGGTAGGAGGCGAGAGGCAATGACAAATTTTTTAATGAAAAAAATTAAAATTGGCCAAACGTTGATTTCTCATTCCCCGTTCGCACAACAGACCAATCAGAAGATTACGGAGCCGAAGACTTATCTTCATCAGACTGTTCTTCAAATTAATCTCGAACCACACCTGGTCGCAGTCGTGGTCGGCCATCGTTGGACTTCGCTACATCAAGCGATCGTTTAAAGCGTCGAAAAGCGGAAGAGATTCGCAACAAATATACGCCAGCACAATTATTACAAGCAACAACAATGAATTTTCGGTCTTCTGGAAACTTGGATTCTGTAAAAGTTATACAAGTTGTTGCTGCTTCACCAATGAGAGCGACACGGTACAGAGCAGCGTTTGCGAAAACATCTAATGCACAGCAAACCATTTCCGCGGATAAAGCACTTTCAGGTATAGTTGAAAGAAAACTGACAAGACATCAGAACAAGTTTTCGATATCGGAAAATCAAATTATTCCACATTTATGAGCCTTGTATGTGCTCTACGAATATCCAAAAGCTAAACCGCTACACCGAAAATGTCTCCCAAACCCATCCCTACAAGCCGCAAGCTACCCGCCGATATGAGTATTGGCTATGTTTTCGATATCACAAAATCAAAGATGTCCACATTTATTTGCATTTTATGTGCTCATTTCGTGCTGCAATTAAAATGTTTGTGCTCTTATCGTTGAGCTAGTAATTAGATATTAAAAGTGCTCTGCTGGCTTCATCATCAAGCTAGCAGACCACCTACTATTTTTTACCACATTCAAGGATAAAATCACATAATATTCAGGTGCTTTTTAGTGCTGTACAGATATTGAATCGCCAAGCCCCCATTATTCTAAATTTCGCCAGACATAGACCCCTAACAACACCCTTATACGAGCATGGACTATGTTTTCGATATTCTAAAATGAAATTACTCCACATTTGTGTGCTTTTTATGTGCTCTTTGAATATCATAGCGCTACACTGTGATAAGAGCATGCATCGTTCTCTTGATATACGGGATTTAAATTGTACCACATTCGACTTCTTTTCATGGCTGTATAGTTAGCACAGAAGTAGTAAGGCTGGAGCGGTTTTAAGCCACTTGTTGGGGGGAGGGGTGGCCGATCGCGTATGACGTCATAGAGGGGCGGGCTTCCAGCGTGGGGAAACCAAGTGCGTCAGTACGGCGAAGGGGGGCGGGGCTCGCCGGGCGCGTGTGACGTCACAGAGCCTGTCAGACAGAGGCTGTCAGGAGTCTCTGTGGAGGGGGTAGCCATGTGGTCCCAAGAGCGACTGACGGAAGGGGGAAGCCGCCGTCGATGAGTGTTGTGTGTATGTGTATGTGTTTGTGGGGGGGGGGGGGGGCGACAATATATGGGTAGAACCATTTCGGCAATTTGAAGACGCTACATGAAGGGGTGGCTTTTCAAAGCCCCCTAATCTATGACATGCTGGTGTTGTGCCTTGGTTTCGTTTCGAAATCCTTAAAATGTTTGTTGCGTGTCCACTCCTGTCACGTGTCTCGCCAACACTTTAGACAGATCTCGACAAGTCAGGATTTCTTGGAAAAACTATAAACTTTAGGGATCTATCGTAAACAGCCGTTGGCGCCGATGGACCACTTGAGCTGCAGGACCCGTAAAATCTTTTGATCCAATGCATCTCGACTTCCTGCTTTCTGTCTCATGTTCCTCGAGCAAGCTACACCAACACGTTATCGGAAAACGCTGGTGTTTTTCCCGAAATAGAGGGCCGAGGACTAGTCTTTAATCGAAGGATTTTAAAAAATATTCATTTTTCACAAAATGGCGGACAGTCAAAGTTAGTGGTTCGATTTTAACGAAAAAATACGGCCGTTTTTGGCTATAAACCGGCCATTTTTTTCGAAAAAAAAAATCGAACGATTAAAGACTACATTTTTATGTATTAAATAAGCCTGAAAAATTTCAAGAAGATCAGTTCATTAGTGTTCGAGTAATCTTGGTCACCGACTTCAGAAATGCCATTATAAGAAAAACGCGTTTAAAGTTTCAATTTCAGTTCTTCAATTCACGGATTCTTCTCTTTCAACGCTCATATCTCAGTCAATTTTGTTCGGATCAACTTGAAATTTTCAGGACATATGCTCAGATACTTATACTTCAAAAAAATGCAATAAAAAAATCGATTTTGTCAAAATCGCAAGTGGGGGTGACCCCTTAATGCACCTTGGAACAAATCTTGCATGACCAAGCCGTGTTTTTACGCTCGTTCGAAGATTTTGCTGCGTGGGAGCAATGATACGTTGAGTTCATCGAAGGGCTGGAAATTCTGTTACGTCCCGAAGGGATATTTAGAATGGACTCGCGAGGTTGCCGAGTTCGTGCGAGAATTTTTAAGAGAGGTGGATTGCGCTGTGAGTCTTAATTGGTTTTCGCGCGAGTTCCGAACACAATTTAATAACAATTGGATTTAGACGATTTAAGGTGCGTGTTTTGGTTCGAGGTTGAGGTTCGCCCGATACTTTGATCGAATAACTTATTCTCGTAAGTGTTTCTTCAATTCACATATAGAGTTTATCAACACACTTGTATGTATATATCTATCGGTTAAAAATAAGACGTGTACAGTTGATTGAAAAATATGTTAAATGGTTACGCGGACAGAGTATCATCTGAGTAAGTCGACTTTCCGATTTGGAGACTGATTACAGAGTGACGCTCCTTCGTCTTCCAAAAACGGTGAGAGTTCGGTTTTGGGAGGAGAAGGAGTTTTTTGGGAGAGTGCATTTCCTACGATGCTTTTTTTAGGGATTGGATAATCGGTCGTAAAAGTTACGTTAATTTTCGTCATTGGTTAGCGGAGTAGAGGAGCATGATTCTGGAATTCTTATTGGGTCGCGGCTGAGATAGACGCAATCGCTGCTCTATTTCCAAGAATCGGCCTTAGCGCACGTGTTCTCATAATTCTCGCTGAGGGGCTGTTTTACGACCATGTGGAGTCACGGGCAAGCTTTCCGTTCGCGTCTGTTTGGGATTTGGAGTGATAGTTTCTGTTCGCTTTGGTCTTGCGTTTTTTCTATTCGGGAATTTTCCTAAGTGAGTTTCTCGCTTGGAGCACATTCGCTCGTAAATTATATGCTATCGGTGATTTAGTGCGTGGGATCGGATGCAAGTCACTTTCCCGTTCTGGGTCTTGTGGCATATTTCGACTATCGCGTCCATAAAGTTTAGAAAATATAACTTTGGCCGAAAATTCTCCTTCGAGATTGAGTGTCTCGCTCAATTAGATTCAATTTTGAATTGTATTGCATGATATATAGGCACGATAGTGGGTCATCATCATTTACTGATTTACAACGTGATTTACACAGATTAGAGGATGTTTGCGCTTCAATCTGATACAGTAGCGTAATGTTGTGAACCGTTATGTTTCGCTTCTTATTTTGTATTTTATCTGGCGTGAAGATGCCAGCGTGAGTGAATAAGAAATAGGTAGGTTTGAGTTTTGTTTTGATTTTATATAATATTAAGATTAACATGTATTTGGATAGCAGTTATATAATTAATCGTATATGTTAATGTGAATTCGCATAATATTCGTATGTTTATTTAAATTGTAAGAGCCGAGTTCGATATTTAGGAGAATGTTATGGGGGTCTTAGCAGATTCGGACAGAGTCGTGCAGGTGTGCGTGCACCGGGTTTTGGGGTTGATTTATTAGTGTGCTAACTTAGCGCGATCGCAAAGGATTATTTTCCGATTTATTGTCTCCTAATGCGATTTCGATGTCGTTTTGTTCTGGGAAGATTTGTGTAATTTCGTAAGGACCTACGTAATTGTCGTTGAATTTTCCTATTCGTTGATTTTTTATTAGGTAGATTTTATCTCCAATTTGGCAGTTCACGGGATTGATTCTTTTATCGTAATGAACTTTGGATTTTTGTTTGGCGTTTTCGAGATTATTGCGTGTCAATTTCCGTACTTCTTGGGGATGATGAGCGAGATTTCTCACGTGTTCGTCGTACGTTAAAATTTCGTCCAGGTACGAGAACTGTGAGGGTAGTAGTCGGGCTTCTTTGCCGCAAACTACCTGGAAGGGTGTGAATTTTGTGCCTTCGTGTACGTTCGTATTATATGCGAAGGTTGCCAGTCGTAGCCACTTGTTCCAATCCTTTTTATTGGTGTAATGTTTCAGGTAATCCGTGAGCACTTGGCGACTTCGCTCGAGTGATCCGTTCGACTGTGGATGAAATGCTGTTGTTTTGATCTGTTCGATTTTCAGGGTTTTAGTTAATTGTTTCATTACTCGGCCGATGAAGGCTGCACCTTGGTCCGTGAGTATTACTTATGTTAGGGATATCCGAATAGACAGATGACTTGGGCCGTAGCGCTCTTCAGCGGAATAGCAAATGAGAATTTCGAGAGATTGTCCTGAATAGTTAGTATGAAACGGTGACCAAGTTCAGATTCTAGAGTTATCGGTCCGACTATATCCATCGCAATTTTGTCGAATACGCTGATCGGGGTGTCTGTGATAACCATAGGTTGTTTTGTTTCAATCCTCACCATTTTTTTTCTCTGGCAACTGGCGCATTGTCGGATATAGTCTTCCACTTGCTTTTTGTGATTTTCCCAGAAATATTGCTGCCTGATTCTGTTGTATGGCTTGGTGACGCCTTTGTGGCCTGCTAGTGGAGATTCGTGGTATTCTTTTAATATTTCTGGCCTGTCTCGTTCAGGTGGAACAATGATTTCGTCGCGGCAAATTTTTATTTCGATCTCGGTGTCCGCGAACATTTCTTGGAGAATGTTTTTTAATTTTGTCCATGTTGAGTCGTTGAGGTTGCTGCGCTTTTGGGCGAATGCTGCTGATTTGATGTTCAACTCCTCCATTGATGTTTTTAAATTTCTTAGGGATTTGGTAAGATTTTCTTTTGTTAGCGGCGATGTGCCGTTTTCCTGTGTGACTAGAGCGAACACTCTTTTCTTTGGTGTTCCGGAGATGAGGACTTGCCCGACTTCGAAGGTAGTGTCCGAAGATAGATTTTTGAGCAAGCCCATCTCGATTAATCGCTTCCCGATTTCGCTCGAGACTGTGCCATCGGCTGAAATGAAACAAATGTAATTGTTCTTTGTCATTTCGATGATATCTCTTGTTTCGATGACATTGACGATTTCCGGTCGTTGCTCGTTGTTGCTTATTGCTTCTTCCTCGGCGGTGTTTGTTTCGCTATTGATGTCCCTATTTTGTGAGTTGGGGGAGCGTTTGTTTAGCAATATCGGGGATGGGATTTTTCCTTGTTGCTGTGAAGATTCGTTCTCGGAGTTCTCGGTGTTTGCGACATCTGGAAGGGTGGGTGAGCGCTGTTCCCGGCCGCGAGGGTTTCTGGTCGTTTTTGCTTGTTGATTACCCTTCGGTAATACGTTTTCTTTTTTCTTTGTTTGAGCGCAGGTGGCACTCGCATGTTCATGACCACTTGCGTCTGGACAGCAAAAGCATTTCTTGGTTTTCCTTTGTCTGGAGGATCTGGGCGTTGGTAGGGGAGTTGGTTTCCTTGTTTTTGTGGTATTTTTGCCTTGGTTGTGCGTTGCTTCATACTAGCGTTTGGGAGTTTCGTGACTTGACGTATATCAATTTCGTCTGCTATTTCTCTATCCTCGTTTAAGGAGCTTATGTCCATCGGATCAGTCGTGTGACTGTCCTTGAAATTCTCGTTTCTCGTAGGAGGAAATCATGTGTCTTCTACGATGGCTTCTTCGCTTGCGCTTCCTTGGCTGTTTGGACGGCTGGGAATTTTGTACGATTTGTTTTTTTGCTTGTCCTATAGATGATCGAGAGAGTCCCGCTGTTTCGCAGGCGCGTTTCCCGGATTTTATGGCGACGTTGTTTAGGCTGCTGTCGTCCGATTTTTGCTCTGAGGATAAAGGGGTGTTGAGCGTGCCGATATTGCTCGGTGCCACGTGGATGGTATTTTCCTCGTCGTCGTCCAATGACGATGAAGATTTCGATTTTGAAGGGTTTCCGAAAGGGAGGTAGTAACGACTGTCGCTTCTCCTTTTGCTTAATATTTTGCCATTTTCCCTTGGATATTTGGATGAATGCGATTTTTTATTTTCTGTTGCATTCGATCCTTGGTGCTCCGATGAGATCAGAGTTTGTTGCTCTGAAGAGTTTCATCTTCGATGCTCTGAAGAATTGGATTTTTGGTGCTCTGAAGAATTTGATCTTCGATGCTCTGAAGAATTTGATTTATTATGCTCTGAAGAATTTGATCTTCAATGCTCTGAAGAATTTGATTTTTGTATGCTCTGAAGAATTTGATCTTCGATGCTCTGAAGGATTTGATTTTTGATGCTCTGAAGAATTTCGTTTTTGATGCTCTGAAGGATTTGTTTTTTTGATGCCCTGGAGGATTTGTTTTTTTATGTTTTGAAGAGTTTGCTCTCTGATGCTCTGAAGAATTTGTGTCTGGATGCTCTGAAGAATTTGATTTAGGACGCGGTCTCTTTTTGTTGAGATCGCTGTTGATCGGTTGATCAGGCCGGTCACCTTGAGGTAGAAAAGATCCCTTGGCGCACGGACCCACGTGCGTTTCTCTCGGAATTACCGCATCGATGAGATTGTTTGCCTGGGAATTAGAGGTTTTTTTATTTTGATTTTTCTCAGGTCCTTCTGCAACGGGACTTACGTACGTTTCTCTCTGAGCTGCCGTATCTGTGAAGTCTGTTGCTCGAGGAATGGGAATTGCATGATTTAGCGGATAGGCGTCTGTGATATCGTCTTCCGAAGTAGATTTTGATTTTTTCGTTCTTTCATTTGTGGCGATAGTTTCTGATGATGAATATGTCCTTGCGATACTTGGATGCGGATGAAGGATTTTTCCTCCATATGGGGTGTCGCTAATTTGCCATTTGAGTTTGATAGGAAGAGTTATCGGATTTCGAAAGGGTTCATCGGCATTGGTGTTAACTTTTCCTGTTTTGTACTGGATTTTAAAATCGAACTTGAGTCTTTCTCTCCATCGCAGTACACGTGACGTCGGGTCATTCATGGAATTTACCCAAACAAGTGGCCGGTGGTCGGTCAGCAGTGTGAATGACCTGCCGTAAAAATAGAGTCGGAAGGTTTTTAGGGCGAAGACCACTGCGACCATCTCTTTCTTGAGCGTAGAATAATTTCTCTCGGCCTTGTTGAGGCCCCTTGAAGCAGCTGCGACCATAGGGTCTTCTCCGATTTTTCCTTGTGAACGGATTGCACCGACTGCGTAGTTAGATGCGTCGGTCGTTACGATGAAAGGTTCCGAAAAATTTGGATATTGGAGAATTGGTGTTGAGCATAGCTTGTCTCGTAATGTTTCGAATGCTAATTGGTGTTGCGATGTCCAATGAAATTTGACGTTTTTGCTGGTGAGATCCGATAAAGGTTTTGCTATCTCCGCAAAGTTTTTTATGAATCGGCGGTAGTATCCGGCTAGACCCAAGAATTCGTTTACATGTTTTGGAGTTTTCGGTGTCTTCAATTCTCTTACGGCTTCGATGTTTTTCGGATCTGGTTTTAATCCGTCTGCCGAAATTTGATGCCTCAGGTATCTCACTTCGGTTCGTAAAAATTCGCATTTTTCCGTTTGGAGAGTTAAGTTTGCGTTTCGTAATTTTTCGGCGAGTTTTCTGAATTTACGTTCATGTTCTTCAATTGATCGCGCGTAAATTACTATATCATCCAAGTATACGAATAAATCATTCCCCTGTAATCCTTTTAGTACAAGGTCCATTAATCGTTGGAATGTGGCTGGGGCGTTTTTCAAACCGAATGGCATCCTGTCGAATTCGTAATGACCGTGAGGGGTCGCGAAGGCCGTTTGGTGTTTGTCTTGCGGATCCATTTCTATCTGGTGAATGTCAGATGCTAAGTCAAAAATCGAGATTTACCTAGCGCCGCTGAGTTGGTCGAGAACGTCTGTTATTAACGGCAAGGGGTAAGCGTCTCCTATGGTAACATCGTTGAATTTTCTAAAGTCAATTACGAGTCTCCAACGTTTGTTGCCTTTTCAGTCTGCTTTTTTCGAAACTATCTATACTGGTGAATTATACGGTGACTTAGAGGGTTCGATGATGTTTAATTTTCGCAGATCGTTAATTTCTTTTTCTATTTCCGGTTTTTGAAACGGTGGGTGTCTGTACTGTCTCGTATTAATCGGCCGATCGTCTACGGTGGGTATTCGATGTTTGCATTCGCTTGTTAACCGAAGGGGTTCGCCAGGTAGAAGAAAGAGGTCTACGTATTCTTCTACGAGTGTAGATTCCGCATTACGCTCTTCGTCATGAAGGTGATCGAGCCCCAAAAGGTTCATTACTCCGTTGGCACGGTTGTCTCGCGTCCAAGGTTTTTCGTACTCTAGGGTCTGTTGATCCACGGGGTCGTCATCGTTTTGATCATTCTCGTCTGTACTCATATCGAAAGGATAGAGTGGGATTACGGGAACCTCTACTCTGACGTCTTCGTTCAAGGTGTCTATGGCGTACGGTAGACTTTGCCGTTGGTGCTTCGAACCAAGGCTTCTGCAAAAACGCCGTCTCGAAAGGGTATACGAGGTACGTAGCCTGGGTCTAGTGGGCTTTGGACCCGAATGAACATGTTCATTTGCTGTCTGGCCCACAGAAGTGATTCTGTGTTCGCAAATGGGATGTCCACGTTATTGACGCGCACGTAATGCCCTTCCTAATCGATTCTACCACTGCTTTCGCCGATCGTTTCGGGGCCAAGGATTGCACCAAATTCCACGGGAAAATCATCTGGGACAACGTTAAATTCTACGGACTGGTTATGGATAGCGATGTTGATTTGTCCGAGTGTCGTGGGTTTGTCGATGATCAAAATTCCGTATAGTTCATAGATTTTTAAATTATCTATAAGATTTGGATGAAGAATGTTGCCGATTTTTATTAGATTTAATTGTGATCCTGAGTCTGCGAGTGTGGATGTATGAGTTTTCTTTAGGCCTTCGGATTCGATTTTAATCGTGGGTGAATTGTAATTGTTTGTGTTAGTGCTCAGGCTACAAAAGGCTCGGAGGATTTTTTGTTTCGGTGGTGGGCTTACTGTGTCTGGCGTCCTTATGTGTTGGGGCCCGTCAAGACGCCTGGTCGAGGGGTCGTTGACTCGTTTCCCGGCTGCTTTCCAGCTTGGGCCTCGTCTTTTCGACCATTATTATATGCTCGTTTACGGCATTGACTGATAGTGTGACCGAGTTTTTTGCAATAGTTGCACAATACGTTGTTTTTGTTCGTCGTATCTTTTATTTGATTGTCTTTCGCTAAACGGAAGCAATCGTTTGTCATGTGATTTGTCGCTTTGCAGTATGTGCAGAATTTGATTGAGCTTCCAGATTTGTTTGTGCTGAATTGGTAGGCAGGTTGATTGTGTGTTTTCTACGTCAATTGGTCCTAACGTTTTCTCGACTTCTGTAACGTGTTTGAAAATGTCTTCGAGTGACTCGTATCGTTTGTATGCTATGTGGGGACGATAGGCTGCGTTTAGGCCTTTTCTAAATTGATCTGTTGCTGTGTCTTCCGCGAATATTTTTGCTCCCTCGATTGATCTGAGATTGGATGCTTCGATAGCTTGATGCGTCTTTTTTAAATGAGTATTTAGTCTACTATAGAAGCTGAGTACTGTCCCTTTGTCTTTTTGTTGGATTGTGCTCATGTCATTTAATCCAAGTGCGAGGGGGTTAGGAAGGAATGAATTTTCGTTTGAGGATATTTCTGAGTTCATCGATAGTTGAAATTGCGAAACGTTCAAGGCTGTCACATGCGATTCCTTTGCATTTACTTTTTAGCAATGTGATGATTAATCGTTCGCCTACAGCTGGGATACATTCTTTTGCGTTGTCGCAATAGCTTAGGAAGTTATTTAGGGAATATTTTTTGGGGGTCCCACCGAACTCAGGTAAGTATCTTGTGAATTCTCTATAATCAGCGTGCAACGGATAAGTGTTATTTTCGAAGTGTGGTTGATAATAATTATTCGCGTTTATTGATGTGTAGATTTGACTCTGTTGAGGTGGATGATGGTCTTCTGAAGTCTCCATTTTGATTGGTATGGACAATATGAGTTTATTTCTTACTCGATGATGATCTTGAGGCTAGCGCGTGCCAATACTGTCATTGGAGGGCTGTCAGTTGGCGTTTGGTTTTCCTCGTAATGGACATAGTAGGCTGGTGTTTTGACCTGCAGTCTGTGTGTGCGTAGCTGGCTTGGGTCTCCCCTCGGGGCCTGCGTTCGTCGTTGATTTATGGCTCTGCGTCCTCTGGGTTAATCTCGGTGGGATGTTGGGGTGGAGCACTTGTACGTTATATACGGAAAAGAGTCTTTGCATTTTATTTTCCACGTTAATTGTTCCGCGCCGGTGATCCGTATTCCATCGAGATCGAATTTATAACCGATAAATTGTTTATGATTCTTACCACCAGATTTATTGCCAGCGTCTTCTAAAGTTGTTTTCCCGCTGCCACCAGTTTTATAACCGATGGGGTCTTTATTTAATTTTTTTCCGCTGCCACCAGTTCCATTGTATATTAAACTGTTATGTCCCGGAGGGAGATTTAGAATGGACTCGCGAGGTTGCCTAGTTTGTGCGCGAATTTTGAAGAGAGGTGAATTGCGCTGTGAGTCTTAATTGGTTTCCGCGCGAGTTCCGAACACAATTTAATAACAATTGGATTTAGACGATTTAAGGTGCGTGTTTTGGTTCGAGGTTGAGGTTCGCCCGATACTTTGATCGAATAACTTATTCTCGTAAGTGTTTCTTCAATTCACATATAGAGTTTATTAACACACTTGTATGTATAAATCTATCGGTTAAATATAAGACGCATACAGTTCATTGAAAAATATGTTAGACGGTTACGCGGACAGAGTATCATCTGAGTAAGTCGAGTTTTCGATTCGGAGGCTGATTACAGAGTGACGCTCCTTCGTTTTACAAAAACGGTGAGAGTTCGGTTTTGGGAGAAGGAGTTTTCTGGGAGAGTGCATTTCCTACGGTGCTTTTTTAGGAGTTGGATAATCGGTCGTAAAAGTTACGTTAATTTTCGTGATTGGTTAGTGGAGTAGAGGAGCATGATTCTGGATTCCTTATTGGGTCGCGGCTGAGATAGACACAATCGCTGCTCTATTTCCAAGAATCGGCCTTAGCGCACGTGTTCTCATAATTTTCGCTGAGGGCCTGTTTTACGACCGTGTGGAGTCACGGGCAAGCTTTCCGTGGGTGTCTGTTTGGGATTTGGAGTGATAGTTTTTGTTCGCTGTGGTCTTGCGTTTTTTCTATTCGGGAATTTTCCTAAGTGAGTTTCTCGCTTGGAGCACATTAGCTCGTAAATTATATGCTATGGGTGATTTAATGCGTAGGACCGGATGCAAGTCACTTTCCCGCTCTGGGTTTTGTAGCATATTTCGACTATCGCGTCGATAAAGTTTAGAAAATATAACTTTGGTCGAAAACTGAGGATGCCGCTATCGTGCACGTGTACAATGATAACTTTTTGGGGTGAATTAAAAAATTTTACGGCTGGGACATAACAACGCAAAGCCGGATTAAGCGCCCGCGATTATTAATTGGTTATCAACAGTCACTAATAGCCCAAATAGGGCGTCTGGAAGGATTGAGGAATTCTGTGCGGACTCGTTTCATACACACGGGCGCAGGACATGGCGATCACCGGTTAATCTGGCGCGAAATTGACACATCCTTCGAGAATCGGATATTGACCGGTTCCATCATCAATCGCAGGCACATCGAGCCAAAACACTTTCTAAATTATGCTCGCGTCCTAGTGCTACATCATGTGCAAAAGTGTCAACCCGCGAAACTGCGAACTATTTAACACAAGCTATTTGAACGAGTGGTACCAGCAACACGTTACGAAGCCCACTTTGACCTTACTCAACGAATTTCAAGAACGAGATAGTGGTGAAATGTGAATAAGTATAACCGGATGCGTGCTGGGTGCTCCATATCATTGCCGCAATAAATAATGTTGAAGAGGGCTGTGGTTAACGTAAAATCGCGTGATAATGCACGTTTCGCATGGGCAATTGTCGCTGCTCTATACCCAGCTGCAAAACACAATACCCGTCCATCTTCTTACCGTCATTATTCGACAGTACCGAATCTGAAGGATATCGAATTCCCGGTGACGATATATCAAATTTAAAAAAATTAATTTCAAAACAATCTATCGATCAACTTGTATACCACTACCACCAAAAAGGACATTGTTCCAAAACGGGCCACTCAATACAAGAACTCAAATCAAGAACCGGTCGAGACTCGTGAGGGCCCCAGTGAGCAAGAGGGAGCATAAAAAATATATATGCGATCGGTGTGTAAATTTAACATTATTAATACATAATTATACAATATATGTATCTAGTGAGTGAAAAAAATCCCCTCGTTTTGCATGTGTTTGCATTACTTCGGTTCCGAGGAAAGGGTGCAATCGATTGTGGGCGATAAACGACTGTCCAATTCGACTATCAAACGACAGCAATAAGTAGCTCCAGTTCAGCAACTTAAGCCGGAAAGAGTGACATCCTATCATCGTGTATGCCGATTTGGCGTGTGTGTTGGCGAAGACCGATGGGGAGAGCCTAGCGAAAGATATGTATCAACACCATAAAGTGTTTAGTATGGGATATTACGTGTGTTGATCGTATGACGAATCGTTATCTTCATATCACTCGTGTCGCAGTGCTAATTGTGTATCATGGTTTGTCGACGAACTGAAAATTCTAGCATTGCGGATAAAATAAATTTTCTGTGATAATGTGCCAATGGTATATTTCACACTAAGTGAGTGGGCAAGTTTTCGAGCAGCGACTCATTGTCACATATAGAGGAAACCATTTGCGCCAGAAGAAGTACGCGTTCGAGATCATTGCCATCTGACTGGACGCTATAGAAGTTCTGCCCATTCCAACTGCAACTTAAATTATAAGCAGTCAGTTTTCATTCCCATAGTTTTTCACAATTTATCCGGTTATGATGCACATTTTATAATCAAGGAAGTAGCCACAGCGTTCGAAGGAATAACCGATGTCCATCCAATCACAAAGGAGAAATACATCTCCTTCACGAAGCATGTTGAAATTGAAGACAATTCATACCGCAAGATCCAATTGCGCTTTATAGACTCATACAAATTCCTCAACACCAGTGTCAACAAACTAGCATCGTTCTTGACCGAGGACGAACTCACTATTTCACGCACACAATTCCCAACTCTCTCGATAGACGATTTCAATTTGTTGACGCGAAAAGGGGTCTTCCCTTATGAATATATTGATGACGTGACCAAGCTAGACGACACTTGCCTTCCACCACAGGACGCAGTTTACAGCTCCCTGACAGATCCTACAGTATCCGAGAGCGAGTACGCACATGCTGAGGAAGTTTGGAAGCGGTTCTCCATTCGAACGCTGGGTGACTATAGCGATTTGTTCTTGACGACAGATGTCTTCTTATTAGCAGACATTTTCGAAAACTTTCGAATTACCTTGCGTTGAGAGCTATGGCCTAGAGCCCGCGTATTACTACACATTGCCCAGATATACCTGGGATGCAATGCTAAAACATTCGATTGTCAGGTTTGAATTACTAACTAACATCGATATGGTTTTATTCGTTGAGCGGCGTATACGCGGTGGTTTGAGTCAATGCTCAAACCGCTATGCACACGCTAATAACAAGTACATGGAGGTGTTTGATCCATCGAAAGCATCATCATACTTGATGTATTTTGATTTCAACAATTTGTATAGATGGGCAATGTTCCAACCCTTGCCATATGCAGATTTTCGATAGGTCAACGACGTGTCCAATTTTGATCCATCATGCATCGCGCTAGACTCACCTATAGGCTATATCCTTGAAGTCGACTTAGAATATCCCCAATCTCTACATGGTGCGCACAATGACCTGCCGTTTTGCCCAATACATGAAAAACCGCCGGGTAAGCAGGGGGAAAAGGCGTTAGCAATCGTCTGCGATAAAAAGCGCTACATCATACGCTACCGGAATTTAAAACAGTGCTTACGCAATGGACTTTGCCTCATGAAAATCCATAGAGTCATACCGTGTACACAATCCCCATGGCTGCGTTCGTATATCGAGTTAAATACCCAGGTTGGAATGCTATCCAAAAACGATTTCGAAAAGAATTTATTCCAATTAATAAATAATGCGCTCTTTGGAAAAACGATGGAGAATGTGCGCAATCATGTAGATGTAAAGCTTTTAACAATATGGGACGGCAGGTATGGCACAGGGGCAACGATTGCGAAGCCAAACTTCCACAACCGAAGTGTTCTTTTCGGAAAAACTCGTTGCCGTAGAATTGCGCAATCTCGAGGTGAAATTCAACGAACCCAGTATGCACATACAATGTGCATAGAATCCAAAACGTGCTTGTAAGGATTTCATCGCGAGTATATGGTACTTCTGTATAGAGATAAATGTAAAGTCATGTATACCGATACGGATAGTGTCATATATGACATTGAGAGCGATGACATACATGCCGACATACAGAGCGGCATTTAAAAATTCGATGCAAGCGATTATTCAGCGGACAATAGGTATGGTATTCCGATCGTCAACAAGAAGGTACTCGGTCTCAGGAAGGACGAATGTAATGTAAATGTATGCGACATGTGTCGAGGGTAAGAAGGACACGAAAAAAGTTAACGGTGTCAAGAGTAGCGTTGTGGCTAGGACAATCACGTTTGACGATGATGCTTGATGCTTGAAGGAAGAAGTTGAAATGGAGCGTAGTCAAATGCGCATTCGATCAAAGTTGCATAAGGACTATACCATTCGCGAGACGAAAATTACTCTGACAAGGAACATCCCTCAGGTGTCCGCCTCCGATTTTGTTGAAACTCATATATGTGATAGAGCATCGAAAACATTGAGACACGTATTTTTTTTTATCGGCGGAAAATCGGATTTAAGGGGGGAAACCGCCCCTCAAAGAAAGGCGTATCGAGGGGTGATTTTGCAGTTTCACCCAGAAGCAATCCACCGATCTGAATGAAACAAAATCGAAAATTCTTCTAATGAAAAGCGATGAAAAATCATCTATGAAATTGTTAAGAAAAAATTGAATTAGGGGGTAAACCACCCCTCGATTTGCCTTTTTTTACCCCACACTTAAGAGGGTTGAATGCAAATTAATAAAACAGGTATCATTTTGAAGGGCAATTAAAATTAAAGTTGACGGGTTTTTGCGTTTTGGAGGCATAGCACATTCAAGGGGGTAAACCACCTCTAACCTAAATTTGTTCATCACCGTCGTGTTTTCTGTGTTTAACATGTATCCGCGGATTCAAAATATTCTCCCGCGTTTTTAAATTATTACGTTTTTAAATTTTCACATTTTAAGGGTAAACTACCCCCTCTAATTGCTTTTCGTTTGAAGTTTCGCGAAAGGTTTCACGAATTTCGTTAAAACTGTTTTCATTTCATCGGTAATATCAATTTTATGTTTGTGTGTGCAGGCATATTCGTTTTGAGTTTTAGGCGCGGTGCTTTGGAAGTGGGGACCTGGGGCTACCCCTTACTTATAAGGCTCATATTTTCATATTTTCATAATTATATTTTCGTACCGAAATGATTCTTCCTCTAATTCAAAACATTTGATGAAAGCATCTCCCATGCAACGTGCAAAGCAGTAACAAAAATATATTAACGATATTATTAATAAAATTCAAATGGTATATATAAATATATTTGGTTTTTTCGTTTTTGTTATTCCGCGTAAAAAGAATCATACGCAGATAAATGTTTACTCTTCGATTCTTAAATGCGTAATTATCCAGAATGCTCCCGTTCGGAAATCTTTTATCTCTGTGTATGAAGTTATACAATCAACGAACGGACCGATGTTTATTTGCCTACGTATCAGCTTTTCTCGACTAACTGCAATAATTAATTCTTCCAGCGCGAATATTCTTATCGCGTCATGACGCGATATCGATATTTGCGCAAAATTTGTATTCTACGCAGAATTTTATGTTTTTACATTACCCGATAATGTGTTTACATTTTCGGGTAATGTGTGATTGGCCTCTGGCAGTTCAAGTTGTCAATAGCTTGCAGTTTTATCGCTTGCTTTATAAGACGGTTAGCATTCGGATTCTTCCATTTCACGTTAAAGTGAGCTACAAACAGTGTACTGTGTATTGGATAATACAAATTTCATCAGCCATGAAAGTCAACCCAATAAACGTTATCAAACTTCTACTAGCTACATTTGAAGCTATGGATATTTCACAAACGCCGGTTAACAACGCGGAAATTGAACTTGCGGACGGTTTTGAACAAATATTGATCAGTTCCATGCAAGACTATAATGGAGTTGAAATGATAGAGGAAGAAACGCTCGCTTTTCAAGAACCATTTAAACAGTACGAAGCCAATGCTGTAGAAGATACCGTATGGCAAAAGGATACTGGTGGTAGTGATTCTGACGCCTGTTTCAGTGATGATGAGGTGAACTACGATTACAAAAATAAAGCAGTTCAATACTGGAGGTCTTGCAAGACAAAAAACTATAGCCTCAAAACCGTCCAACAGAAATAGAAAATCTGTCAAGTCTGAAAGACAATTGCGGCGCTGGGCACATCAGCTGAATAAAGGCGGTACTTATAAAGAAAAGCTAACGCAAATTTCTGAATATACATTGAAGAATTTGAAGACTGCTCTAGATGCTGGTGTCATAATACATGATATTGATCTTCAAAAGTGGGCGCTACAAGCCCAAAAGGAGATAGGTTTCAATGATATGCGATTTAAGGCCTCTCATAATTGGCTATGGAATTTAAAAAAACAGCATCGCATTGTATCCAGAAAAATCAATAAATTTGAAACGCGCAAAACTACGGCAGAAGAAGAACTTCTACGGAAAAATGCAGAAAAATTTGTCGCCGATGTTGCACCACTGATAAAAAAGTATGGATCGGAAAATGTGTATAATTCGGATCAAAGCGGTTTTCATATGGAAATTCATTCGGCGCGAACTCTTGCAACGGAAGGAGAAAAGAAAGTTGAATGCGTTGTACAGTCAGTTTCTTCAATAACTCACAGCTATACAATTCAGCCTACTATAAGCGCTGAGGGGAAATTACTTTCCCCACTTTTCATCGTTTTAAAGGAGACGAAGGGTGAATTCGGACCACGAGTAGAGAAAGCGCTATTTCAAGCAGAAACCGTCTTTGTATTAGCATCCAAATCTGGAAAACTTACTTCTGGTACGTATGCTCACATATTATGATGACTGATTTTTTTTTAAATATGAAATGTAATTGATGTCAACATTAGTATTTTTTTTAAATATTGAATGTGTTTTGTGTTAACAGAGCATTTCAAAACTTGGTTGGAAAAGGTTTTCTTTCCTAACGTCGGGAGACATAGCGTATTATTGATAGACTCCTGGAGTGGACACTGCCCTAAGGTTGTTCATGAAGCGACACCTCGTGATAAGAAGATAATCCCAATGATTATTCCACAAGGTACAACTGGAAAAATTCAGCCGCTCGATGTATTTGGATTCAGAGTGTGGAAAAATTTCGTCCGACATTTTTCAGACAGTGTAATATTATTAAAATCTGATATGAATTTGCACTTGAGGAATAATATAATTAAATTGCAATCACTTACGCACAATCATCTCTCATCACCGCGGTATTCTAATCTTTTTAAATATTCATGGTATAAAAGTAATTATATATCTAAAAAACCAGAAGATTTTGAAAATCCTGTTACCTTTGGTTTTGGTGAATCGAACACACATTGTGAAATACCCGGTTGCAATAATTTGGCCATTATCAGATGTGCATGGTGCAAAAAGTCGTTGTGTTTAAAGCATTTTTTTGACGACTATCATTATTGCAGGAATTATGAGCCATGATTGTTGATAGTTATCATATGAAAAAAGTATATGTCACGAGATAATGATTTGACGGCATATGACTGCGATACTTTTCACAAGTACTATTAATTAAATCGGCTGATATGATTCCCAAATGAAATATGTCAAAATATATTAAAAACATGTTCGTTAACCTACTGTAAAACCCTCAGTTGCATTAATATGTTTAATTAAATAAACAGTAAAATAATAAAAATATACATTCCTCCACAAAACTACGTCGCTGGCTATATTATCGCTTGATCCAGGCGCATCATCGTTCCGAAATATACGAAGTGAGCCTTATAACTTATTCTGGAAATTATTATAATTAATGATATAGTAGAAGTGTATGCTTATTCCTATGGAGATGCTTAATGGATGTGCATATTGTCACGTCGCGACCAAATGCGTACAATGTCTTTTTAAGCCTAATATGCACGATAGCGGAATTCTCATTTTTCGACGGATCTGAATATTTTCTTTAGAGTTAGGCCTACCACGGCGGAAACGTAGCCTATCCATAATAATATAACTAAGCGTTTCTCGTACCTTCCCACGCGAAAGCGTAGCGATCTTAACGATATCGAGAACAAATATATAAGCGGGAAAATTTCGAACAGTCTCGTTGTAACCCGAACAGAGTCCGAGTATATCGCAGAGTGTCCTTAAGACCAAAAATACACAAAGGAAACCTTCGGGTTACAAGGATGACGAACACGTGAAGCGACACGCAAGAAATGCGTGATGATATTCATAAAGACGTAAATATATAACGACGCAACGATACCGAATGCTCACGATCATCCAAGACCGGAAAAATGTCCAAATTCTTAAAAAATATACACTCGCTAGGAGAAAATCCTCCGACCCAGGAAGTTGCTGCGGTCATAAAACTGCGTTGATATTTCCCATGCGGACTCGCGGGCCTCGGTCAACAAGCCCTATCTCGAGCGTGCGTTCTTGGCGCCGACAAGGCCCCTTTTTCGTCTATATTTTTCCGCGCTCCAGATAAAGAAGCGCTGCTCCAATTCCCGGAAATAGAGCGACGGTTGTGGCTATCGCAACCTACTCCTCGCTCCCACTCCCATTCCAACTTATACATATTTTCCACCAATCCAAAAGAATGCACCCCCAAATGTGCACCCTCCCAGGGGGCCAGTCTCCCACCACCTCAGCATCCCAATTTTTCCTACATCCTAGAAGAAGAAAATGACCAAGTCAGTCTTCCGGCAACCACGATCACACAAACTTCTTTTTATCGAGTCTCAATCCGAGACTCCAGTCAGAATCCAGTGAGCTCATATCTAGAGTTCCTTAACCGATATCCATCGCGTTGAATATTCATTTCCTTTCTTGTAAAGCGTACGTTGTCTTGCAACTCGAGTTTATACAAATCTTGTACTTCGAAAGTTCTCTAACAGTTACGCGATAATCTTAAGAATTTTGACATTTGTATTACGCGCAATATTTCATTGTATTTTCCATTCTCGAACCGCGAAATCCACGAACACTAGAATCTGTGTCACCGAACATTTGCTGTATCCGTCACACACACACCCACACCATCTGCGAGCGTTCGGGCCATCGACGAAGGGCCCTTAGTTTTACGACCGTACCTGACACCCAAGCGACTGGGTCAACGCCGAGACACATCAATGTAAGCGAACACATTTTCACCCTTTCGTCTTCAATTTGTATCTTTAGAATAATAGGATCAACCCATACGGCTGATTCTAATAAATTACGAGTCAATCGAACACAAGAGTCACAACCATTATTTTCAACGATTGGATCATCCACGAAATTCTTTAAAATTATCCTTTCCACCAGCACGTCCCCTTTTTAACCCTCATCCCGTGCTATTGCGCTAGGCGTAGGCAAGAAAGAGGGATACCACACATATATATATGCCCACGTCCCCTCAGGACGTGACAATATTAAAATCGGAAGCGTCTCGACACGAAAATATGAGTCTTATCAGTAACGGGTAGCCCCGTGTCCCCACTCCCAAAGTACCGCTCCTAAAACTCAAAACGAATATGCCTGCACACACAAACACAAAATTGATATTACCGATTAAATGAAAACAGTTTTTACGAAATTCGTGAAACCTTTCGCGAAACTTCAAACGAAAAGCAATTAGAAGGGGTAGTTTACCCTTAAAATGTAAGAAATTTAAAAACGTAATCATTTAAGAATGCGGGAGTATATTTTGACTCCGCGGATACATGTTAAACACAGAAAACACGACGGTGATGAACAAATTTATGTTAGGGGTGGATTACCCCCTTAAATTTGCTGTTCCGCTGAAACGCAAAAACGCGGTAACTTGAATTTTGATTCCCCTTCAAAATGATACTCGTTTTATTAATTTTCATACAACCCTCTTTAGCGTGGGGTGATAAACGAAAAATGGAGAGGTGGTTTACCCCTTAATTATATTTCTAATCAACACTCTCGTAGTGGATTTTTAATCGCTTAATATTAGAGGAATTTTCGATTTTGTTTCATTCAGATCGGTGGACTGCTTGTGGGAGAAACTTTGAGTGGTGGTTTCATCCCCTAACACCGGTTTTCTGCCGATACAAAAAAAACATGTTTAATAGTTTGCAATGCTTTACCACATATATGAGTTTCAACGAAGTCGAGAGCGGATACTTCAATGATGTTTCTCGTCAGAGGCGTAGTTACCCCTTAAGACGAATGTAATAATTTTGAAATATGATAAAACATTAAATTGTAGCTTATAGAAATATTTGAAATCAGCGGATATACTTTAAACACAGAAAAAACGACCATGATAAATAAATTTATGTTAGGGGTGGTTTCCCCCCTTAAATGTGCTATGCCGCCAAAACGCAAAAACCCGTCAACTTTAATTTTAATTGCCCTTCAAAATGATACCTATTTTATTAATTTGCATACAACCCTCTTAAGTGTGGGGTGAGAAAAGGCAAATTGAGGGGTGGTTTACCCTCTAATTAAATTTTTTGTTAACAATTTCATAGTGGATTTTTCATCGCTTTTCATTAGAAGAATTTTCGTTTTTGTTTCATTCAGATCGGTGGATTGCTTCTGGGTGAAACTGCAAAATCACCCCTCGACACGCCTTTCTTTGAGGGGCGGTTTCCCCCCTTAAATCCGTTTTTCCGCCGATAAAAAAAAATACGTGCCTCAAAGTTTTCGATGCTCTATCACATATATGAGTTACAACAAAATCGGAGGCGGACACCTGAGGGATGTTCCTTGTGAGTCCTCATGACGATAAGCGGAATATCATACCTGGGACCTCTGACAACCTATCATGGGGGCATTATAGCATACCATCGGGAAAAATTATGTACATTTTTGTAAATATTAACTTGTTAAAGTTGTGCATATTTTTTTTATAAATATTAACTCGATGTATAGCTTGTGAAAATTGTGTATATTTTTTCGTAAATATTAACTCGAGCTCGTTAAAATTATATCTGTTGTAAATATTTCATGTAAAAACGGATTTCTGTACATAAGTAAACGGCTTTTGTAATCCATGTGAACCCATTATTTTCCATCATGCACTTTGCGGAAGTGGGGAAAAAAAGGGCCCAGCATTCGAATGGAGAACTGCTCATAAACTTTCTCAGCATGTGTGTACTCGCTCTCGGATACTGTAGCATCTGTCAGGGAGCTGTAAAATGCGTCACGTGGTGGAAGGCAAGTGTCGTCTAGCTTGGTCACGTCATCAATATATTCATAAGGGAAGACCCCTTTTCGCGTCAACAAATTGTAATCGTCTGTCGAGAGAGTTGGGAATTGTGTGCGAATTTTGAGTTTGTCCTCGGTCAAGAACGATGCTAATTTGTCGAGACTGGTGTTGAGGATATTGTATGAGTCGATAAAGTGCAATTGAATCTTATGATTTGAATCGTCTTGAATTTCAACATGCTTCGTGAAGGAGATGTATTTCTCCTTTGTGATTGGAAGCATATCGGTTCTTCCGTTCGAAAACGCTGTGGCTATTTCCTTGTTTATAAAATGTGCATCATAACCGGTTAAATTGTGGAAAACTATGGGAATGAAAAATGACTGCTTATAATTTAAGTTGCAGTTGGAATGGGCAGAACTTCTATAGCGTCCAGTCAGATGGCAATGATCTCGAACGCGTACATCTTCTTGCGCAAATGGTTTCCTAGATATGTGACAAAGAGTCGCTGCTCAAAAACTGGCCCACTCACTCGGTGTTAAATATACCATCGGCACATTATCACACAAAATTTCTTTTATCCGCAGTGCTATATTCTTCGACAAACTGTGATACAGAATCAGCACTGCGACGCGAGTGATATGAATATAAGGATTCATTATACGAACAACACACGTAATATCCGATACTAAACACTTCATGATGTTGATTCATATCTTTCGCTAGGTTCTCCCCATCGGTCTTTGCCAACACACACTCCGAATCGGCATACACACTGAAAGGATGTCACTCCTTCTGACTAAAGTTACTGAGCTGGAGCCACTTATTGGTGTCGTTTGCTAGTCGAATTGCACAGTCGTTTATCGCCCCACAATCGACCTCGTGCGATTGCAGTTTTTCCTCCGAACCGAAGTAATGCAACGACCTGCAAAAAAAATGGGATTTTTTTCACTCACCAGATATATTCTATAATGATGTATTAATAATGTTAAATTTACACACCGATCGCATGTATATTTTTTATGCTCCTCTTGCTCAGTTGTGCCCTCACGAGTCTCGACAGGTTCTTGATCCATACGAAATGCCCCACATTGTCGTCCTCAGTGTCTTGCATGTACAGCAAATTGATGTGCTAGTAGTAGGGCTGGAGCGGTTCTAACCCAGGGATCTCAGGGGGGAGCGGGGCGGGGGAGTCGAGCGCGGGGAAGCCGGGGTATGCATGGCGGGGGGGGGGGTCGAGCGCGGGGAAGCCGAGGTATGCATGACGGGGGGGGGGTGGATCCTGCACGCGGCAGCCGATTGCGGGGTTGTGGCGGCGGGGGAGGGGGAGGGGGGTGTTAGAGAGTGGGGAGGCTAGTTTTTGGTGACGCTGTCTTCCAGGCGATAGCTGGACCCGCGGGCGAGAGGGGGAAGCCGCTGTAGGAAAATTCTCGGGAGTGAGATAACGATAGTTCCCATATGAAGGGTGGCCCTTCAAAGCCCATAAAATGCTTTATTTATTGCATGCAGCTGCGGCGTTATTCCAAAATAAGTTTCAACCCGTCGAGGTTTCATTCCACAACATTACGTCAAGATGTTCAGATGTGCGAGTATGTACGCAGTGCATCCGGCCAAGCACCCCCTAGACGTGACCAAAAACGAGCTCGAACAAGTTCCAAAGGTCTTGCTCCTAAAGTATTGGGGTAACTTTATTGGTTTACTGTGGGATCGTTTGCCGGAGCATCATCGGAACGATAGTGAAGTGATATCGTATCTTCCATGCATGGAGCATTATAATACGCCACAGATGAAGGGCTGTGGAAAGTGTTGCGAGGGGGGAAATGCTCTACGTGCGGGATTCTTCGAACGTGTTTGAACCTGTTAAACGCGCCTATGATGGGATAAGTGGGGAGAAGTTTTTAAAATCTGAGTGGAGGGGCTACGAGGGAGCTTATGATTTCATGGACCAAGCTCAGACTGCACTATTCCACCGCACCATCAACTTCTTCGAAAAGGACTTTGAAAAAGAGTGAAAATGAATCTCTCAAATATCAACAAAGTCAGCCTGATGGCGGAATTCCTCCCAACGAAGAAGCTGTCAGAATTCCACGTCCATACGGATCATCAAATCACGGACATGAGAGCTGTACAGACCAAGTTTGGAAAACGCTACATCGTGGACGTTGCAAATGAGTTTGCCGTCTTCTTGCCAGCGCGGCTGGTAAAGGCCTTCGATCAAGATGTGAAAATGTTCGAGAGTATGCTGCAACTGGCACGCAATGGTCAACTCTACATGAAGTACATTGGTGGAAAATACAACAGCGTCGAGTTCCGTCGAGTCTGAGTATGGTGGAAAAGAATGCTCGTGAAGGCCCGGCGGAAACAACGAGTTCAACAGCAGCCAGCATCATCACCATCGTAGAGTGCAAGGACTGTTTGCATCACAGTCATCATCATCATCATCGTAGAGTTTTCGACGCTCGAGTCTGAGTATGGTGGAAAAGAACGCTCGTGAAGGCCCGGTGGAAACAACGAGTTCAGCGGCAGCTGGCATCGTCACCATCGTAGAGTGCAAAGACTGTTTGCATCACAGTCATCATGGTAGAGTTTTCAATGCTTAGTGCTATGTAAAAGTGTACAAAAAAAACTTTTTCATCGAATATAATGTAAGAAAAAAAAAAAAGAAAAAAAAAAGAAAAAAAAATTTCAAACTGTATTCACCGTAGACATAGGAAATAAATGGAGAGAACGATATTTGTTCAAAATGTTTTTATTCATTTAAAAAAAACCCTCGCTCACACAACGCTTCGTTGAGACAATAATGATGAAAACTGCTGCCCCAAATGCCCTTTTGAGGAAGTGCATATTTTCGAATCCCTATAGGTTTTTTCTAGTATGGTGGGGATGCCTATCTGCTGTTCGATTTTTTAACATAGTGCGAGAGATGGAAAGCGCTTTCGCACGTGAACAAAGGCGAAATACGAAAAAAAAAACGTCTCTTAAGAAGTTACGTAGAGGGCTAAGAAAAAGTGGATGAATTTATCCAGATGTTCTTTTTTTTCAACTATCTGGATGGAGGCTCATGTGCGAGACACTGTTATACACTGCAACGTTTCAACCACCTCGTCCGAAAGTCTCAAATTTTACGACTCTTTTTTTTCTTACGTCGAGCGCCAGGGACCGTCATACCCTATCGCTTCGCATGTGCAACTCGGGCCTCATCATTCCATAGGTCCACACTTGAAAACCCATAAAATTTTACGACAGCATGCGACGAAGACAGTGATCCGGGGAAAAAATGCATTTCCATTTTGCAGGGCTTTAGTTTTTCATCTCTGAATGATAATATATACAGAGAGTGCAACGTCAAACCTTGATGCCGACATTTGAGATCATGCAGGTCTTGACAAGTTAGCCCCATGATTAAGGATTTTTTCTTCGTTAACACTACCCTCCAAGCTATTAGAATTTTTTTTTATTGCTCCGCTATTCAGAGCATATATGATAACGGGATGTTTATGTTGAAAAACTATAAACGTTCGGAGATGTATGGATAAAGACCTGTTTAGGCTTCGACCGTGCACCACTCAGGAACATTGAAAGTGCGGGGAAAAATGGATTTCACGAGTATCAACAGAGTCAGCCGGATGGCGGAATACCTTCCTACGAAGAAGCTATCAGAACTCCGCATTCACTCGGATCATCGAATCTCCGACATGAGGGCCGTGCACACCAAGTTTGGGAAACGCTACATCTCGGACATCGCAGATGAGTTCGCCGTCTTCTTACCAGCACGACTTGTGAAGGCCTTCGACGACGATTTGGAAACGTTCGAGCGTATGCGGCAAGCGCCACGTGATCATCATCTCTGGATGACATACAAAGGTGGAAAATACAACAGCGTCGACTTCTTCCGACTCTGAGCACACCATGGTGGACGAAGACGAAATTCTTTGGAACACCATCGCCGAACAGCTGTCCACATCATCGAAAGTATGCTGCAGCTGGTGCGCAAATGGTCAACTCTACATGCAGTTGTAGAAAATACAACAGCGTGAAGTTCCATCATCTCTGAGCATGGTGGAAAAGAGCAAATTCGTGGGGGCAGCATCGTTGAGTGGAACAACCGTCGGCATCACAGTCGTCTCGCTTTCGTTTTCAACGTTTTATGTGTTGACTATGAAAAAATGTATGCAAAAAACTGTTTTATCGAAGTGTAAGAGGAGGAGAAGTTCAAACTATTTTCGTCGTAGAATAAAGTATACAAATAACATATATTTTCATCGAAGTGTTTTCATTCATTTTTCAAAAAAAACCCTCGCTCACACAACTCTTCGTATACACTCAACCAGCTTTTCAGTGATTGTACATTTGCATGGGCGCAATTGTATTTCGTGTTGGAGGAATGATGCGGGCATTTGGATTTGGTGATTTACGGCAACTTCTGCAGCGATGGACAGTCCAGAGTCTCCAAGTCGATGAGCTTTGTTGCGGGATCCGTGAATCTTGATAGCCATGTGCATTTTTCGAATCCCTTCACATAGATGGTAGGAGCTCCTTGCAAGATTCGTCGAAAGTTCAGTCGAAGACTTTGTTACGTGGGAGCAACGAATTGACAGGGTCATCGAAGTACTGAAAACGCAAAGCCGAATTAAGCGCCCACGATTATCAACTGAACGTCAGCAGTCATTGATAGCCCAAATATCGCATGTGGAAGGATTGAAGAATTCCGAGCACAGACATTTTATACACATGGGTACAGGAGACAGCGATGATGGGTTAATATGGCGAGAGATTGAGTTGAACGCGTAATGGTCCATACTTCAACCCCTGCTCGATGAAATTAAATAACGTGACAGTGGCTGAGCTTTACGACAAATACGTAATCTTCCGATAAATGTAACTAAGTATAATCCAATCCGCATTGAATGTTATATCTTATTGCCGTGGAAGATAATGATTATAAGGGCTGCAATTGATATGCAATCAAAAGATAATATACGTTGCGCATGGGCGGCTGTCACAGCTTTATACCCAGCTGAATGAAACAGTGAGCAGGCATCTTACGCACATTGTTCAACGGTATTGAATCTACTGACCATTGGATTCCCAGAGACAGCACATAAAAAAATTGAGCTTCAAGCAATCGATTCATCACTGTGTATACCACAAAAAAATACCTTGTTCCGATACGCATCACTCAATGTGAGAAGGAAAAGCATATTAATTTGCTATGCATACAAGGTACGAAGGACAATAATGTATGATATTTCGCATGGATCGAGAATCTGTCGAGTCTCCTGAGCACATAACTGAACAGTAACAGCCATAAGGATATATGTATGCGATCGGTGTGTGAAGTCAACGTAATTGCTATATTGTTATATGTGCTTGACGAATTAAACAACAATCCACTATTTCGCAGGTGTTTGCCATACTTTAGATCAGAGGGAAAATTGCAATCACATAAGATCGATTGTTGAGCAGAAAAGAAATGGACTATCCGACTACCATCGGACAACCTATAAGTGGCTCCATTGTAAAGGCCTATATGGAGTGTTTATGTTTCTTAAAACTAATGACAGAGTAGATGAGGGTGTGGAAAGACTGATGAGAAGAACGTGGCAAAGGACATGTATCAATATCATGGAGTATTTATTATTGACTACTACATGTGTTGTTCATATGACGAATCCCTACCATAGTATCAATCACAGCACAGCGCTGATTCCATATCATGATTTGTTGAAGAACTAGAAAAACTAGCGCTGTGCATATAATACATTTTCTGCGACAATCAATGCTCGTCGTGAGTTAATTCTAATACGTTGGCGCAATGACAATTATTGTGTATTCAGCCATCATCCATCAGAAGAGGTGGAAGTTGAATTACTCAAGATACAATGGTATATGCTCCACATAATATTAAATGATGTAAATAAATTGTCATTACTTCGAATATTGGAAAGTAGGCAATACTTGAGTTTGTGTTTTCGATTTTGGGGTCTATACGAGTATCCACTGCTACAAAGCACAACGAAATATTTATAGATCGTACAAGCTGCCATCCCAGCTAGACAAACCAAAATATGTCATTTTTGCGTCATAGACTGGTGAAAAGAATTCTATGGCAAATGACATTACATTATTCGTCGACTGCAAACTCACCAGAGTTAAACTTTATCTCAATTCGGAATTCTATCCAGACGATGGCTCGAATTTGCACTTCAACAAAAAAAAAAAAAATAAAAAAAATAAAAAAAATTCGGCCCTCTCACGGTTAATGATTGATTGCATCAGAACGAGCCTGTGAACAAATGCTACCGTAGATGCGTGAATAGAGTTCGAATGCAAGGAAGATTCACCATCGAATACAACTGCATATTGTTTCAATCGTACACAATCGCGTTGTTGCATATTGTCCAATGACCGACACTATCCATAACATTCTATAGATCCGCAAAATACTCCCTCGCCTAAATGAATGAATAGTCTAAAAATGAGTTTCTCGAAGATCAACGTCAGTCATGATTGGATCTTGTCATCGACTAGATCACGCTAAAACATATTCATTATGACTGTGCCCACCTTTGTCGATCTTCAAGGATTCATTGTTGGAAGGAACTTTATCGTGAAGGAAGTAGCAATTCTGAGAGCGGGATGCATACTCTCCCATTACATTTTCGCGAGTCCCATACCATGGAGACTTCTCACAAAATCTGAGAGATACGAAGCATCATGGTTGATTCGTAATCATCATGGTCTCAAGTGGGCCTATGGAAACGTTCCATATGGCATGGCCGAAGATTTAATAACGGCCGCAGTTGAAGGTTCAACGGAAGACGACATGTGTTCTATCGTATATGTTAAGGGTCATGAAAAACGACAATGGCTAGCTGATATACTAAATATGAAAAATGAACTAGTTATTGAGTCGTTGAATATGGACTTGGACGATATGGATGCCTCAAGTAAATTAGATGGAAGTTCTACTCTACGATGTGAAAAGCATAAAAACAATTGTGCCTTACAAAATGTATTTAAAATCTACAATTGGTGGCTGAATCATAAAGATTCGTGCAAATAAAAGAAAATGTAACATTATGTACTTTTTTATTCTCCTCACCCCGTACTTTATGATGTCAGAATCATCGGATATCGAATTCTGCAACCGAATAAAATATTTCTTTCGAATGTGAAACCCATTTTTTGTATGGGATACACAAAAATCGAACACTTCGAGGTGTTTGAAGATTTTCGAGAGTCCTTCGTGAGATGTTCAAGAGTCTTCCGAAGACATTCATAAGACATTTAAAGACATTCCCGAGACGTTCGAAAACATTCATAATACGTTTGAAGCCATTAATGAGGGGTACAGAGAGGTTCAAGGGACGTTCTACGACGTTCATGAGACGCTCGAAGATGTTCGGGAGGCGTTCAAGAGCCTTTAGAAAACGTTTATTAGACGTTTGAAGACATTCATGAGAGTTTCGAAGACGTTCAAGAGATTTTCGAAGACGTTCAAGACATCTTCGACGGCATTCATAATACGTTTGTTTGGGTCAGTTTTGTTTGGGTTAGTTCGAGTTTGTTTGGGATTTTCACCCAAACAAACTCGAACTAACCCAAACAAAACTGACCCAAACAAACCCAAACAAACGTATTATGAATGCCGTCGAAGATGTCTTGAACGTCTTCGAAAATCTCTTGAACGTCTTCGAAACTCTCATGAATGTCTTCAAACGTCTAATAAACGTTTTCTAAAGGCTCTTGAACGCCTCCCGAACATCTTCGAGCGTCTCATGAACGTCGTAGAACGTCCCTTGAACCTCTCTGTACCCCTCATTAATGGCTTCAAACGTATTATGAATGTTTTCGAACGTCTCGGGAATGTCTTTAAATGTCTTATGAATGTCTTCGGAAGACTCTTGAACATCTCACGAAGGACTCTCGAAAATCTTCAAACACCTCGAAGTGTTCGATTTTTGTGTATCCCATACAAAAAATGGGTTTCACATTCGAAAGAAATATTTTATTCGGTTGCAGAATTCGATATCCGATGATTCTGACATCATAAAGTACGGGGTGAGGAGAATAAAAAAGTACATAATGTTACATTTTCTTTTATTTGCACGAATCTTTATGATTCAGCCACCAATTGTAGATTTTAAATACATTTTGTAAGGCACAATTGTTTTTATGCTTTTCACATCGTAGAGTAGAACTTCCATCTAATTTACTTGAGGCATCCATATCGTCCAAGTCCATATTCAACGACTCAATAACTAGTTCATTTTTCATATTTAGTATATCAGCTAGCCATTGTCGTTTTTCATGACCCTTAACATATACGATAGAACACATGTCGTCTTCCGTTGAACCTTCAACTGCGGCCGTTATTAAATCTTCGGCCATGCCATATGGAACGTTTCCATAGGCCCACTTGAGACCATGATGATTACGAATCAACCATGATGCTTCGTATCTCTCAGATTTTGTGAGAAGTCTCCATGGTATGGGACTCGCGAAAATGTAATGGGAGAGTATGCATCCCGCTCTCAGAATTGCTACTTCCTTCACGATAAAGTTCCTTCCAACAATGAATCCTTGAAGATCGACAAAGGTGGGCACAGTCATAATGAATATGTTTTAGCGTGATCTAGTCGATGACAAGATCCAATCATGACTGACGTTGATCTTCGAGAAACTCATTTTTAGACTATTCATTCATTTAGGCGAGGGAGTATTTTGCGGATCTATAGAATGTTATGGATAGTGTCGGTCATTGGACAATATGCAACAACGCGATTGTGTACGATTGAAACAATATGCAGTTGTATTCGATGGTGAATCTTCCTTGCATTCGAACTCTATTCACGCATCTACGGTAGCATTTGTTCACAGGCTCGTTCTGATGCAATCAATCATTAACCGTGAGAGGGCCGAATTTTTTTTATTTTTTTTTTTTTTTTTTTTTTTGTTGAAGTGCAAATTCGAGCCATCGTCTGGATAGAATTCCGAATTGAGATAAAGTTTAACTCTGGTGAGTTTGCAGTCGACGAATAATGTAATGTCATTTGCCATAGAATTCTTTTCACCAGTCTATGACGCAAAAATGACATATTTTGGTTTGTCTAGCTGGGATGGCAGCTTGTACGATCTATAAATATTTCGTTGTGCTTTGTAGCAGTGGATACTCGTATAGACCCCAAAATCGAAAACACAAACTCAAGTATTGCCTACTTTCCAATATTCGAAGTAATGACAATTTATTTACATCATTTAATATTATGTGGAGCATATACCATTGTATCTTGAGTAATTCAACTTCCACCTCTTCTGATGGATGATGGCTGAATACACAATAATTGTCATTGCGCCAACGTATTAGAATTAACTCACGACGAGCATTGATTGTCGCAGAAAATGTATTATATGCACAGCGCTAGTTTTTCTAGTTCTTCAACAAATCATGATATGGAATCAGCGCTGTGCTGTGATTGATACTATGGTAGGGATTCGTCATATGAACAACACATGTAGTAGTCAATAATAAATACTCCATGATATTGATACATGTCCTTTGCCACGTTCTTCTCATCAGTCTTTCCACACCCTCATCTACTCTGTCATTAGTTTTAAGAAACATAAACACTCCATATAGGCCTTTACAATGGAGCCACTTATAGGTTGTCCGATGGTAGTCGGATAGTCCATTTCTTTTCTGCTCAACAATCGATCTTATGTGATTGCAATTTTCCCTCTGATCTAAAGTATGGCAAACACCTGCGAAATAGTGGATTGTTGTTTAATTCGTCAAGCACATATAACAATATAGCAATTACGTTGACTTCACACACCGATCGCATACATATATCCTTATGGCTGTTACTGTTCAGTTATGTGCTCAGGAGACTCGACAGATTCTCGATCCATGCGAAATATCATACATTATTGTCCTTCGTACCTTGTATGCATAGCAAATTAATATGCTTTTCCTTCTCACATTGAGTGATGCGTATCGGAACAAGGTATTTTTTTGTGGTATACACAGTGATGAATCGATTGCTTGAAGCTCAATTTTTTTATGTGCTGTCTCTGGGAATCCAATGGTCAGTAGATTCAATACCGTTGAACAATGTGCGTAAGATGCCTGCTCACTGTTTCATTCAGCTGGGTATAAAGCTGTGACAGCCGCCCATGCGCAACGTATATTATCTTTTGATTGCATATCAATTGCAGCCCTTATAATCATTATCTTCCACGGCAATAAGATATAACATTCAATGCGGATTGGATTATACTTAGTTACATTTATCGGAAGATTACGTATTTGTCGTAAAGCTCAGCCACTGTCACGTTATTTAATTTCATCGAGCAGGGGTTGAAGTATGGACCATTACGCGTTCAACTCAATCTCTCGCCATATTAACCCATCATCGCTGTCTCCTGTACCCATGTGTATAAAATGTCTGTGCTCGGAATTCTTCAATCCTTCCACATGCGATATTTGGGCTATCAATGACTGCTGACGTTCAGTTGATAATCGTGGGCGCTTAATTCGGCTTTGCGTTTTCAGTACTTCGATGACCCTGTCAATTCGTTGCTCCCACGTAACAAAGTCTTCGACTGAACTTTCGACGAATCTTGCAAGGAGCTCCTACCATCTATGTGAAGGGATTCGAAAAATGCACATGGCTATCAAGATTCACGGATCCCGCAACAAAGCTCATCGACTTGGAGACTCTGGACTGTCCATCGCTGCAGAAGTTGCCGAAAATCACCAAATCCAAATGCCCGCATCATTCCTCCAACACGAAATACAATTGCGCCCATGCAAATGTACAATCACTGAAAAGCTGGTTGAGTGTATACGAAGAGTTGTGTGAGCGAGGGTTTTTTTTGAAAAATGAATGAAAACACTTCGATGAAAATATATGTTATTTGTATACTTTATTCTACGACGAAAATAGTTTGAACTTCTCCTCCTCTTACACTTCGATAAAACAGTTTTTTGCATACATTTTTTCATAGTCAACACATAAAACGTTGAAAACGAAAGCGAGACGACTGTGATGCCGACGGTTGTTCCACTCAACGATGCTGCCCCCACGAATTTGCTCTTTTCCACCATGCTCAGAGATGATGGAACTTCACGCTGTTGTATTTTCTACAACTGCATGTAGAGTTGACCATTTGCGCACCAGTTGCAGCATACTTTCGATGATGTGGACAGCTGTTCGGCGATGGTGTTCCAAAGAATTTCGTCTTCGTCCACCATGGTGTGCTCAGAGTCGGAAGAAGTCGACGCTGTTGTATTTTCCACCTTTGTATGTCATCCAGAGATGATGATCACGTGGCGCTTGCCGCATACGCTCGAACGTTTCCAAATCGTCGTCGAAGGCCTTCACAAGTCGTGCTGGTAAGAAGACGGCGAACTCATCTGCGATGTCCGAGATGTAGCGTTTCCCAAACTTGGTGTGCACGGCCCTCATGTCGGAGATTCGATGATCCGAGTGAATGCGGAGTTCTGATAGCTTCTTCGTAGGAAGGTATTCCGCCATCCGGCTGACTCTGTTGATACTCGTGAAATCCATTTTTCCCCGCACTTTCAATGTTCCTGAGTGGTGCACGGTCGAAGCCTAAACAGGTCTTTATCCATACATCTCCGAACGTTTATAGTTTTTCAACATAAACATCCCGTTATCATATATGCTCTGAATAGCGGAGCAATAAAAAAAAATTCTAATAGCTTGGAGGGTAGTGTTAACGAAGAAAAAATCCTTAATCATGGGGCTAACTTGTCAAGACCTGCATGATCTCAAATGTCGGCATCAAGGTTTGACGTTGCACTCTCTGTATATATTATCATTCAGAGATGAAAAACTAAAGCCCTGCAAAATGGAAATGCATTTTTTCCCCGGATCACTGTCTTCGTCGCATGCTGTCGTAAAATTTTATGGGTTTTCAAGTGTGGACCTATGGAATGATGAGGCCCGAGTTGCACATGCGAAGCGATAGGGTATGACGGTCCCTGGCGCTCGACGTAAGAAAAAAAAGAGTCGTAAAATTTGAGACTTTCGGACGAGGTGGTTGAAACGTTGCAGTGTATAACAGTGTCTCGCACATGAGCCTCCATCCAGATAGTTGAAAAAAAAGAACATCTGGATAAATTCATCCACTTTTTCTTAGCCCTCTACGTAACTTCTTAAGAGACGTTTTTTTTTTTTCGTATTTCGCCTTTGTTCACGTGCGAAAGCGCTTTCCATCTCTCGCACTATGTTAAAAAATCGAACAGCAGATAGGCATCCCCACCATACTAGAAAAAACCTATAGGGATTCGAAAATATGCACTTCCTCAAAAGGGCATTTGGGGCAGCAGTTTTCATCATTATTGTCTCAACGAAGCGTTGTGTGAGCGAGGGTTTTTTTTAAATGAATAAAAACATTTTGAACAAATATCGTTCTCTCCATTTATTTCCTATGTCTACGGTGAATACAGTTTGAAATTTTTTTTTCTTTTTTTTTTCTTTTTTTTTTTTCTTACATTATATTCGATGAAAAAGTTTTTTTTGTACACTTTTACATAGCACTAAGCATTGAAAACTCTACCATGATGACTGTGATGCAAACAGTCTTTGCACTCTACGATGGTGACGATGCCAGCTGCCGCTGAACTCGTTGTTTCCACCGGGCCTTCACGAGCGTTCTTTTCCACCATACTCAGACTCGAGCGTCGAAAACTCTACGATGATGATGATGATGACTGTGATGCAAACAGTCCTTGCACTCTACGATGGTGATGATGCTGGCTGCTGTTGAACTCGTTGTTTCCGCCGGGCCTTCACGAGCATTCTTTTCCACCATACTCAGACTCGACGGAACTCGACGCTGTTGTATTTTCCACCAATGTACTTCATGTAGAGTTGACCATTGCGTGCCAGTTGCAGCATACTCTCGAACATTTTCACATCTTGATCGAAGGCCTTTACCAGCCGCGCTGGCAAGAAGACGGCAAACTCATTTGCAACGTCCACGATGTAGCGTTTTCCAAACTTGGTCTGTACAGCTCTCATGTCCGTGATTTGATGATCCGTATGGACGTGGAATTCTGACAGCTTCTTCGTTGGGAGGAATTCCGCCATCAGGCTGACTTTGTTGATATTTGAGAGATCCATTTTCACTCTTTTTCAAAGTCCTTTTCGAAGAAGTTGATGGTGCGGTGGAATAGTGCAGTCTGAGCTTGGTCCATGAAATCATAAGCTCCCTCGTAGCCCCTCCACTCAGATTTTAAAAACTTCTCCCCACTTATCCCATCATAGGCGCGTTTAACAGGTTCAAACACGTTCGAAGAATCCCGCACGTAGAGCATTTCCCCCCTCGCAACACTTTCCACAGCCCTTCATCTGTGGCGTATTATAATGCTCCATGCATGGAAGATACGATATCACTTCACTATCGTTCCGATGATGCTCCGGCAAACGATCCCACAGTAAACCAATAAAGTTACCCCAATACTTTAGGAGCAAGACCTTTGGAACTTGTTCGAGCTCGTTTTTGGTCACGTCTAGGGGGTGCTTGGCCGGATGCACTGCGTACATACTCGCACATCTGAACATCTTGACGTAATGTTGTGGAATGAAACCTCGACGGGTTGAAACTTATTTTGGAATAACGCCGCAGCTGCATGCAATAAATAAAGCATTTTATGGGCTTTGAAGGGCCACCCTTCATATGGGAACTATCGTTATCTCACTCCCGAGAATTTTCCTACAGCGGCTTCCCCCTCTCGCCCGCGGGTCCAGCTATCGCCTGGAAGACAGCGTCACCAAAAACTAGCCTCCCCACTCTCTAACACCCCCCTCCCCCTCCCCCGCCGCCACAACCCCGCAATCGGCTGCCGCGTGCAGGATCCACCCCCCCCCCCCGCCATGCATACCTCGGCTTCCCCGCGCTCGACCCCCCCCCCCCCCGCCATGCATACCCCGGCTTCCCCGCGCTCGACTCCCCCGCCCCGCTCCCCCCTGAGATCCCTGGGTTAGAACCGCTCCAGCCCTACTACTTGTGCTTTTCCCTCTTGTATTGAGTGAGCCGTATTGGAACAATGCCCTGTTTGGTGTTGGTGGTATACGCGTTGATCGACAGATTGTTTTGAAATGATTTTTTTTAATTTCTTGTACCGTCACCGGGAATTCCATATCCTTCAGATTCAGTACTGTCGAATAATGAAGGTAAGAATGTGGCCGGGCATTGTGTTTTGCAGCTGGGTATAGAGCAGCGACAACTGCCCATGCGAAACGTGCATTATCACGCGATTTGACGTTAACCACAGCCCTCTTCAATATTATTTCCCGCGGCAATGATATGGAGCACCCAGCACGCATCGAGTTATACTCATGCACATTTATCGTGAGGTTAAGTATTTTCCGCAGAGCCCAACTACTTTATCGGTCTTGAAATTCGTCGAGTAATGTCAAAGTGGGCTCCTTAACGCGTTGCTGGTACCACTCGTTCACATCGCTTGTGTTAAATAGTTCGCAGTTTCACGTGTTGACACTTTTATTGTCATGTTTGTCACCACTTCCGAATTCACCATTAAACACTGTATTAATTTTAATGCTGTTGTGCTTGCCGATAATATTTTTCACATCATGAAGCACTAGGACGCGAGCATCATTTAGAAAGTGTTTCGGCTCTATGTGCCTGCTATTGATGATGGAACCGGTCAATATCTGACCCTGGAAGGATGTGTCAATCACGCGCCAGGTTAACCCATGATCACCACGTCCTGCGCCCATGTGTATGAAACGCCTCCGCACAGAGTTCCTCAATCCTTTCAGACGCGCTATTTGAGCTATTAGTGACTGTTCATGTCCAATTAATAATCGCGGGCGCTTAATCCGGCTTTGCGTTTCCAGCCCTTCGATGAACTCGACGTATCGTTGCTCCCACGCAGCAAAATCTTCGAACTAGCGTAAAAACACGGCTTGGTCATGCAAGATTTTTTCCATGTTGCATTACCGAGTACGGAAATCTTCAACGATGTGAACCGACTGACTGCTTCATGCAAAGTGTGGCCAGTTTTGAGCGCAGTGGATCATTAAAAAGGCTCTCTTTTTGGAAAAAAATTCGGCCATCTCTCTCGGGAAAAACACCAGAGTTTTCCGATAACGTGTCGGTGTAGATTACTCGCGGAACATGAGACAAAAAACAGAAAGTTGGGATGTATTCGGTCAAAAGATTGTATGGGCCCTGCAGCGCAAGTGGTCCATCGGCGCCAACGGCCCTTGACGATAGATCCCTAAAGTTTAGAGTTTTTTCAACAAATCCTGACTTGTCGTGACCTGTCTACAGTGTTGGCGAGACACGCATACAATACAAGGAGTGGACAGGCATACAAATTTTTGAAGGATTTCGGAAACGAAACCAAGGCACCACACACCTGCACGACATAAATTAGGGGGCTTTGAAAAGCCGCCCCTTCATGTAGCGTCTTCAAATTGCCAAAAATTTTCTACGCATATATTGTCACGCACGCACGCACGCACGCACGCACGCGCACACACACACACACACACACACACACACACACACACACACACACACACACACACACACGCGCGCGCGCGCGCGCGCGCGGACGCACGCACACAGGCATGCACGCACACACACACAGCCCGCACGCGCACACACACACACATCACTCATCGACGGCAGCTTCCAACCCCCCTCCCAGTCGCTCTTGGGACCACATGGCTACCCCCTCCACAGAGACCCCTGCCATCGCCCTTTGTGACGTCAGACACGACCGGCGACCCCGCCCCCCCAAAAAGTGGATTAGAACCGCTCCGGCCATACTACTCACAGACAAATCAGCACCTCGATTCTAACTTTTATAACACTACAGTGCTTTTGTTGTCGATTTATTGCTCCAATCGTGATTTTTGTGCTCTAAGTATTTGGGTAAATCGCGTAGCTGTGTCAGCTTTGAAAAAAGCTGACATAGCCACGCTCCAAAGGAAAACTATATTCATATATACATATTTCTTAATGGCACAACGATTTAGCGCTCATTTTGTGCTCTCGAAATCTCTCATTGAAACATATATGAAGCCACCATTTGAGCCGAAAACTATACCTATCTCTCTGAAGCTCAAGAGCTCACGTTTCGAAATAAACAGCACAATCCGAATCTTATCACCGATATCCAATATGTAATTGATATGCATTAAATATATTTTAGATACGATTTTGTTGCTTCACGTATTCTGGCGTCTCTGGAGCCTAAGAACGACAAAGGTAGTTTTTGGACTAAAAGGGCGGAGCAATAAAATCGTTCATGTGATATCTTGAAAGCACATAATTTTCGGGTTCGGAATTGATGATCAGATTTAAATTGTACTACTTATTCCAAAACGTTCTGCCCAGCGCCTCAGAACGATAGGGGTAGTTTTTGGCCAGAAATGGTGAACCAATAAAATTGTACATGAAATAAAGGCACATCATTCACATTTTCGAAATCGGTGACTAGATTCGGATTCGGCCGGTTATTCCGAAATGTTCTCTCTTGAACCGTAGAGAGATAGGGGTAGGCGCTCGTCAAATATCTGGCCGACAAACTATAATTACGAAGATTTCTCCAGATACCACTCTAGAGAGAGTCGAGTTACCGCAAAAAATATAAAACGAAACTGGTGCAATAGCAGAAATAACATTTTCGAATTAAAAAAAATGACCATTTGAAGAGTGATAGAATAATTCAACATTTTCATTATTAAAATATTTTTTTCGCAGTCTAGGTCATCACTGTAAGTGTTAATCCATTATCACCGTTCCACAAGGTTTGGGTTTCCGCGGCTTAGAAAAAAAATTATTCAGTCTGTTCATTCATAATTCACTCATTCTGATTATAAAATGATTCTTTTGATCTGAGTTTAGGAATTTCTATCCGGAGCTTGAGTTAGTTGCGGGTGGGTATGTGCTCTTGGATATTCAAGAGCACATAAAGAGCACATAAATGTGGAATGATTTGAGTTTGCGGCATCGAAATAATAACCCATGCTTTCATCCAACTGAAGTTTGGGTTCTCAGAGGTGGTATGTGGAGAAATGTACGTATTTACTGTTTAACTTGTAGATATTCAAAGAGCACATGAAAATCCCATAGACGTGAAACAATGTGATTTTGCGATAGCGAAAAAATAGCCCATGCTCTTCTTGGAGAGTAGCTTGGAACTTTTTGGGTTGGTATCTAGAGACATTTTTGGATTTGTCATATGAATCATGGATTTTCAAAGCATTGATAAAAAAAATTGTGGAATAATTTGATTGTGCAGCATCGAAAAATTACCCCATACTGATTTTGGCGGGTAGCTCGTGTGTTTCAAGGATGGTATCTGGAGGAATTTTCATGTGTGCGGTCTGACTCTTGGGTATTTGAAAAGCACATACAAAGCACGTAAATGTGGAATCATTTGATTTTGCGACATCGAAAAAATAGCCCGCGCTCTTATTAGAGGATAGCTTGGGTCTTTCAGGGGTGGTATGTAGAGAATTTTCATATTTGCAGTTTGACTCTTGAATATTCAAGGACCACATAAAAGGCAAATAAATGTGGTGTAATATTATTTCAGAAAATCGAAAAAATGGCCCATGCTCGTATGAGAGGGTTGTTGAGGGTCTATGTCCAGCGAAATTACAAAAGACGGGTTCGGCTGTTCGATATTCGTAAAGCACATAAAAAGCACATACATGTGGACTACTTGGATTTTGCGATATCGAAAAAATAGCCAATACTCTTATTGGCGGGTAGCTTGTTTTAGCGGTTCGGCTCTTGGATATTCGTAGAGCACATAAATGTGGAAAAATTTGATTTTGCGATATCGAAAACAGCCCTGTCCCTCATTAGTGGAAGCTTGGGACTTGTAGGGGTGGTTTTGGGAGAAATTTACATGTTAGCGGTTTGGCTCTTGGATATTCGTACAGCACATAAAAAGCACATAAATGTGGAAAAATTTGATTTTTGCGATATCGAAGAAATAGTCCTTTCCCTCATTGGCAGAAGCTTGGGTCTTGTAGGGGTGGCTTTGAGAAAAAATTTTGTTAGCGATTTGGCTCTTGGATATTCGTAGAGCACATAAAAAGCACATCAATGTGGACTGCTTTGATTTTACGATATCGAAAAAATAGCCCTTTCGTTTACTGGAGATAGCTTGGGTGTTGAAGGGGTGGCTTTGGGAGTAACTTTCATGTTAGCGATTTGGCTCTTGGATATTCGTAGAGCACATAAAAAGCACATACATGTGAACTACTTTGATTTTGCGATATCGAAAAAATAGCCCTTTCCCTCACTGGAGATCGCTTGGGTCTTGTGGGGGTGGCTTTGGGAAAAACTTTCGTGTTAGCGATTTGGCTCTTGGATATTCGTAGAGCACATAAAAAGCACACAAATGTGGACTACTTTGATATGGCGAATTTTCTTAGATATGGCAAAGACCATTAGGTGCTTTGCTAGCTTGATGTTAACCCAGCAGAGCACTTTTGATTTCAAATCACCCGCTAAACGATAAGAGCGCACAAATTTTAAATGGAGCACAAAATTAGCACATAAAAAGCACAAAATTTCGATACCAAATAAATCCATTTTGGGGACTGCTCTGTTAGCTTTATGGAGGTATATGTTTAATTTATTTACAGCAAAAATACCGTATTTGTAATTAGTACATCACGAAGCTCATCGAAATACTGTGCAGTGATGTAAACAACGTACGAAAAAAACTCTAGCTATATCTAGCCGTTCTCTAACTTCAGCTGGGTAGTAGCTAGGATACAATTTTATATTTGTTCGAACGAGAAGCAAATCTCATCACCGTCGAGCCAGAAATAAATATTCTTAATCACCACTGGCTAGCCGTTTTACCTAGCTATGGCACAGCTTTTAACGCTTTAAGCGTGATAGTGAATCAATACAAAAATTCAATTTTTGTATCTAGTCGTCACCTAATTTTTTATTCCCAGTCACTAACTGAAGAAAAGTAGGTCATGGCTAGGTCAGAAATAGTATGCAGCCGTGTGATATTTATTTATATCTAGTCAGCATATACTGTTTTGTATTCAGTCACTAGAGGACCGAACCGTTACAAGGCTAGATAGTCAATAGCTAAAACGGCTAGCTAATGGCGATTCGAAACAACTATACTACCGTGTGGCTAGGCGGTGATGAGTTACGTTTTCAACTCGGGTAGTTCCTTACAGAAACGTTTCTGCCGCTTGTATAAGGAACTTTTGCAACAATTTATCTACTTAAAGTATTTCAAATTGTAGCATCGCATCAGTAACCGCATTAGGTATACAGGACTGTTTGAAATGAGATGTTCGACTGTACTCGGACAGGCTATCGGAAATGGAGCGATAGAAGTCGGGAGTAATATCGATATTCCTTTTCCACTACCAAGTGGGGCACACCGTAATCAAAACCTTCAGCCAACCAAAACTATGTCCACTACACCAAAATTTATACGAGGTAATAGATTTCAAGAGCCGTGTGGTCTAGCGTAGTATAAATAAATCCGCAAAGTATAAACAAAAAATCATTGATTTTTTTATTTATACTTTGCGTATAAATAAATGAATAAGTACAAATAAATAATAAATAATAAGTAATGAATAAATAAGTATAAATTAAAGAATCATCATTGATTTTTTTATTTATACTTTGCGGAATAAGAAACCTCGTTTGCAGTTACGTAATAGATTGTGTCAATTTGTTTTTCTTAACCTGATAGTCAACTTATTGAGAAACCGTCATGCTTCGCCGGGCTTTTTTCTCAACCATGCACGCCAAGTCGTTGCACAGCATTTCCAGTGATACATACATTGATTACTTGTGTGATACATACATTGTACTTTTATGTCATCGGGATTCCAACTTTTTATTATAATAAGAATATGGTTGTTTAAATAAAATATTGAGAAAAATAGTATTTCTAGGATTTGGCCATTTTGTGTACCATTCTAGTAAATTTGCTTGGCTTTTTCATAAAAAGTTATTTCACTCCTTCTGTACGTTTGGATTGAAAAATAAATGATGCAAATAAAAGTTTTGTTTGAAAAAATCAAAAATATTTCGACGCTAATTAGAATTTTGTACATAGTGAAACCGATAACTTTTTCAAGGGCATTTTCGATTACTTGGCGTTTATTTTACTTGGCAAAGTGGTTTAGGGGGATTTCATATACTTTTGAAACGTTCTACTATACTCTAGAAGTCCCATGTCAAGGATATTCCCCGCGTAAACTTAGCCCGCCTGTATGTAAAGAATTGCGGCGGACAAACTCGGTTAATCGCGGCTTCAGATAATCGGGGTTCTACTGTACGTCAAACGATAAAATAAACAGTTTACATATCTACTAACGGCCAAAAGTTTCCGAACATTTCAGATAATTGCAAAACTTTCGATCGCTTTGGATAATTGAAAATTATATTAGAATAATATAATTCATCATATAAAGTTATATAAACTACTCACAAAAATTAAGGGATATTAACAAAATTCCAAATTTTTGGGTGATTTTCATCAAGGTATAACTCGGACAAAAATGGTCGTATAGAAAATTGAAAAAAAGGAAATTGTAGCTTCAAGTGTCTAATTTTCAGATCTAGACTGTACAATTTTTCGCGGGGGCGGTTTTCAAGTAGTCATCCGAAAACCAACGAAAACTTTTTTTCCAAATTTTTGCTCGTCTAAAATGGTCTATGGACTTAAAAAAGAAAAAATCATCACGCAACCATGAAACTCATTTAGACAATTTAATCAGCTTTAATTTGATCTTTTAACGAGCTCCGTACGATGATTTGGCGGGGAGTAATCGTTGATCAAAGAAAAAAAGTCCATTTTATCTTTGACAATCAATTACTCGGGAACTAATGATCGTACAAAAAATGAAAGTAGGGTTTTGGAAACTGCAAAACATTCTCTATGACATGCAATTAGTGGCTATTGATAAAAAAAAATTTCGAAGTGATGATGCTGACGGAAAAAAGTTGACAATTTGCGAATTGCCGGATATTTCGAAAATTTGGTATTACTTTGGATACAATGCATGAATGTAGGATATCGTTGGTAATTTTTTAACCGCGAAGTGTCCCCAAAAAACCCTCAAGGTTGCAAAGGGCTGCGATTTTTTTTCATACTGCCGTGAAGGTTTAAATTTATCGTTTCTGTCAAAGATCACCGTAACAAGCAATTTGCAAGCAACTCATTTTTAGGGTAGTTTAAAAAAAGTTGGTTTTTGTGTTTGTAAGGAAAGTGTATATTTCAACAATTGAAGCTGCAAAAACATTAAAAGTTCGAGATATGTGTAAAGAGAATCAGTCGACCGTAGGGGTATATCAACTTTTTTAAATTCATTTTTAAATTGACCTTGAAAACAAAGGTGGTAAGACTGGTAAAAAAAAATCGATCCAATTTTTTTGACAAGAGGCAAGTACCTTTAGCACGTGAAAAAAAAAATATTTTTTTCAAATATTAAGACAAAAATGTATGAAAATTTTATTTTTCGAAATTTTATTTTTTAAATTATTTCTTGGCATTTGATGTCTTTGAATAGAAAAATTACGCATAATTGCTAAAAAATCATTTTAAGGTTGAAAAAATGTATAAAAATCGAAAAATGGCTTGTTACGGTGATTTTTGACACAAACGATAATCCTAAACGTTCGGGGCACTGAGAAAAAAAAATCGCAGCGCTTTGCAACTTTGAGGGTTTTTCGGGGACACAACGTGGTTAAAAACATTATCGACGATATCCTTCATTCATGCATTATATCCAAAGTTATACCAAATTTTACAAATATCTTTAAATTCGCAAATTTTCAACTTTTTTCAGTCATCATCATCACTTTGAATTATTATTTTTTTATCAACAGCCACTAATTGCATGTCATAGAGAATGTTTTGCGGTTTCCAAAACCCTACTTATATTTTCTGTACGATCATTAGTTCCCGAGTAATCGATTGTCAAAGTTGAAATGGACTTTTATGCTCTGATCGACGATTCTCCGCGCCAAATCATCGTACGGAGGTCGGGAAAAGGTGAAATTAAAACTGATTAAATTGTCTGAAAGAATTTTATAGTCGCATGATAAAAAAAATTTGTTTGAAGTCCACAGACAATTTTAGACGAGCAAAAATTTGGAACCATTTTTTTTCGTTGGTTTTCGGATGATTACTTAAAAACCGCCTACGCTAAAAAAAATTACAGTTCAGATAGGAAAACTAGACACTTAAAGCTACAATTCCCTTTTTCTTTAATTTTCTGTACGACCATTTTTCTCCGAGTTATCCCTTGTTGAAAATCACCCAAAAATTTGGAATTTTTCAAATATCCCTTAATTTTTATGACTAGTGTAGTATGTTTGTTAAATAATAAATGTATTGAATGATATTATTTTAACATTATTTGGCAATTATCCAGTAATCAGAAGGTTTGCAAATATCTGGTCACCGCAAATATTTGGCCGGTAGTATAGTTTTTTTTTATTGTCTGCGAGGGCGAACGTTTTCGCTCATTGTAGCTTCCATGTCGGGGTACTTCCCCTTATTACATTCCCCACCATGTTCTCCATTTCATATCCCTAATCGATTCCCACCTTGCGGCCGCAGCCGACTTCCCCCTCTGTATCACATCCACCATGACATTTTCTGCCATGGGTATAGGGAAACAGCGAAAAACCTATACCAATACAACCGGTCCCTAACTCGCTTCCTAGTCTCGGAGCTAGTCGCATTTCGTCGAGAAATAAATCGCAGGCTACAGTCATACACACACAGCACGAACACGTACCGGTCTGTGTGCGTGACATCCGTGTAGAGCTGGAGCTAGTCACGCCCGTATTCATTTTTCTCCGAAACTACGAGACGGCGATTCGAACCTGCGACCTCCCGATGTGCTGATTTCAGAGGCAAGCACGCTGACCGCTAGACCAGCACACCGGTTCCCGGTAGTATACTTGCGGTTATCAAAAATAAACGAGTATAATAATGAACCTCATTCGAGAAATCATTCGTTAACGAATGCGTAACGATGCGCCGATGAATCGCGCGTTCCTTTTGTAGTCACGAAGACCGTTGTCGCACTGCAATTGGCACGTCGAACCGTTGAGGCACTTGGCACTTCGCCACCTTCGTATTTTCGCGATGGAAACACACAGCGTGGGACACTCGTCTATTGTCAGTCGCCGAGACTACGGAACTTCCTCAGTTCTCCGTGATGGAACGATTCAGTCTGGAAATCGTCAACCGAGATTGAAAGTGTTGAAGAAAAAAGGAGAAAAATGTTCGATGTGTTAGCATAATCTGCACCCCGTTAACGAACCAGCGTATGAACGTTGTTTGTTAAGGCGGGATATACATTTAAACAGGAAAAAATTAAGCAATTTCGAGGGTTTTTTAAAACTAGGAAATATAAATTATATTGGGTTGATAAAAAAGTTTTGTCGCAATAATTTCAATATAATTTATTTATTTATATATTTTATACAAAACATCTCTAATCAACAATAGATTCGCCATCGGTTCCTATGACACTCGACCATCTAGTTGGCAACTCATTTATTCCCTTTCCCCAAAACTGCGGCGGCTGGGACTCAAAGAAATTTGAAACATCCCTTCTGAGATCGTCGACGTTTTTGAAAGTTTTATTCCTCAAATATGCTTTCAAATGTCTGAACAAATGGTAGTCAGGTGGCGCGATGTCGGGAGAGTAAGGTGGATGGGGAACGGTATTCCAGTGAAGCTCAGTGATTGTGGGAAACCCACAGTTTTGTGGGTTTCCTTTGCGACATGGGGTCTCGCGTTGTCGTGCAGAAGGTGCACAGTTGCGCGTCTTATTGTTAGCCGTTTTTCTCTTAGAGCTTTTGCCAATTCCTGGAGACTCTCGACGTATCGTGTAGAGGAGATCGTCTTGCCTACAGGGAGAAAATTGTGAAACACCATTCCCTTTGCGTCCCAGAAACAGCACAACAAATTTTTTTGTGAGTGACGATCAGGTTTCGGTTGGTGTGGCGGTTTTTCTCCGATAGGAAGCCAGTAGGCTAGACGCGTTCTTTTATCATACAAGACCCAGCTTTCATCTCCCATCACAAGATCTTCTAAAAACTCCTTGCGATGACGGCGAAGTAGGAGAGACTGGCAGATGGTCACGCGGCAGTTCTTCCTGGTGTCGGTGAGACGGTGTGGTATCCATTGAGCTAGAACCTTCCTGTATCCCAAGCTGTGTAAATGATTTACTATTGACGGTTGGGTGCAGCCAAGTTCTCTTGCTAGCTCGTGCGTACTTGCTTCCGGTTTTTCTTTGATGCAGCGGAGTAATGCGTCTTCATCGATGGTAGACGGTCGTCCGGAACGTTCCTTATCTTCAAGGCTTGTGTCTCCAGATTTGAAACGATTGAACCAACGCTGGACTGTTCGATGAGAAACTACGTTCTCGCTGAATGCATCCTGAATATTTTTAGCAGTTGTGCTTGCGTTCGTGCCGCGCCGCCACTCGTAAAATATGATTGCTCGAAGTTGCTCCTGCGAGATCGAAGCCATTCCTGTCCACTAGAACGCGCGCTCGTCGTTTTATACCCTGTCACACGGAAGAGTAGAAAACATTCTAGAATATTCTCGACATAGTTCGATGTCATATTGCGTCAACACGTAAGAGAACATTTTTAAAATTTTTGTGACAACTCTTTTTTATTAACCTAATACATTCTAAAACTGTAAATATACCTTAATAGTATATTTAAGTATACAAAACAATTTTTTAAATTCATATATCATCAAAGTGGCAGACGAGTGTTACAGCAAGGTTGCCGCGGGAGTTCTAAATCAGTGAGCAGTCTAGCTTCCCGTAGATTTTGATTATGTTATGAGAAAAACGTTATGAGAAAACGGCTTTGAAGTTTACGCCCGCTACAAAGTGTTTTGAATTTCCCTTTCAAACTTCGATAAAATATTCTACATACATAAATCTATTGTTTGAAGAGAAAAGAAAATAAATCGATTTTTCTTATCGTTGTAACTGTCTATCACGCGTCAACGAGAATGTATAAATCGGTGCGACGTTTTCCTCATAAATTTCAATTACAATTTTCTTCTGCATAGCCATTCATTGAAAAATATTCTAAATTGAGCTTTCTCTGGAAAATCGATCGAATGCATATAAGGTCGATGCTGACCTTGCAACACATAGGACTTGTCTCGCTCTGCGATACTCTCGTTGCCTGGCTCAGCCTCGATATCTCGTCGCGTTATTCGCCACTTTACGAGGCTTGCCGGTGTCCACTTCGTCGACAATTGTTGGTCCACCGTGCTCGTTCAACTGGTGCATCAGATCGGACTGGCAGCGTCGTTCGACAGATTCGTCAACAATGGCTCTACGTGATCTTTGAAAAAATATGGAAACGTCTGAGTTTCAGCAAAAAATGCGGGACAGTGTTGTGCGTCGCTGAGAAACCGAAAGAAGCAAAGCGACAATGATTAATTTTTGAAAGCATTTATATCACATTTTGACTGTTTTTCACTTTACTATTCCACTGTCACGCTCTGACCCGACTTGGACGTTGGAGCCAGCAGAAGCCGTACACTCGAAGAACCCGACTGTTCTGACACTAGCGCGCCATCATTTGTTACCAGCGGCGAGTCGGGAAACGTTGCACTCCATAGCGTACGCGTATGCTAAGCGAGACGGTCTCGCAAAGGACGTATGTAGCATTGCTTACAATGCGACCGAATGATTTTATTGCATTGAGCAAACTGACGAGTCTAGAACGGCGAGTGTGGTCGAATAATTCCTGTGGGAAAAAAGTCGCTCCAAAATTCGGCCGAATATTATGAGATCTCAAGATTGAGTAGACGGATCGAAAAATGACCCGAACAAAATTGATAGGCCAAAATCATATTATATTTGTAAAACGTCCTTAGATTTTCTATTCATCGCCCCGTTTTCGCATAATGTCGATGCAATGTTGAAAAGTCGTCTGCTAAAGTCCATTTTACTGTGTAACGAATCGCGACATGTTCGCCGTCCGTAACAGTGATGCTCACCTTTTTTATGGCAGTGGTGCTTCATTTTTTTAAAAATACTTAGCGTCGAGCCACTGCCCCGTCCCTTGACTAATGAACACAGCATAATAAAACCACGGTTTGAATTTAAACAGATAATGACTATTTGTAAGGCAAACCATAACTTTTTATAAGGTAAAGCGAACAACCATGATTTCGAGGAGATCTTGATTATTTAGCGTACCTTTTTAACTTTTTAAAAGTTGTTACAAGAGATTTCAGTAATTTTTGTTAGAAGGCGGACCTTTTTTATATTTAGCTCCGATTTGAAGAGTAGTGAGTTTCAAATATGTCGGAAGAAACTATACGGGTATAGTTTCAAATTCACATTAAGCAGGAAAACGTGTTCCAAGACATTGGAACCCAAAGAAACATACGAAATTGTATCCATAAGGTCGTGAGGTAATGGGATCATAAACGATTTTATAAGTTTTTATCATTTTTATAATAATACAATTTTTATTATTATCATAACCATGAACTCCAGTCAGTGAAGTATATATTCCTTAAATACTCATCCATTCGATCTACGTGGACGGCGCGCTTTGTTGATCACACTTGAGGCCGAGGAAGCAAGGATCAATTTTTCTTCGGCTTCGGACGAATTTCAGAGTGCAGTACCCAAAGATGTATATTTATGGTCTAATTAATTTAAGAGAAATTCAGATATTGGCAGTGTTGATACCTAAAAGCCTCTGAGCATTTTTCATTGCTCAAATTTGATGCAAGAATAATTCATACTTATGACCTGACGATCTTTGCGATTGTGCTATTGAATCCATAAATTTAGCTTCGAAATGCCTAAAGATATTTTTTACTACTTGCGCTTGATGCGAGACAAATCCATATTTCTACCCTCTCGATACCTGATATACATTTTTCCTTGTTTTCGAGCACTGTCAAGATCATATTTTTTTACATTTTAATACCTAACATTTTTCGTCACCTGTGTTCAATTCAATTGCAAATTATTATGTAGGTGAGCTCAATGTACTGCTTGCCGCCCTATTCAGAATTTCGAATAATTTTTCGAAGTTTCATTTTCGGCACGGAGAAACTTTGTCAAATAGATTATTGGCCTTAAAAAGGCCGTCTGTTTTATTTTTTCACTTATAAGCGGTCTAACCATGCTTACTGATTAGTGCTGTAAAAATCACTGTAACACATTATATCTGTATATATGTCAGATATAAAGAATATAAGAAGAGCCAGGACTTCCGTTCATGAATTGGAGAATAATGTCTATCTCACTGACTGCCGCAGTGACACGGATTACACGATCTATTTGCGTCTCGATACAATAAAATAATCAGTATAAAGTCAAATCACCAGATAGCAGTGCTAATGCGATGTGTTACACAGAGCCTTTTCGAAAATTAGTTCCTCCGACCCAATGATCCGGAAAGGAATGACTCCGTGACCCGAGACGCATGCGTCTCCCATCGTCTTTTCGTCACTTGATGCCCACCACTTGAGTCTCTATAAACATCGACAAGGAATCGAAAGCTCTGTTGAAAAAGCCATTCCCATGGCGATGCGACACGGCCGTGCTGACTAGCACGCATCTCGAGTGCCCAGCATCTATCCGTCTAGTTTAGATCTGAAATAAAACAGACATCGAACGAACAAGCGTTAGTTCACGTTCCGCTTTCCTGACTTTACAAGTCTGTTATTACCCTACAGGCTTTGTTTAAGCGTCAAAACGAATTTCCCACAAATTCGATCTTCAAGGCACCAATAGCTCTGCAGGCATGTCTTGCACATCCATATAACTTCTAACTATTGTCCTTTACTCATAATAGCTCTGTAGGCATGCCTTGCGCATCCGTACATGTTCTAACTATTATCTTCTGTTCATAATAGCTCTGTAGGCATGCCTTGCGCATCTCTACATGTTCTAATTATTATCTTTTGTTCATGATGTCTGTGTAGGCATGCCTTGCGCATCCGTACATGTTCTAACTATTATCTTCTGGTCATAATAGCTCTGTAGGCATGCCTTGCGCATCCGTACATGTTGTAACTATTATATTCTGTTTACAAATTTACATTGAATCATTCTCAAGTTACTCTTAGGCTTTGGGTTCGAGGGTTCTGGGTGATCAAGTCCAGCGAACATCGAGGGCCAAAGTGGCACTCTTAAATTAAAACAATGATAACTAACAGAGTCTCATGCTCCCTGCGGATTGCTACATGCAAACCCGCCTCAATTAGAACCAGACGTTCTATGCGAATCCTCAACAGAATTCAACAACCAACAAAACCAGACTGCGTATGTTCCATAATTCATAGTCTTGATTCTCTTTGCAAAACCCCATGTTTGCACTCACGATCAAGCACAGAAATACTTATTCGAACTACATCAAACAGATTGTTATACAATTTTGTTCTCACCTTTTTCCTTTTCTTCGACATAGCCATCCTGACTCGCCTCGTTTCCTGGAGCTGCGATCAGTTTGTCATGAGATACTTTTATGCTATTTCGCCCTCGCAATCCAGAGCCTACCATCTTGACAAGGTATCTATCGTTCGGTAACACCGCAACCACTTCAACTGGACCTCAACACTTGGCATCCAGTTTTGTCTTTATTCTATCATTAATTCTAACCATTACAAAATCTCCAATTTAGAATGTGTTAACCGGATTGTTCTTCTTATCAAACCTTGCTTTTTCTTTTGACCCTTCGGCTCCCATTCTATCTGTAGCTGCAGCCCTAAGCTCGCTCAAGCCAATCCTATGAGTTATCACGCTGTCGTATTTCACGCGTTCGATTTCTATCGAGTTTTCCTTTTGTCCCAAACAAAATCTCATCGGGAGTTTTCCCCAACGTCGTATGAACTGTTGAATTCATTGCTAGCTAAAGCCTTCCCAATTCGTTATGCCATTGCCCGAGCATAAATTGCGCTAGCCTGTCTGAGTTACATGCTAGTAACTGGTTCGCTCAATTGATATCATACGAACTACCTAGTGGCTATCTTACTGTGAGCTTAGTAATATTGTGAACATTTTGTAACCTAGCGCTGGTATAGCCACTACCTAAGCGATCGTTACTGCAGATGTCACTGTATTACTATAAACGTGCCACCTATTGACTCGAACGTGATGAACTAGCCAATGCTAGTTACGAACGACAAAGTAAGGTTATGTGAAATACATGTAGTACCGTCTAATGATCAGCTCACGGCAGGTTAGCTAGCTTGAGGCACAGATATTGTTGCGAATGCAAAAAAAAATCCCGTGGCTACCTCGCCATGAACTAGCCGATACTACGTAATGGCGGCTATGGGTTCTTTGGCTAGTCACTATGTAGCCGATTGTGGTTGTAGATGTCCTGCGTTATGGTCAAAATTCCATCTAGTGTCTACGTCATACCTGCCTCGCCAACTCGAGTTATAGATGGCGTTACGAATAGGAAACAAAATTCAGTTGGGTACATCGTCATGAACTAGCCAAGACTCTGTAATGGCGGCAATGTATTCCTCGGCCAGTCGCCGTCCTGCCGATTGTGGTTATAGATCTCGCTGCATTATGATCAAAATTCCACGCAGCACCTACATCGTACCTGCCTAGCCAACCCGAGATAGAGATAGCGCTACAAATAAAAAAAAGAGAACAGCACGCGCTCGCGACCGCTACAATTTTTTCACACTCTGACTGACGATACATTCACATCATTATAACATTGTAGCTTATAGAATACCAAAACTATTTATTTGCCACTAGCCGAAATAAGTACACAAATTTAATTTGAGGTTATGAAAGTCCACACGCATATCGCTTTCAATAAGAAAGAAATTATCATGTCAATTCGATAATGTTGTTTGCATACATTGTCACTACGCCTACTTCTTGATAATCCGACTTTGTGCATTCCCACATATGTACCCGATGCGAAAGTAGGATTGGGTCAGTGGACAACACCGCAAACCGCCGATCCTGAGTCCCGGGATCGAAACCACCTCACACGTAATCGTTATTAATATAATTCAAAATTAATATGTTTAATTTATTTACAGCAAAAATACCGTATTTGTAATTAGTACAGATTAATGTCTTTGGATTTAACGTGCAGTACCTAGTCATAGACCTTTAACTACACGGCCCCCATGAGCGAGGAGTCGGGATACCGCCCGACCAGCGCGCCAAGCATAAAAGCTGGCCTTCCAGTTCTGCATTCGGAAGTGAGGTCGTCTGTGCGACTACTGGTAAAGCCGAGTGACTTTCCGACACGCTAACAATTCTGCAGGTTGCTGCCCGAGTTAAACAACGTAACTCACACGCCGGGCGCCCGTAGGAACTTTGACCAGCATGCGGCCAACCACTGCCACCGCGAATCCAACCTCATCGGTTAGTCTCGTGCCGCAGGACGGTGGGCCATTAGCCCCCGCGGTACCATTCTGGATCATGGTCAGATCGTCGTGCCTGCGACTACACATCACTTCCAATTGACGAGCCATTCTCTCGTCGACATTGGTTGGCCAGCGCTTCGGGCTTGGGGGTGTCGCTACTCACCGAGGTGTCCGGACTCGTCCCTTAAGGGGGTTGGCCTTCACGTGGCACCCCCCAGCCCAATTGTAATTAGTACATTACGAAGCTCATCGAAATATTGTGCAGTGATGTAAACAACGTACGAAAAAAATTCTAGAAATATCTAGCCATTCTCTAACTTCAGCTGGGTAGTAGCTAGGATACAATTTAATATTTTTTCGAACGAAAAGCAAATCTCATCACCGCCTAGCCAGAAATAAATATTCTTAATCACCACTGGCTAGCCGTTTTACCTAGCTATGGCACAGCTTTTAACGCTTTACGCGTGATAGTGATTCAATACAAAAATTCAATTTTTGTACCTAGTCATGACCTAATTTTTTATTCCCAGTCACTAGCTGAAGAAAAGTAGGTCATGGGTAGGTCAGAAATATTATGCAGCCGTGAGATATTTCTTTCTGTCTACCCAGCATATAATTTTTTGTATTCAGTCAGTAGAGGACCAAAGCGTTACAAGCTGGGTAGTCAATAGCTAAAACGGCTAGCTAATGGTGATTCGAAACATAACTTTACTAGCTTGTGGCTAGGCGGTGATGAGTTACGTTTTCCACTCGGGTGCTTTCCTTGAGCTTTGCTTATTGTAACATATTTCTCATCGTGGTCATAATTCTTTCAACCTGACCATTAGCTCTCGGTTTTCCCGAAGCTATTAAATGGACAAAAATATTCTTTTCGTTGCCGAATTCTTTGAATCGCGCATTTGCAGACCCTGCACCGTGGTCACAAATAATTCGTTTCGGTGCCCCAAAAGTAAACGAATGTTTCCCAATCTGATTGGTTGCCGTTTCCGCGTCTAAACGATTTATCCAATTCAATGTTACAAATTCCGTCGTCTTTCTGCTGAGCTACGATCAACCAGTCGTCTGCCAATTCTGTTATTTTGTTTATGTTTTTTTAACTAGTTTCAATAATTTGTCATCATGAACGCGGTTGCGCGATAGAAAATCCACGTGTTTCATTGTTTCATCCGCAAGATATTCAATTTCAAAGTCAAAAGATTGCAAGAATGCCTACCATCGATACACTCGTGGCGTTAAATCTTTCTTAAGGCTTGCACCCTTTAGTGAGTGACAGTCCGTGACAACCAAAAATGTCCGGCCGACCAAATATTGTCGAACGTGTTTTATCGCGCCTACGACTGCAAGTCTCGAGTTCGTATGCGCGGTAACGAGTTTCACCGTCTACGGTGCATGTAGTTGCTGTAGTAAGCGATTGGATATTTATTTTTTTCTATGCATTGAAGAAGCACAGCGCCGTATCCAAGCGCGCTAGCGTCAGTATGTAATTCGATCGGTAAGCTAAGGTCAAATATACGGAGACACGGTTCTGCCGTTAAACACTCGACGGGCTTAGTTCTGGCTTCATTGTGTTCGTTTGTCCATTTTATTGTCTTTGCATTCCCGTCAGTCAGTCAGTCTATACAGAGGAGCTGCTGTTTGTGAGAATTTTCGTACAAATCTACGAAAATAAGATGTTAACCCTAACAACTGCCTTATCTGGGTCTGCGTTCGAGGGATGGGCGATTGTACCAGGGCTTCGATCTTTCGAAGGTTGGGCCTCAGCTCTCCTTTCGATACAGTGTATCCCAGGTAATCAATTTGTGTTTTCAAAATATTTAAGTTAAACGAAAATTCGTTAACGGCGAGTCTTTCCATTATAGTTTTCAGTCGATCTAAGACATCTTGTTCAGTTTTGCCAGGTATGAGCACATCATCCAAATAAACAATCGCGTAAGAATATCTCAATTCTCCCAACGGTTTATTAATTGCCCTCTGATACATGAAAGAAGCATTCGTCAGCCCAAATGGCATCGGCAACTATTCATAATGTCCATCAGGTGTAATAAACGCGAGTTTCTCTATTGAATTTTTCTCTACGGGTATGTCATGGAACCCGGCTACCTCGTCTAACGACGAAAAATATTGCGCTCCACCGAAGTGGGCTAATTGATCTTGAATCAACGACAACGGATAACAATCTACTGCCGTGTTAGAAATGAATTCTCGAAAGTCCACATACAATCGATCTAAGCCATCGTTTTTTTTACCAAAATGATTGGACTAGAGAATGGGCTTTTACTTTCGCGGACGATTCCGGCCTCGAGCATGTTGTCAACCAAATTCTTACATTCTCGCTCTATTGGTTTCGTTCACGCCGTACAGGGTCTTCCCCTTTTGACAAGCCCCAATCCACCTTAACTATCCACCTCTCATTCCACTACCCCCCTCCTTATATTCCCCCGTTCCCCAATTCCCACATTCCCCAACTCCCCCCGTCTACCTCCACACCTCCCCACCCCCACCTACGGCCGCAGCCGACTTACCCCTCAATATCGTATTCACCATGACATATCTGTCCTGGGTATAGGGAAACTGCGGAAAACCTATACCAATACAGTCGGTCATCGAGTTCACCCTCCCAGCCGTGGAGCTAGTCTTATTTCGCCGCGAAGTGCTGAAGAAAAACATTTCACGACGAAATGTACGCGACTAGGTTTCGAACCCGGGACCTCCCGGTCCGCAGGTTTAGTGGCAAGCACGCTAATCCCTAGACCATCGCACCGGTTTCAGTTTCTCGCTCTACACTACCTAGCTTGTGAGGGCCTCTCTGCGCGAGGTTGTTTTCGCCTTTCAAACTAATCTCAAGCCTGCCCGACGTTACTCGAATCTTAGGAGCCTCCACACTCATATGTTGAGGATACAGTTTCAATAACTTGATCAGTGGTTTCCTCATTTCGACTGAATCACAATCGACAGCATTGTCGTCGACCTCCAAGCTGCGCGAGCCAACAAATCTATTTAATTTGGAAAATTTAATCGAAATGCCGTTCAACTTGATTGAGACTTTTGCTAAAGATTCTTTACCCAAAGGTAAATCTGTAGACAAATTTTCATGCGGTACCACATATAGGTCAATCTCAACATTTATACCATCCAGATCGACCCACACAGAGACTAGCTTGACATAGCAGATTGAATGCCAGAGCAAACGCTCATTGAAGACATTTGATATGCCTATTGATGTGACTAACTACACGCCGTGACTATTTTAGGCATTTATAGTTATTTGGGTAGGCATTCTGGGTCAAATAGTGCCGGTATGTGCCGGAGTGACTGAACCAGAATTTTGATACGAAGTGCCGGCATTTTTCCGGCATCCACCGGCATTCTGCTTTTCTAGGCATTTATTAGGCATTCACCCGATTTCTACTTTTTTAGGCATTTTATTATTTTCCGGCATTTTTAACTTTGCCGTGATTGCGACATTTCGTACGAAGGTAGCTAATATATTACAGCTTTGAGAGAGGGCGAAGGACGGTGACGGGATTACTTAAATTTTTATATATATACACATAACAAACAATGCATAATAAATATAAGATCCATCATTTAAATAATATTATAGCTCCCGAAGTGTACAAGACATGATAACGATTAATTGTAATTACTGGCTTGGCATAGATTTTGACGACACGCGGCACGGAGATATTTTCTTGATGTAGGCCCGCATAAAAAAAAGTACATGGAAAAATCTGATATACATAAAATCATAACCTCCAAATTACTTGGTGTGTTACAAGGAACAATCGAAACTTGGCATAGTTAGCATATGCAGCCTCAACATATGATAACAATTAATTGTAATTACTTACTTGGCATAGTTTTTGACGACACGCAGCACGGAGATATCTTTTTTTGATGCGGGACGCTCTGTATATCTTTTGCCCATTTGCCCGCTGCTAGCGACAACGACGTGACCACAGCGTCTATATCTATCGATGCGCGCGTGCTTCATCAAATAAAGAAAGCCGTGATCCCAATGGGAACTAGCATGTTTTTAATTATTATTTTATTCGAAAGTAGGATGAAAAAGAACGAATTCTCAAGACAGTTGTTTAGCGATATGACCGCTGCAAACATTTTCTCGATTATACTAATTCTTCTTGGTAAATTTGAATGGGCAGCCATATTGCTTGACACAGAAGAAAGGAAGTCTTTTATTGGCTGCCGCTAGCTAATGATAACGAAAGTTGTCGTTACGAATTACAGAATAGGCTTATGGCCTCGGAATGTTCAGCGGCATGCACCTCGTCACTCACCGGCACTCTTGTTAGCATTTCGATAGGAATTCAGGCCGGTATTCCAAAAGGCATTGACACCAGCATTTTGATAGGCATTCGACAAGCATTCGCATCAATATTGCGATAGGCATTCCAGCAGGCATTTGAAAGGCATACTCCGTGCGCCCGTGAAATTTGATGTTGGTCATTCATCGGCACTCACCGGTAATTTTTGACCTAATATTCCTACCAAAATGCCTTAGGCATTTTTATAGTAAATTGATAGGCATCCAATCAATTTATAGATTGGCTAGAGATCAACGTATCCATTTAGCCTCGTAGAGACGCATTGTCTCCTACCAGGCAATCTTTATTGCAATGTCTCTCCCAGAAAAGAGCAATCCGAACCAGAATCAAAGGTGAATATCAACACCTTACTTTCTGCCAGTTTCAAACCTTCAGTAGAGGTCGAGCTAAAAAGCTTCACGTCACCACCTTTCTGGAATATGAGCCCTTGCTGTCCCGTGGCTAACTGCTGTGGGACTTCGAGAGTGATTTACAGTCAGCTATATGATGTCCCTTCTTTCGGCAATTGTAGCACTCGATTTCTGAACGGTGCAACATCCCATCTCGCGGCGTGGACGGTTCGGTATGTGGGCCAAGGGCTCCCAAGGATGCATGCCGTCGATGGTGATCTGTCGTCCTTCCATCAAGGTACGACATTGCTTCTGACAAATTACGAGGTGATTCGCGTACGAAGATGTTCCGCACAAATCGATTCTAGAAAGACTATGACAACCCGGCCAGTTGTGTAGCGCTCTCATCCACCGAATTCCGTTGCGTGAGTTACGCTTTAATCTTCATTCCCCTCTTCATAAAATTTTTGAGCGTGAACTCGGCGTCGTCCGTCCAAATGGTATGAAGTTTTGAAGCAACGTTTTTATTCTTCGCATACGCGCTCACAAATGCAGCACGAATTTCGGTTCAGGTTTTTCCGGAAGGATCCATACCGGTGAACTACTGAGCTGCTTCGTCCTTGAAGGCTTCAGCCAGATGCTGGACGACTTCCCAATCGTCTGGTTTATAATGTCGAATCCATTTATTGACCATTTTTGCCTAGCCAGATGCGTCGGTATTTTTCGGGTCAGCTTTTACAAGATCCATGGGAGCTCGATTTCGTTGAGTAAGCATAATGTAAGCAATCGCTTATTCGCCTTCTTCAGTTTTGATGCACGTTTCCTCCGTTTACTGACATTTTGCCCAGACCCATCAGAATCGTACACGGATTCCGATGACGGTGGAGAATGATCTCTCTTCCGATTTTCAGATAACACACTGCTTGTCTCACTCGAACCTTTTTCACCGTCTTTCGTCATAGTTGTATTCAAACTTTTCACCCAAACAATTTTCATGTGAACTTTATCGCCCGAAACTCTGAAATAAACGTTCTCTATGCCACTTCTGATGTCAGATATGAAGAATACAAGAAGAGCTAGGAATTCCTTTCATGAATTGGAGAACAATGTCTATCCCACTGACTGCCGTAGTCACACGGATTACACGATTTATTTGGGTCTAGATGCAATAACATAATAAGTACAAAGTAAAATCACCAGATAGCAGTGCTAGTGGGGTGTGTTATACAGAGCCTTTTCGAAAATTAGTCTTTTCGACCCCATGACCCGAGAAGGAATGACTCCGTGACCCGAGACGCATACGTCCCGCACTCCACTTCCTCTAGGCCACTAAGCAACACAACACACTCGTGGGTCATACACCACGCACTACCACCGCGGTAGGTTATCCTCCCAACGTTCCATCGTTTTTTCGTCACTCGATGCCTACCACCTGAGTCTCCATAAACATCATCAAGGAATCGAAAGCGCTATTGAAAAAGTAATTCCCATGGCGATGCGACATATATAGCAAGCAAGGTGCAATCGGCTGTCGAGTTTGGGTTTGCACCGCGGGAGACCGCGGCGCGGCGAATGCCTGAACTACGCCGCGAGGCTTCGTAGAGCATCTCAAACGCGTTCACTGCGACTGCCGACAAAAGTGTTAATCAATTTTCAAAGGGGCGTATGTACGATGTTTATGGCACGAGCGAATGATGGTATTTGATTGAACAAACAAGTGTGGAACAATTTCTGGGGTAAAAAATCGCTTGGAAATTTGACAGGATATTATGGGATCTCAGGATTAAGTGAATGAATAGAAAAATAAGCTAACCAAAATCGATAGGTAAAATATCACATTACATTTGCAAAATGTCATTAGATTTTCCATTCTTTGACGCGTTTTTACGTGATGTCCATTCAGAGTTAGAAAAACGACGGACGGCAAGCCATCTCACTGTATAAAAAGTCTGCGGCGTGTTCGTTAGTGGTGTCAAGGTCGGTGGCGTTGATCAGCGGCGGAATTTGTTTTTTTTTTCTTGGCGTCAAAATGCTGCCGCGTCTCTTGATACATATAAATATATATCTACCCAGCAAAAAAATTAAAGGAGCAGAATTTGAAAAAAAATTCAGTGATTTTTCAAAGGCTGTAATCTCGTAAAAAGTAGTCGTATCGGGGTAAACATCATTTTGAAGCTTAAATCTCTTGTTTAAGAACCCCGTGGAGAATTTTTTGTTTGAGCATAATACTCAGCGCTGTCATAGGAAATAGCGCGACGCAAAAGATTTCGATTTTTAAATTTTGAAAATCGTCCATGACCTTAAAAACAATGTTTCTAACTGACTCAATCGTGGGGTCTTTTAGCCTGATTCTTTAGCTTCAATTTTGTATTTTTGTGCTTTTTGTACTACCATTTGTCGCTGAGATATCGCCGATTGAATGAAAACTCAGATTTTTTCTTTGATGATCGATATCTGGTGCACTGATGATCGTACAGCGAACACAAGGTGGGCTTGGGAAACTTAAATCAATTTTCTATAAGTTTCTTTTCGTATTTTAGAGGATTGTTTCAAGCTCGACATGGATTTAAAAAAGTACAGAAAAATGACTTTGTCCCGAGTAGGAACATTGTCAGATTGGCCTGATATTTGATCCGGAGTGATCACGTTGAGTACTCAGGCCTTGCTTGAGGTATACCTCAATTTGCCTGATCCAGTTGCTATCAGGTTCTAGTAAGGCAACTGGATGTACTGTTTCCTCCAGTTGCCTGATCTAGTCTGCTTCAGGCGATGGTCAAGTAAGTGGACTTACGGCTGGCATAAATTTGCCTGATCAGACTACCTTCAGGCGATGGTCAGACAACTGGACTTACGGCTTGATTCAATTCATCTGATCTGGCTAGCTTTAAGTAATCATCAAGTAACTGGATATATATACAGGTTGGTGCTGGTTAAACGCCTAACCTCTTATAAAACACCAGACGAACTATACAAATTAGCGCGTCGTCAAAACGTCGAGACATATTGTTCACTCGATGCGTACAATTTTTGTTATTCCTGATAAATTATTTATTCCTAATAAATGTGTGATTTGGTTTCCTCTGTTCAAAAAACTATTTAGTGGAATTCACTAAATTAATCTATTTAATTTAAACAAATTTAAATTGAATAGAATTTTCGTAGAGGCAAACATTTTCCTGCTTGATTGAATTGATGATCCGTCTTGATTACAATACACACATCAGTGGCGGGAGCAAAGAGTGCCGGAGAGAGAGGAGTAATATGTATACAGGGTGGATCAATAACCATTAGAACCTTGAATATCTTCGAAACTATAAGGTTGACAGAAATATTTGCTGAAATGAAATTGCACGGTACGAAAGGGGCCATCCGATAGCGATAATCGTTTTTTTTGCAGGTAGAGGTACTTCGGAAATTTGAGGGTCAACTCCATTTTTTTAATGGATCGGTAGGTTTTTTTTTGTATCATGAAAGAGGAGCTTAAAACGAGTTCAACGACCTATAACATAATGTCATTGAAGGTCATAGAAAGTATAGAAAGGCGATAATACTTACAGTTTCGGTAGTGAATAAAATTACGACGTTTACAGTAAATGTTCGAAATGACAACCATCAGTATCAATGCAGCATTGGATTCTTTTTTCGATTGATTGACTTGCAAGTTTTACAGCGTCATAACTTATTGATGCACAGGCTGTAATAATTCTTTGTTGCATGTCGTCAAGTGTAATTGGTACTTCTTTGTACCCTTCATCTTTTAATGTTCCCCATAGAAAGAAGTTCAACGGTGTTAGGTCTGGGGAACGAGCTCGCCACGATGCTGGACCGCCGCGTCCAATTCAACGATTTCGAAATTTATCGTCGAGTTGCCTTCGTGCAATCAATGAATAATTTGCTGGAAGTCCGTCGTGTTGATACCACATGGTTTGTCGTGTAAGTAAAGGCAACTCTTCGAGCGGAAGACCCAATGTATTTTTGATAAAATTACTGTAGATGTTGTCATTCAAATTTCCATTGACAAAATAAGGACCGATAACTTTAGCAGCTATGATGCCGCACTATATGGTGCGAAATCATAGCCATTAATACTAATCTTATCATGTTTATCTTATCCTGCATACTTATTAACGTGTCCTTGAAACGGTGATTATTTTCAGTGAAGTAAACCGTAAGTATTATCGCCTTTCTGTACTTTCTGTACCTGTCTAAGAAATGTGTAAACGTACATGATAACGTACGCATTGTTATTGATGGTCGTAATTTCAAACACTTACTATAAACGTCGTAATTTCATTTACTACCAAACCTGTAAGTATTATCACCTTTCTTTACTTTCTATGACCTTCAATGACCTTATGTGATAGGTCGTTGAACTCGTTTTAAGCTCCTCGTTCATGATACAGAAAAAAAACATACCAATCCATTTTAAAAGTGGCGTTGACCTTCCAATGTCCAAAGTACCTCCACATGCAAAAAAAACTATCATCGCTATCGGATGGCCCCTATCGTACTGTGCAATTTCATTTCAGCAAATACTTCTGTGAACCTTATAGTTTCGAAGATATCCAAGGTGCTAATAGTTATCGATCCACCATGTATATATACACTACCGCTCAAAAGTTCGGATACACCAGTCGATATTTCTTGCCGCACTTGAAGTTGGATAACTCAGCCAAAAAAAGATGTTCAAATTTCCAAAGCGGCGTTACAAAAAGGGTGAATCAGGCTTCAGTTGGCTTTTTAAAATATTTTTTACGATTTTTTTTTCGACCCGGTACGCACTTTGCTACGTGACCGTTTTCAGGCCTTTTTCGACTATCGCGAATCAGGCGCATAATTTAAGAAAATTTGTTGTTTAACTATAAAAAAATTGAAAGGGAAGACAGAAGCACCATCTTCCTCTTTTTAAAAAATTTTTGCGATTTTTTTTCTTAAAGTTATGTTATTTTTTGCTAAAAAAGATAAATTTTGAAAAATACAAAATAACTGAAGAACGATAAGGTTTAAGAGAAAATGTCAGACATGCAAAAAGTTGCGTGTTTTTATATTTGATCGCCTGGAATTTTTTTAGATCTTTTCTTTCAAATTTTTTTTAGTATTTTTGCTCTAAACACTCACGAGTGAGATTTTTTTCAGGTCCTCAGAATGCTTTAAGTCACTCACCTCGTCTAGACGAGTTTTTTGTCGAAAAAGCCGCCTTTGGCTTTAAGCACCGCGTTCACGACTCGTGGCATACGTTCGATTAATTTAACGATTTGGTCTTTGTTGAGACTCGGCCATGCAGACTAAATTTTTCGAGCGATCCCCCGTAGAAGATGGACAATATTTTGTGATTTTCCGATCAAGCTCTTCCCACAGAAGCTCGATCGGAATGAGGTCCGGTGATTGTGGTGGCCTGACCATATTTGTAATGATCCCAGTATTTTCTTTGGTTTCCAGATATCCTCTGTAGAGTCTGCAGCTGTGCTTCGGATCGTTGTCCTGCTGCACGATGAAACCTCGCCCAATGATTCGGAGAGCGGATGGAAGCGCGTGTCGAACTAGAATTTTTGTATATTCTTCTTTTCTCATGATTCCTTCGACAATGATTAAGTCTCCGGTACCATGACTCGAAAAAAAACCCCACACCATCACAGAGCCACCCCCATGTTTTACGGTGGGCACTAAGCATTGGGGTGACAATTTTTGTGCGGGATTCCTTCTGACGAACACTCGTCGACGAGATCCAAACACGATGAATTTTGATTCGTCGGTCCACAAAACATTTTTCCACTGAGCTACTGTCCATTTTCGATGTTTTGAAGCCCACTGATATCGTTTTTTTTTATTAACGAGGCGCAGCAGTGGTTTTTTTGCCGCGACACAGCCTCGGAGTCCAGAATTGAGCAGCCGACGTTTTACTGTCGCCAGTGATGCCGGGGTTTCGTTGGATTGATTGTATTCTGCTCGAATTTCCGCGGCTCCTACTCGTCGATTCCTCTAACTAGTAAGGATGATTTTTTATCGCCTTGGAGAGTGGTTTTTTCTGGCCGGCCGAAGCGACAACGATCCTGTTGGGTGCCCGTCAATTTCCACCTCTCGATCGTTGTCTGAATCCCTTTCAATGACACCTTAATTTCTCTTGAAATTTCTCGATATGGAACTCCTTTTTTCCATAGCGTAAGTATTGCACCCCTCTTATCGAGAGAAATCTGCTTTCTCCGTGCCATTTTTGGACAATTATTTAATAATTGTTGTGTGAAAATAATACTTCAACTAGCGTTTGAAGTATTCGCACAGAACTAACTGCCGTCATCGACGACGCTTGTAGTATTCCTCAAAACTTCTCCTTTCTTCTTCTATTAAAACTGTAAATAGATGTAAGGAGTGATCAGAAAAGAATAACACCAATTTCACGTCAACACGATTGTTTTCTTTTTCATGCGACAACGTTGCAGAAATCACAACCTTGAGGACGGTTAGGACGGGTTGTTTTTCGGGTCATGGTACGGGAGAATTCATCAAAGTCGAAGGAATCATGAGAAAAGAAGTATATACAAAAATTCTAGTTGGACACGCTCTTCCATCCGGGCTCCGAACCATTGGGCCTGGTTTCATCATGTAGCAGGACAACGATCCGAAGCATAGCTCCAGACTCTGCAGAGGATATCTGGAAACCAAAGAAAATAATAGAATCATTACAAATATGGTTTGGCCACCACAATCACCGGACCTCATTCCGATCAAGCTTCTATGGGAAGAGCTTGATCGGAAAATCACAAAATATTGTCCATCTCCTACGGGGGATCTATGGAAAAAATTACAGGCTGCATGGTCGAGTCTCAATAAAGACCAAATCGTTAAATTAATCGAACGGATGCCACGAGTCGTGAACGCGGTGCTCAAAGCCAAAGGCAGCTTTTTCGACGAAGCACTCGTCTAGATGAGGTGAGTGACTTAAAGCATTTTAAGGACCAGAAAAAAATCTCACTCGTGAGAGTTTCGAGCAAAAATACTAAAAAAAAAAAAAAATTTAAAGAAAAATCTTGAAAAAAATCCAAGTGATCCAGTATAAGAATACGCAACTTTCTGCATCCTGGACATTTTCTCTTAAATCCTATCGTTCTTGACTTACTTTGAATTTTCGAAAATTTATCTTTTTTAGGCAAAAATCAAATAACTTTACGAAAAAAAATCGCAAACCTTTTTTCAAAATAGGAAGATGGTGCTTCTGTACTCCCTTTCAAGTTTTTCATAGATAAAAAAAAATCCCTTCAATTACGCGCTTGATTTGCGCTGGTCGTAAAAAGGCCTAAAAACCACGTTACGTGGTTACGTACCAAAGTGCGTACCGGGTCGAAAAAAAATCGTAAAAAATGTTTTTTAAAAGCGAACTGAAGCCTGATTCACCCTTCTTGAAACGCCGCTTTAAAAATGCGAATACCTTTTTTTGGCAGACTGGTGTATCCAAACTTTTGAGCGGTAGTGTATATGGGGCATTCCATACCAATTCGACCTGGGTCTGACCCTCGACGCCTCAAATCTCGTTCCCGATTTTTTCTATCATTACTCTCACTCTATCAAACAATTAATTTTTTTTCAGATTTTTCAAAATAGATTTGAGCGCGTTATGAATTTTTGAATTTTTTTTTTTTGAACACCTCGATGGCCATAATCGAAAAATCTGAAAAAATTCCCAAAAATACATTGTCAGATATAACAAATGTTGGTGTAAAATTCATAATGTCTGGGCTTTTGCCCCACCCCTTTTTTCAGCTTTTTGTCAACCATGATAAAAAAAAATTCGAAAATTACAAAATACACTTTAGAAAAATCGGACAATTTTTTTTTTAATCCGGTATTATGCATACAAAATTTCGAGCAACAGTGTACAGTAAATTGACTTCTGGTTCTTAATTCTTTCATTTTTTTTGCTCAAAAAGCTAAAAAACTGGTTGAAGCAAAAGCCTAGACATTATGAATTTTACACCAACATTTTTTATATCTGACACTGTATTTTTGGAAATTTTTTCAGATTTTTAGATTTCGGCCATCGAGGTGTTCAAGCAAAAAATTCAAAAATTCATGACGCGCTCAAATTTATTTTGAAACATCTGAAAAAAATTGTAATTACTTGATAGAGTGAGAGTAATGATAGGAAAAATCGGGAATCAGATTTGAGGGGTCGAGGGTCAGACCCAGGTCGAATTGGCATGGAATGCCCCATATATATAAATAGGTTATGTTTGAAAAATCTATAGCATGATATTCGAAAAGACACTCTAATGATTACAATGATATTAACCAATTGATATAGTTTATATGATGCAACAAATAATTATTGGAATGATGTGATCTCTTATGCCACCGAAATGCTACAATCACTCGGTACCATAGACGCAGCGTGCGTAGCTATAGGCAGGTAGGGTCTAGGTTCGATCCCATGTGGGTGCAGAAAATTTTCTTCGACGAAATCTATTCAGAAGGCCAAGGTATGACGGATCATGACACAAAATCATTGTGGTAGAACTCTAAATTGAGTATCTCAATTTATTTTGAATTTATGAAATATTGTATTGAATATTCTAAAAAATATATTTCACACAAATCGGATCGTAGTAAAAAACCTATTTGATTTATGTAATGAGATGGTGGCTGCCAAAGCAACAGCGAACTTCTCTCTTCGGACTGCATGTCAGGCCTTTACCTTCCACCCTGTTCAAGCCTTGATTTTTTACCATGATCAGGCCTTGATCTTTTGCTCTGATTAGACGGAAATCAGAAAAAGTGTCATAAAAATGATCAGGGCTTGGAAAAAAAATCCTGATCAAGACATGAAAAAAAATCAGTATGCCTGATCGGGTCTCCTCGTAGTCGGAGCAGGATTTCTACTCGGGTTCTGCCGTTTTGGAGAATCCACCACAACTTTGCAAATATTTCGAAAATAACAACTGTTTTCAAGTTTTTTGAGCTCAATACATGCCCGAAGACCCTGTACATTTTTTTATCGATCGGTTAAACCGTTTTTTTCTACTCGAATCCCCAAAGTTTTACTGAAAATTAGAGGGGCACTTGTATTGCTCCTTAAACATGAATTAATAATGAGTAAATGAAAAAAAAATCATTATTTTTCTCACAAATTTGCCTTAACAACTGCTTACCAAATCTCAAAAGAAAAAAAAATGAATTTGGAAAGAAAACCAAATTTTTGAAAATAAGAAAAAAATATCCGTTATTTTACTGACAATTTTTCATTAACTATTCATCAAATGGGGCGGGGGGGGGGTGGGTTGAAAATTATAAAAAAAACAATTTTCATTTCCCAATGTGTAGAAAACTTTATGAAATCATCAGGGTTGATGCGATTTTTTGTTTGCATACCATGATTTATTTAGTTAAAATTAATGGCTTCAAATTAAGTTGATACCCACAAGCGAATCTTCATACACCTTTTTACACGCATCGCTTATCGATCGTTCAAACACTTTTCCGAAAGTTCTCAAGCATTTTAAATAAGCAGTTTATTTTTCAAAACTATCAAATTGTGTCATAAAATAAAATTTTTTTTTCAAAACAACGCCTTTTTCTGTTGAGAAAAACGCTCTTGTTTTGCCGATGTTCTTCACCCAAACGCAATCACAATTTTTTTCGAAATTTTGATTTTTTTCGAGTCTGATGAGTATTAAATGCAAAATTGTGAGGAAAGTAATGAAATTTTTTTTTCGTCTCAATCATCACCATTTGGCGCTTGAGGAGCAATAAAAGTGCTCCTGTAATCTTTGATAAAACTTTGACGATTCGGGTAAAAAAACGGTTAAACCGATCGATTAAAAAATGTCCAGGGTATTTGGGCACGTATTGAGCTCAAAAAAACCTGGAAACATTAGTCATTTTCGCAATATTTGCCGACCATTGGTGGGGTCTCCAAAACGACAGAAAAAGTCATTTTTTTGTACTGTTCCCAATCATTATTGGGCTTTAAAAAATCCGTCTAAAATACCAAAAGGAACTTATAGGGGATTTATTCAAGTTTCCGAAACCTACCTTCCGTTAAATGTACGCTCATTAGTTCATGAGATTTCGATGATCAAAGAAAAAAGCTGACTTTTCATTCAATCGGCGATTTCTCAGCAACAAATGGTCATGTAAAGAGCAAATACCAAATTGAAGCTAAAGAATCAGGCTAAACGACCCGAGCATTGATTCAGCCAGGGAATTTTTCTTACCTATGGACGATTTAAAAAAATTAAAAATATCGAAAATGTCTGTCTCGCGCCATTTCTTATGAGAACGCAGAGGGTGAAGCGCAAAAAAAATTGTCCTCGAGATTCTTCGACTAGAGATATAAAGCTTCAAAGTGCTTTTTCTCCCGATACGATAATTTTTCACGAAGTTGCGGCCATTCAAAAATGAGTGAAAAAAATGATCAAATTTTTCTGTTCCTTTGATTTTTTGTTGAATGTATATACAGGGTGAGGAACATAAAATGTTACAGAGCAATAGCACTTAAGCTATAGAGCATATCCAAAAATGTTTCAGACAAAAGTTTCGGTGATCGAGAAGGCCGTCATACTAGACCACCCAATTTTTTTATCGGTGAAGGCGGTGAAACTACGTTCAGGTTAACTCCACTTTTTAAAATGGAATCATGTAACTACTTATATTTTTTCGGTCAACTCCATTTTTTTAAATGGAACCATGTCTTTTTTTTATGACCATATGTTGTAGGTCGCTGAATTCGTCTTAAGGTAGACCTAGCGCGGTCGTCGGAAACAAAAATATCACGCGCTACATGCAGTAGAGCATATACATAAATCTTAGTTTCGTAATAAACCTTTTCCTTCTGACTGTACTCTAGAGTGTGAGGAATGCTTTACCAAGCTAGTGACCTGACTATAGATTTCGGCGGATGAACGATAGTGGCAACATTGTAACGAGCTGTCGCGGAGCTGACAGAAAAATCTGAGCATCAAGGTGCGGCCTCATGCAGTCACTCGTGGCTCGTTTGCAGCGACAAATCTGGTCACGTGAAATGTAGTGACGAATGAGCTACTTTTTTGAGTAGCAGGAAATTCAAAACAGCGCCACGTGACCAGATTTATCGCTGCAAACGAGCGTCGAGCGCCTGCATGAGGCCGCACCTTCACGAAAAATTTCCGTAATGCTCAGTGATTGAAAAAGAACACTCGACAAGCACACTACGTGATGGCAGACGTATCGTTAAAAGAAAAATGATTGTCTTATAAAAAATTATATTTTATATTGGTTATGTTATCTTCATTAACAAATAAAAGTGTTGGTTAACTGATAACTAATTAAAAACTTTGTTCCATTAAAATTTACTTCCAAATAAAACTTTGTGTTGTAGTATTATTTTAAATATGCCGCGCAAACTTACGTCCTTGGATACATGAAACGATGTGGTGTCGCGATATCTCTTTTTATTATAGAGGAAAAATATTTTTAACGCGAAATTATTCTATCTTTACTGAACATTTTTAGCAAAACCGAATAGGAAAGGCAGTCCAAACGTTTTTCACTCTTTCATCAACTAGTTTGCTATGTAAAAATAATTTTTCGTCAAAATTTATAAACACAATAGAATGGTACGACGAATTATGTGACCTGGCTTCCGGTCAATGCAGACCTTGCAGCGTTAAAAGTTGCAATTTTAAAACCTATCATCTCCCAATCTAAATAGTCGACTGTTCTGAATTTTCACTCAAACATGCATAATGTCGTGAACAATGTCTGGTTAAAATTTAAACAAAATGCAAAAAAATCAAGAGGGCGCTCGTCCTACCTTAAAATCGGTAATAATGTCATCGAAAAAAAATACATAGTTCCATTTAAAAAAGTGGAGTAGTAGTCCAAGAGCCCCAACCAAAAAAGT
>OX632359.1:17897565-17900065 GCA_951751655.1 Ophion costatus | reverse complement strand
ACGCTGAAAAATGGGGTTGGAAGCGAACGGCACAAGGACTTGAACCAATTCGAACTGCTATGGCTCCCGCACCGTCCAGTTTGTTGCAAATAATATCGTGCAAATGCACCAAAAATTGCGGAGCTGCCTGCGGATGCCGAAAAGCTGGTCTGAAATGTTCAATTATTTGCTCCAATTGCAGTGGCCAAACATGCGACAACGTGCCAGACATACTAAATGCCATCGAAAACGAAAACGAAGATGACCCAACCTTCGATTCGTCTCCTTCGGATATGGCGGAGGCAGAAGAGACAGATTCACAAGGCGATGAGTGTCTTCCGTCAACATCGAAAAAAATAAGACTCGCCCCGTAAAATAATGCGCCACTTTTTATATAACAAATGTCTGAGTCCGTTTTTTTGAAGTAGCATTCGTAACATTCTTTTTATTTCAGTGATTTCGACAACAATTTTCGAAAGAGAAAATAAAGTGCTGACGAATATACACAGTATTTTACAAAATTTGCAACAATTAAAACGGTTTAGCGATTTTCCGAAAAACTCAGATTCACGTTGAATTCAAAAAAATAAAAAATTCAAATTGAATACCAACCTTCATATTCTTCTATTAAAAAAGAAATCATTATTAATATTACAACACATTACAATATACAATATAAAATAATACTGTACAATATAAAATAGCATCATACAAGCATAACGTTAATTAATAATAATAATATTAATAATAACAATAACAATTCTTACGACGTAGCGTTATGTACTATTGTTTTTTGCCACATGGACATTCTTGTATGATTATACGGTTTTAAGTAACAATAAAAATCGATAAATTATTAGTTGTTCTCCACACTATTTATAATTTTAATTCATTCGCTTCACAGCTGCATTGACATTTTGTTGAACACTTTATGCCATTTTATGCGTTATGAAATTTTTTTCGTATACAACGAGCAATATTCCCACTGATAATGTACGAGGTGCAAGTTTTACCAAGCTGCAGCTCCTAAATTATAAATACTACGGGAAAAGTTTCAAATGAAATTTATAGGAAATTTCATGCTCTACAATTCAGTTACCACCATTTTTAATTTATCATTGACCATTAACTAAATATTTAGCAAAAACCATATTGAAAAAAGTTTGGACCGCTATAATTAAAAATCTATGCGTTATACAAAAAAAAAGATTAAAAAAAAAAGATGGCAAATATTATTATCTACAATAATAATCTCTACAATTTTTATCGTACGATGCGCGGTTCGCGAGATATTTGACAAAACGTGTTTTCCAAGATGGCGGCTGAAGTGAACCTTAAGCCACGGCGCTTACTTGGATTTACATTCAGGGGACACCCCTGAACATATTCCAAAAAAAAAAATACCTGTTCTCGAACGTTTTAAACTAAAAAGAACCTGGCGCTTGGCCTATAGCTGACGTTGTGTTGTAGGTCGCTGAATTCGTATTAAAATTGGTAATAATGTAATCGAAAAAAAATACATGGTTTTACATAAAAACCCGAAGTTCACCTTGACGTAGCTTCAGCGCCTCTACTGATAACAAAAATAGGGAGGTCCAGTATGACGGCCTTCTCGAACACTGAAACTTTTGTCTGAAACATTTTTGGTTATGATTAATAGTTTGAGTGCTATTGTTCTGTAACACTTCATCTGCCTCACCCTGTATATTGTGACGGAAAGGACTTTCTCTAACCAAGGAAACGAGAAGGCGCCAGAGGATTCGTATCGCCGGACTTCTCAACCGGCTTAAATTGGGATTAGGAGGATTCGCCCTGGGCCACCATCGAAGACTGAAGCTCACCGTGATTTTTGGCTTCCCGGAATCATCACCGGGGTTTTGGGAGACTGGAGCACTCTTGATTTGTGTATCGCCGGAATTATAACCGGACTAAACTGGTTGCACTTGCACGGGAGGAACGGTTGCGGTATAGCACGGCCGCTCAGGCTGTGGGTTACGGTAGAGGCGTCGGGATTCACCGGGAAATAGTGTGTACTGTCACGGGATCTGGCCATTCCGCGATACCGGTAACGTCACTACAAAATAAAAGAAGCTTGTCTTTTATTGTGCGGGAGCAGGTGGATAGACCACCCGTAAACTTTTGACGTAGATAAGATTAAACGCGAGCGAGAACGTCCTACGCGTGGCAGCGAGAGAACACCCAATGTACGTTGCAAGCGCGAGACCAAGAGCGCGACGTCACGGACGCGAGAGAGATCACGGACACGTCTCTTCATCACGAGGCCCGTGGCACGAATGCTCTTCAACTGTCACGAGAACGTGAAAAATCAGAAGCGACTGTAAAAAAATGCCAACACGCACATGGGTTCGAACCATGCGAAAGCGCCGGTTCAAGTGATAACATTATCGCGTATAATATCGACAGCTCAAATAATATAAAATAATATTTTAACTCAGTAGGCCTAATTTCTGCCCGAGCTACCCCAATAACGAATAGGTAACATAGCAGGTACCTTGCTCCA
>OX632359.1:17802189-17897365 GCA_951751655.1 Ophion costatus | reverse complement strand
TCTTTTGTGCTTCTTCCTTTCTTCCATTTTCTTAGCTCTTCCCTCATCTCCCCCTTTTTCATCATGCATTCTTCATCCCGCCATCTTCCCCGCATCACTCTCCACTCTGTGCCCACTTCCTCCTCGCCTGCCTTCATAGCTTCCTCCATTCACCCTGTTATTTCCATCACCCCCTCCTTGTATCCCTCCTTCCTCCACTCCTGCTTCCTCTATCCCCTCCCATATTCCTCCTTCATCCGTTCCGGCCACTTGCCCCATCCTGCTCTTCTTTCCCCCTTTCCCTGCCTCTTTCTTTCCATCTTTCCTCTTTTCATCGTTACTATTATTGGGCGATGATCCGCCTCTACGTTATCCCCTATTCTCATACTCTCCACTCTTTCCCGCGTTTTATTCTCCCCCAACACAAAATCTATTACGGTCTCACTCCTCCCACCTGTGTATGTTCGTCCCCTTCTATGTTCCGTTAAATATTGGGTGTACAACTTAATTCGGTCCGTTTGTTTGCTTAAAATACGCACTTATTAGAATGATAAAATGAAAGAATACATTAATCAAAATATTGTCTATCGCTAGCCACGACTTTTCCCCACCTTTCTGGTAATTTATGAATTCCGTCGCGGAAGAAGCGTTCATCTTTTGAAGCCAAGAATGAATCGAGCCAATTTTTGATCCCCTGTTGTGACGTGAAGCGTATTCCAGTCAAAGCGTTCTGCATCAATCGAAACAAAAGATAGTCGGAAGGGGCAAGGCCTGGGCTATAAAGCGGGTGAGCCAGAATGTCCCAACCGCTATTTTCCAAATAGTTTTTAATCACAATAGCAACGTGAGGCCGAGCGTTGTCATGTTGAACGATTATAGACTCGTGTCTGGTAGCATATTCTGGACGTTTTCCGGCGATAGCTCGCTTTAAGCGGATCAATTGTTGCCTGTAGAAGTCGCCAGTGATGCGTTGATCAGGTTTTAGTATCTCATAGTGGATCACACCCTTCTGATCCCACCAAATACAGAGCATAACCTTTGCACCAGGGATATTCGGCTTTGGCGTTGATGTTCCGCGTTGACCGTCTGTATATACGTTTTTTCCCGTTTCGGGTTGTCACAATGAATCCATTTTTCGTCTCCGGTAATGATTCGATGGGCTTCAGTGGACTTCAGCTGCACTTTTCTTCCAATTGAAACAGAAAGTCAACACTTCCCGCAAATGATGCTTATATGGGACGAAATTTGACATTTTCACCGCAGTAAAAATTAGACTTGATGCGCAAAACTCATACGTCTGTAAACGATATTTGGTTAAGCGATGTTGACACTTCACGGTACAGCAAAAATCAGCTGTTGCCATTAACCATTTATAGCACCTAGAGCCATCTTTTGAAAACGGACCGAACCAAGTTGTACACCTAATATTTCCCACCCTTTTTTTCCACCCGCATTTACCTTCTTGTGTTTTCATCTCCTGCCTTTTTCCTCCATCCCTTATCCCCCCATTCTCCTCCTCCCTCCTCACCCGTCCTCGCATTAAATCGCCACCGATTATGACCCTCCCTTCTTCCTCCTGCTTTTCCATCCATCGTCTTAATTTCTTCATGTTCCTCTATATGTTCCCATTCACATACACCCCAATTATGGTCCATCTGTCCTCCCCCGCTTCTACCTTCACCGTCATTTTCCTGTCTTTCATCCTCCTCTCTTCCTTTACTTTCGCCTTCATTTCCATCCTCACCCCTATCACCATCCCTTCCATTGCCCGCCCGTTTCTATTTCTTTTTCCTGCCCGTTGTGCCCTCCACGTGTATCCCCTAGGAAGCCTTTCTCTTATTCTATCCCATCCTTTTTTTCTACCCATGTCTCCAACATCACCACCAACTCCCAATCCTCCAGCCCCTTCCGAAACTCCTTGTCCTTATTTGTGAGGCCCACTACGTTCCAAAAAGCCAGCTTCCAGCTCCCCTTTCCGTTCTTTTTCCCCCTCTTCCCGCCGACCTCTTCGCTACTTCCTTCCGCCCCCTTTCCTGTTTTCTACGCCCGTTCCTTTCTCCCGTCTCTCTTTCCTTCCCCCTTCAATCCCGCAATACTTCCCTTCTCTCGTCCCAAAACCACGTGGCCCCCTCTACTGGAACCTTCCCAAGCTTCACCCTCTTCCCGCTCCTTTCTTCTTCATCCCCTAATCTTCGCAGTCTCCACTGCAGCTTCCATTCCTTCCACGTTAAATCGTCCTCTATTTTTTCTCTCTTCCCTCTTAATTCTCTTGTCCTCATCATCACCTCCTTCCCCTCTATTTCCGCCATTCTCACGTCATTCATTCTCTCCTTCCCTTGCCCTGGCGCATTCTTCAACTCTCGCACCCTCTCCACTCACCCTTCTGCTCCTATCTTCTCCAGCGCCTCCTCCACTGCCTGCCTTATCGTTTCATTCCTCGTCGCTCCCCTTATAATGAAGTTCCTCCGTCTTTCTTCCCTCTCCCTCATTTCCATTTTCCTTTCCATTGCTTCTACCCTGCTCTCGGTCTATCCTTTTTCCCGCCATAGCCGCTCATCTTCTCCCACCCCTCCTCCCGCCTTCTTCTTCAGTAGTAGAGCTAGAGCGGTACTAACGCGCATTTGGGGGGAGCGAGGGGTGTGTGTGCGTGCGCGCGCGTGTGTGTGTGTGTGTGAGTGAGTATGTGTGCGTGCATGTCCGTGCGGGTGCGTGCGTGCGTGTGTGTGTGTGTATGTGTGTGTGTGTGTGCGCGCGCGTGTGTGCGTGTGCGGGTGCATGCTTGTGCGTGCGTGCGTGTGTTTGTGTGTGTGTGTGTGCGTGTGTGTGTGTGTGTGTGTGTGTGTGTGTGTGTATGCGTGCGTGCGTGCGTGGGTGCGTGCGTGCGGGCATGCGTGCGTGCGGGCATGCGTGCGTGCGTGCGTGCGTGCGTGCGTGCGTGTGTGTGTATGTGTGTGTGTATGCGTGCGTGCGTGCGTGCGTGCGAAAACCATATATGGTTCAGAAAATTTTCGGTAATTTGAAGACGCTACATGAAGGGGCGGCAGTTCAAAGCCACCTAATTTTTGGCATGCAGCTGCCTTAGTTCCATTGCGAAAGACAATGTCAAGATGTTTACATCCGCCCGGTCTCAAAACTCGCTGACACTCGAAACAGGTCCTGACAGGTTTCTTAGAAAAGCGTGCATGCGTGCGTGCGTGTGTGACCGGCATATATGGGTCGGAAAACTTTCGGTAATATGAAAACGTTAGGCGCCACATGGGTGGTCTTTATTTATGACATGCAGCTGCCCTGCTCCTGTTTCGACGATAATGTCAAGATGTTAGCAGCCACCCCGTCACAAAGCTCGCCGACACTCGAAACAGGTCCTGACAGGTTCCTCGGGAAAACTGCAAACTTTAGGGATCTATCGTCAAGGGCCGTTGGCGCCGATGGACCACTTGAGCGCAGCTACACTCTTCAAAAAAGAAATCTCATCGAGGTCTCGGTTTCATTCCGAGATATAACGTCAAGATGTTCGCATGTGCGAGCATGGACGCAGTTCACCCAGCCAAGCACTTGACTAAACTTGACTAAAAACGAGCTCGAACAGGTTCCAAAGGTTTTGCTCCTAAAATATTGGGGTAAACATGTGGGCTTATTGTGAGATCGGTTGCCCGAACATCATCAGAACGACAGTGAAGTGATATCACATCTTCCATGCATGGAGCATTATAATACGCCGCAGATGAAATATCACATCGATGGCCCCCCACCTCAACGTCGGGAGTGTAATAAATGCTGTGAAAATTCTCCACGTACGGGGTTCTTCGAACGTGCTTGAACCTGTTTTTCACGATTGGAAAAGAGGGGAGGTTTGTGTATGTTTTAGTGGGAGGGGGCGTACGGGGGAGCTTATAATTCAGTGGAACACGCTCAGACTCCACTATTCCACCGCACCATTAACATCTAACCAAAAAAAGAACTTTGAAAGTGCGGGGAAAGTGGATCTCTCGAGTATCAACAAAGTCAGCCGGATGGTGGAATTCCTCCCAACGAAGAAGATGTCAGAACTCCCCGTTAAATCGGAACGACTAATCTCCGATATGAGGGCCGTACAAACTCAATTTGAGAAATGCTATATCGTGGACATCGCGGATGAGCTCTCCGTCTTCTTACCGGCGCGACATGTGAAGGCCTTTGACCAGGATCCAACAATGTTCGAGAGTGTGCTGCAAGTGGCACGCGATGGTCAATTCTGCATGCAGTACATTGGTGGAAAATACAACAGTATCGAATTCCGCCGTCTCTGAACATGGTGGACGGGAAAAAAAATGCATTGCATCATCGAACGGCACCATCGAGAGTATGCTGAAACTGGCGCGCAAACGGCTACATGCAGGTGTGGATAATACAACAGGCTTCCATCGTCTCTGAGGCGGAAAAAAAAGATCAAATTAGTTGGGGCACCATCGTTGAACTGTTCGCATTACGGTCATCTCGCAATTATTTTCGACGGTTAATGTGTTGACCATGTAAAAAAAAATGCATTAAAAATGGTTTATCGAAATGTAGATGGAGGAGAAATTCAATGTGGTTTCGGCGGAGAATAAATGAAGAATACAAATGGTATATATTTCCATCTAAATATTTTTTATTCATTGAAAAAAAATCCCTCGCTCACGCCTCGTATACACTCAACCAGCTGTTCAGCGATTTTACATTTGCATGGGCGCAGTTGTATTTCATGTTGAAGGGGTGATGGGGACATTTGGATTTCGTGATTTTTGGCAGCTCCTGCGGCATCAGTGAATCTTGATAGCCATGCACATTTTTCGAATCTCTTCGCATAGATGGCGGGAGCTCCTTGAAAGATTCGTCGAATTGTCTTTCTAGCTGCCTCGTATGGTATGCCGCTGTGATCCCATCCCATTTCATGGAAATTGTGTTCCAACCACTTGGTTGTCACTTTGCACTTGGCCGGTAGAGAGTCCCATGCAAATGGTGCGTCAAAGGCGAGCGTAAACGTTTCAGCATCCTTGTCGAGGACTCTGACGATGGACATCTCCTTTAGGACAAATTTGTTGACGGGTCTCCTGAAGCCCTGTACATCGACGATAAGCTCCATGTTGACTGATTCGGGTGCGAATCATCGGCATGATTTTATATCAATTTTTTAACCCCCCCCCCCCCCCCCCCCCCCCACTGATTGGATTGTACTCGACAATACGATCATGAAGAATCATGCAGTATGGCGAAGTTTGTGGTGAAAAATTGTTTTTCAATTCAAATTGAAGACGCACGTCAACAGGGCCGCCTTGAGCGAATCGTTTTGTTTTGAACAGTCAATGACAACGAGGGGGGCTTTTTCTAAAAATTCCACCCTGCTCAGCCATGGTTCACCCTCTCTGTTGTAATAGGTCTGCTGAAAGTTTGCATACATTTCGTAGAGTAGAGCTTATTGATTTTGTTCCATGATCAAATTCAAATTTCCATATGGATATCATTGCAAGTTGAGGTATAGTTTGACATCGCTCATGTTACAATGATCAAAGTGGCTCGCATTGTGTTGTTTCTTATTTTTCCGTCTCGTCTGCAGCGCGAGTATGACATATCGTGGCTTCTCCAGCTGATTCGAGGTTTTCACAGACCACACGAGCTTAGAGGTGACAGGTAGCAACGGATATTCATACAGTTCCCATGTTCGCAAACTCATGGAGATTGGCGCATCTTTGGCGAGAAGCGTTAACAGTGGCATTTTTCGCTGATCCGAGACTGTCACATACGGTACGAGCCATTCCATTTTATGCAATACGAGTTTGGAGTCTTCGCTCTTTGGATCCATAGGAGTATCGACGGCTACACAACACAACGAAATATTCATGGATCGCACAAGCTGCCATCCCAGCAGGTGAAACAAAAATATATCATTTTTGCGGCACCGACTGGTGAAATGAATTATATGGCAAAGGACATTTCTTTATTCGTCGACTGCGAACTCACTAGAGTTAAACTTTATCTCAATTCGGAATTCTATCCTCTCGATGGATCGACTTTGGACTTCGACTAAAAAAAAAAGTTTCGCCATCAAAATGCATCTACAGTAGCATTTGTTTACAGGGTCATTCTGATTGCGATCAATCGTCAACCGTGAGCGGGCCGCTACATTAAATGAACATACACTGCTGAATGTCTTCGACCATCATTGTGCGATTATATTAATTTATTTTCAATCAAATTCCATACACAAAAAAATTGAGTTTCACATTCGAAAAAAAAAAATTATAGTCCGTTGCACAAACCGATATCGGATTATGCTGACATAACGAAGTACTCCACTTCGCAATCTCCCTTCCTACTGCAATCTTCCTTGCATTCGAACTCTATTCACGCATCTATAGTAGCATTTGTTTACAGGCTCATTCGGATTGCGATCAATCATCAACCGTGAGAGGGCCGCTACATTAAAACTTGGCGATGGTTAGCAAAGAACGATCACTACTACAGTCGTAATGATATTTACGAACTCGAGAGTACATAATGAACAAAATGGCGAAACTTTTTTTTTTAGTCGAAGTCCAAACTCGATCCATCGTGAGGATAGAATTCCGAATTGAGATAAAGTTTAACTCTAGTGAGTCCGCAGTCGACGAATAATGAAATGTCCTTTGCCATATAATCCGTTTCACCAATCTGTGCCGCAAAAATGATATATTTTTGTTTCTCCTGCTGGGATGGCAGCTTGTGCGATCCATGAATATTTCGTTGTGTTGTGTAGCCGTCGATACTCCTATGGATCCCAAGAGCGAAGACTCCAAACTCGTATTGCATAAAATAGAATGGCTCGTACCGTTTGTGACAGTCTCGGATCAACGAAAAATGCAACTGTTAAATTTTCTCGACAAAGACGCGTCAATCTCCATGAGTTTCCGAACATGGGAACTGTATGAATATCCGTTGCTGCCTGTCACCTCTAAGCACGTGTGGTCTATGAAAACCTCGAATCAGCTGGAGAAGCCACGATATGTCATACTCGCGCTGCAGACGAGAGGGAAAAATAAGAAACAACACATTGCGAGCCACTTTGATCATTGTAATATGACCGATGTCAAACTATACGTCAACTTGCAATGTTATCCATATGGAAATTTGAATTTGAACAGTGAACAAAATCAATATGCTCTACACTACGAGATGTATGCAAACTTTCAGCAGACCTATTACAACAGAGAGGCTGAACCATGGCTGAGAAGGGTGGAATTTTTAGAAAAAGCTCCCCTCGCTGCCATTGACTGTTCAAAGCAAAACGATTCGCTCAAGTCCGCCCCTGTTGACGTGTTCCAAGAACGTGTCCAGTTCTTCCGAATGAAGAACTGGAAGGTCAGCTTTTATGCTTGGCGCGCTGGTCGGGCGGTATCCCGACTCCTCGCTCATGGGGGCCGTGTAGTAAAGGGTCTATGACAAGGTACTGCACGTGAAATCCAATGACATTAATCTGTCGAGTACAATCCAATCAGTGGGGGGGGGGGGGGGGGGGGGTTAAAAAATTGGTATAAAATCATGTCGATGATTCGCACCCGCATCAGTCAACATGGAGCATATTGTCGATGTACAGGGCTTAAAGAGACCCGTCAACAAATTTATCCTAAAGGAGATGTCCATCGTCAGACTCCTCGACAAGGATGCTGAACCGTTGACGCTCGCCTTCGACGCACCATTTGCATGGGACTCTCTACCGGCCAAGTACAAAATGACAAACAAGTGGTTGGAACGCAATTTCCATGGCATAGGATGGGATCACAGCGGCATACCATACGACGGAGCTAGAAACACAATTCGACGAATCTTGCAAGGAGCTCCCGCCATCTATGCGAAGGGATTCGAGAAATGCGCATGGCTATCAAGATTCACGGATGCCGCAGGAACTGCCAAAAATCACGTAATCCAAATGTCCCCATCACCCCTTCAACATGAAATACTACTGCGCCCATGTACATGTAAAATCGCTGAAAAGCTGGTTGAGTGTATACGAGGCGTAAGCGAGGGATTTTTTTCAATGAATAAAAAACATTTGGATGGAAATATATACCATTTGTATTCTTCATTTATTCTCCGACGAAACCACATTGAATTTCTCCTTCATCTACATTTCGATAAACCATTTTTAATGCATTTTTTTTTTTATTACATAGTCAACACATCAACCGTCGAAAATGATTGCGAGATGACCGTGATGCGAACAGTTCAACGATGGTGCCCCAACGAATTTGATCTTTTTTTTTGCGCCTCAGAGAAGATGGAAGCCTGTTGTATTTTCCACAACTGCATGTAGCCATTTGCACGCCAGTTTCAGCATACACTCGATGGTGCCGTTTGACGATGCAATGCATTTTTTTTCCGTCCATCATGTTCAGGGACGGCGGAATACGACACTGTTATATTTTCCACCAATGTACTGCATGCAGAGTTGACCATCGCGTGCCACTTGCAGCACACTCTCGAACATTGTCGGATCTTGGTCAAAGGCCTTCACAAGTCGCGCCGGTAAGAAGACGGAGAACTCATCCGCGATGTCCACAATGTGGCGTTTCCCAAATTGAGTTTGTACGGCCCTCATATCGGAGATTAGTCTTTCCGATTTAACGGGGAGTTCTGACAGCTCCTTCGTTGGGAGGAATTCCACCATCCGGCCGACTTTATTGATACTCGAGAGATCCATTTGCCCCGCACTTTCAAAGTTCTTTTTTTTTTAGAAATGTTGATCGTGCGGTGGAATAGTGGAGTCTGAGCTTGGTCCACGGAATTATAAGCTCCCCCATAAGGCCCCTCCCACTCAAACATACACAAACTTCTCCCCTCTTTTCCAATTGTGATAAACAGGTTCAAACACGTTCGAAGAACCCCGTATGTAGAGAATTTTCACAGCATTTATTACACTCCCGACGTTGAGGTGGGGGGCCATCGATGTGATCTTTCATCTGCGGCGTATTATAATGCTCAATGCATAGAAGATATGATATCACTTCACTGTCGTTCTGATGATGTTCCGGCAAACGATCCCACAATAAGCCCACATATTTACCCCAATACTTTAGGAGCAAAACCTTTGGAACCTGTGCGGGCTCGTTTTTAGTCATGTGCTTGGCTGGATGTACTGCGTACTTACTCGCACATGCGATCATCTTGACGTTATATCTCGGAATGAAACCGAGACCTCGATGAGACTTCTTTTTTCAAGAGTGCAGCTGCGCTCAAGTGGTCCATCGGCGCCAACGGCCCTTGACGATAGATCCTTAAAGTTTGCAGTTTTCCCGAGGAGCTTGTCAGGACCTGTTTCGAGTGTCGGCGAGCTTTGAGAAGGGGCGCATGCAAACATCTTGACATTGTCTTTCGCAATGGAACCAATGCAGCTGCATGTCATAAATTAGGTGGCTTTGAACTGACGCCCCCTCATGTAGCGTCTTAAAATTACCGAAAATTTTCTGAACCTTATATGGTTGTCGCACGCACGCACATGCACGCACGCACGCACCCGCACGCACACGCACACACGCGCACACCCACACACACACACACACGCACCCCTCGCTCCCTCGCCCCTCGCTCCCTCCCCCCCAAAAGTGCGTTAGAACCGCTCTAGCTCTACTACTTTCTTCCCTCAGCATTCTCGAGGTCTCTCAGTCTCTCTCCGACTTTTTCTATCTCTTTCTCCTGCTCCCCTGCTTTCTTCATTCTCCCTTGGACATCCCTTATCCTTCTTTCCATCGCCTCTTTTCCCCTCCTCAATCTTTCCTCTCGCAACTTCATCTCTCCCCTCATTCTACCTACTTCCTCCTCGACTTTCCTTCCTTGTCCTTGCACTTCCGCCTTTACTTCTTCCAGTCCCCTCCTGACCTCCTTCTTCATTGCTGCGATCATCTCTCCAGCCCTCCTGCTGGCGACCTCTGTATCCTGCTTTTCTGCAAAGCCTCCTCTCCCTCCTGGTCGCTTTCCTCCATCCGATCTCTCTTCCTCTTCCACAATTCGTTGATCTCCCCCGTGCGCACGCTTCTTTCCATGCGCAGCGTTTCCGCGTTTGTTTTCCTCCCCTTCCGTTTTGCTATCTCCTCCTCCTTTCTCCCTGCCTCCCCCATTCGTCCGCTCGCCTCTCCGCGCCCCTCCTTCCCTTTTCCTTCGTCGCCCATTCCTTCTTGTTCTCCTTACTCGTCGAGTCCTTTGCCGCCTCTCTTTTTACCTATCGACCTCGCCTCGTTCCTTTCTCCCTCTATTTCCTATCTTCTCCGTCCACTGTGGCTGCTATCCCGTCGTCTCCACTCGCCTTCTCCTTCCCTTCCCGTTTACTCTGCCTCACCGCCCCTCACCGGCCCTTTCTTCCTACCTTCACTTCCACCTTTTCTCCTCCTCGCGCTTCTTTATTTCTCCAGTCACCCTGCTTTTTTCTTCTTCACCACACTTCCCACCTTCCCCTTCACCTTTCCCCCCACTTTTGTTTTTTTTTCCACCGCCCTTGCACTCACGTTAACCCGCTTTCCTTACCAGCTGTCGCGCATACAATTTCTCTCTCATCCACTCCGGAAACGGAAGTCATTAGAAGAACATTAGAAAGAGAAGACGAAGAGAAGAACAATATGCATTAGTTGCACAGTTGACGGTGAAAATGATAATAATACAATACGTCGTGATAGAAAAATATTTTTATCATAACAGTGTTTAATTGTACAACGAACGGTAGAAAATGTCTTAAATAATACTCATGCTTTTTCTCTTAAATTTTTTATTCTCAGCTAAATACGACGGTAAATGAATTCCTGTCGGCAAAGAACAATGCTTTACGATCTGCTTATATTAAAACTCGCAAACAGTGAATGGTCACGCGATAATTCTTATGATAACGATATTCCATCCAACAACTCATGACATTTTTTTCACCGTCGAAAGCATGACTGGGTGTGTGTATGCACCTCGTGCTTTTCTTTGTCATTAAGGCCATGTGCCACAGGCCAGAAAATTTTGACGCGGTCTCTCCTTACGTCGTTAGCGCAGATCTCGTAGTTTTTAGCTACGAGTTGCTACCGACGGACAGCCCAGCGCTCGCGATTCGGTCTCGATGCTTCGCCCTGGGACAAAGAGTCGAAGCCAAACACACGGCGATCGGTGAGCGCGCGCGTGTGTGTTTGTGTGTTTGCTACGCCGCGCCGGCCGCGTGGAGAAAAAACGAATACATGCTCGCAGGCCGTTCGGTCGTACGCAAACATCTTACATCTATGTGTATATCACACAATACACAACTATGCGTAACGACTATGGCCCGCTCGTATTGCAAGCATGCGCTCGCTCGGCTGGAGAGCGGTGAAACTTTGTTGCATTTTACATAGTATATAGAAATGCGATCGAATCGATTTTTTCTTTCGACGAAGACCACCACGAAAAGACTCGTCTTGTGGAAGGGTATCGGCATTTTCCCATGCGTTTTTAACTCTTTTAAACAAATGAGCTCGAGCACTATTTATAGCCTCGATGCCATTTATCGTTAACGATTTCGATCCCTGCCAAAATTTCGAGCGAACGAAAATGCTCGAGACTCACTCTACAAAACAGTGGTAAAATTTGACAACGCTCCTTATTTTAAAAAATGCGTTCAGCATTTTTATCTCTGCCAGGGTTCATATTTGGCGGCATATTTGCTGGTCAACTTCTCGAACTATCAAGTTCGCTAGTCTCGCTTTACGGAAGAGAGGTGAAATTTTGCGATCGCATATCGTTTCGACAAATGCCATCGAATCGATTTTCTTCATCGACAGCGGTCATCGGCGGAAATTCCTTTATGGTTGAACTTTCTAGCAAACGAGGTTTGCTAGAAACTTGTATGGTGGAAGGGTGCTGGCATTTTCCCATTCTTTTTCAATCAATTCAAACCTACAAGCTCGAGGACTATTTGGCATCTCGATGCCGCGTATCGTCGACGAATTCGATCGCTGCCAAAACCTCGAGCAAACGAGATTGCTCGAAACTCAATCTACAAAAGAGTGGTAAAATTTTACAATGCTATTTGTTTAAACAATAGCGTTGGGCATATTTTTCTCTGCCATGGCCCATCTTCGGCCGGTTGTCTGCGGCCGACCAAATTCGCGAGCGAACGAGATCGACCGAGTCTCACTCTGCGAAAGAGTGGTACAATTTTATCACTACTGCAAAAAAACACGTTTAGTATTTTTTTTCTCTGTCGGAATTTATCTTTGGCAGGTTTCTCCATGGATCGAATTTTCTAGCAATAACGATTGGAGGAGTCTCGCTCTACAGAAGAGCGGTAAAATTTTACTATCACGAATTGTTGAGAGGTCACTGGTGTAAAATTTTCGAAAAACCGTTTTGTTGGAAGCACTTTTAAAAAACCTTGGAACCTTCAAAAATTGTAGTGCTCTTTGTTTAAACAATTGCGTTCCCCATTTTTATCTCTGCCGTGGTCTATCTTCGGCAGGTTGTCTGCGCCCGACCAAATTCGCGAGCGAACGCGATTGACCGAGTCTCACTCTGCGAAAGAGTGGTTACATTGTATATTTACTACAAAAAAATACGTTTAGCATTTTTTCTCTCTGCCGGGATTTATCTTCGGCAGGTTTCTCCAAAGATCGAATTTCTTAGCAAAGTCGATAGCAGGAGTCTCGCTCTACAGAAAAGCGGTACGATTTTACGAGCGCGAATTGTTTTGCGGACAACGGTATAAATTTTCGAAAAATTGTTTTGTGGGAAAAACTTCTAAGAAATCCTTGGAGCCTTAAAAAATATGACGCATATTTGTTTGCAGCTGAAAAAACAATAATAATGTGGTTCTCGAGCTATTTTTTAAGGCAGTCTCCGGCGCTGAAAACGGCCTTCGGCGATGTCATGCCGGGAGGCGCAGTTCTCAACTCTTGTAAGCCGATTGTGGGGACAAATTCACCGACTAAAAATAGTTTAATTTTCGACATATAGGTGGCATTACGGGAAAAAAAATCTTCAGCTGTAGCGCCTATGAAACCGCTGACTTCAAACACGTTTTTCTCAAAACCATGTTTTTGATATCGGGACGTAGCAGAACTCGAACAACTTTCGTCCAATCGACTTAAAACTATAACCGTAGCTTCTTAGATTGCTGTAACAGTCAAAGACGAGCGCTATTTCGATTGACTGAAAATTGCAAAAAATATATCACTTTTTATACCCTACCCCAAAAAAATTGAAGAAACAGAAAATTTCTTCACTTAAAATTTTTTTTTTGAACGCCTGTATTAATGTTAAAAATAGTTGTATCAAGGTGAAAAAGGAATATTTTGAACCTCCAAGGTTCTAGTTTGAGATCTTTTGGCAAAATAATTTTGTGAGCTACGGTTATCGCGCAATCAAAAGAGAGGGCGAGAAAATCAGTTTTCCAATTTTTTTTCAAGGGATTTTTTCTCAGTTAGTTCAACGCATAGGTCCGTTAGCTTGTTCATTCAGCTTCAAGTTGGTTTTTTTTGTCGTCTTTCTACGTCAACTGTTTGCGGGGTTATGCGACTTATAATGAAAAAAGATCTTTTTGTCTTTGATCAATGATATCTTAGCAACCAATGATCGGACAGGAAATTAATGAGCAGCTTTGAAAGCTTGAATAAATTTCGTACAAGACCCTTTCGTTCATTTTTGAGAAAATTTGTTTTTTTCACCATTAATATTAATTTGAAAAATAGGACAAAAAATGACATTTTATGGTTTTTCAGTAAATCTACTACCCTTTATTGGTGGAAGGATTAATGTTGCCACGTTTTTTTGCAGCTTAATGTACCCCCAATAGCGGTGTAGGGTTTCAAATTGATCCATCGACCCGTTTTTCCGGACCGATCGATCAAAGTTTTACAAAAGAATTAACGGAACAAGTGTATTGTTCCTAAACATTGTGCAATCATGATTAAAATGTAAAGACGCATTTTCTTCGACTATTTTCAGGACTCTGCAAGAGTTGCATTTGAAATTTAAGAAAAAAAACTGAGAAATTTCAAATTGACCCATTGTTGACACGCTTCGACTTTTGCGCACCATCATTGCACTCATCTCTAATTGCATTGATTAAAAGTTGCTACCTCCAAGCTGTATTCACTAGTCGATCTGAGAAGGTTATTAAGGATACAAAAAACACTTTTTTTCAAAAATGATCTTTTGTTTGGAAAAAAACCAATTAACCGTTTTTTTTCCAAAAGTAATCTTTTGTTGGTCCATTTTATCTAAGTATTGGTAAAAAAAAAATAATCTAATGTACCTAATTTTTTTTTCCATGTATCGATCATGCCGAGTTTTGAAAGAAAAACTATTTTCCACAACCCTAATAACCTTTGTAGAAAATATTAAGAGTTAATTGCATAAATGTTCTCAGATCGACTATTAAATACAGCTTGGGAGTATCGACTTTAATTGATGCAATTAAAGATGCGTGAAAGTATAGTGCGCAAAGGCCGAATCGTGTAAAAAATGAGTCAGTATTGTTTCCTGAAATGTGTTACAAATTAAAAACAAATACCAAAATCTCGATTTTTTAAATTATATTTAACATGCAACTAGTGCCAAGTTGTGAAAAGAGTCGAAGAAAATGAGTCTTTTTATTTTGATAATGATTACACGATGATGAGGAATAATTCATTTTAGTTTTAAGGCTTTCACGGCTCTTTATGTAATTTGAAGAGTATGTGGCTTCCGGATGGAGGCCGTGTTGAGAATCAGCGTTGTGCCGACGTTTCTCAAACGTTACAGTCTGCATCATCAGGGCTGAGAGCTCCGATACTGAAGCTCCCGTGTCTCAGGCATTCCTTATATAGTTGCAGTCATCGTTCAAGATCACTGCACCAGCCAATCAGATGTTTTAATTGATCGGCCGGTCAATTAAAAAACCGGGAGGACGGTGTGCCAAATGGGATTGACGTGATATCCACCATCTGTGTTTAGATTGTCCGGATGTTTTCGAATTTCCAAGCCTTCTCGGTGTTTCCTGGAAAAATAGCTGTTCGATGGGGCCAGACTTTGGGCTTTATCGAACTGAATGGCATGACCAGGCTCCATCCAACGCTCGGCCAGGGCTGATTGTCAAATGTGGCCATATTTGATACACCGTTGATGTTCTTTGATCCGTGTACTGATCTTCCTCCCGGTTTCTCCTATGAACACTTTACCGCATGAGCAGGATATCTTGTACACTCCTGGTGCACTTAATGGTGGTCTTTGGTCTTTTGCACTCGGAACCACTTGTGCTAGCTTCTTCTGAGGTTTGAAGATGACTCGCACGTTAGGTTTCCCAAGAACCCTGCCCATGCGATCGGTTATGCCCTGAAGGTATGGAAGGGAAGTTGTTGCTATTATTTGTTCTTCATTCTCCCCTTCAGGTGCTGTTACCGTTTTCGGATCGGCTATTTTTCTTCTTAGATGTTTGATCGTTCTTTCGATGTTGCCTGGCTTGTAGCCATTATCTCCTAAAGCTTTGCGTAGGTGTTCTAGTTCATCCTCGAGAAAGTTCGGTTCCGAGATCGCTAAAGCTCTGTAGACCAGAGAGCTTATGACCGATTGTTTTTGGGAGGGGTGGTGATGGGACGTAGCGTGGAGATATCTATCCGTGTGCGTTGGCTTCCGGTAAACTTTGTGGCCCAAAGTGCCATGGTTTTTCCGTTGAACCAGTACATCCAGAAACGGAATTTGATTGTCCTGTTCTATCTCCATGGTGAATTGTATATTGGGGTGCTGGGAGTTGAGGAAGGTTAAGAAATGATTGAGGTTTTCTTTGCCGTAACTCCAAATGACGAAGGTGTCATCGACATATCGGAACCAGGTTGAGGGTTTGAGGGGTGCTTCTTGCAGAATTCTGTTCTCGAAGTTCTCCATAAAGATGTTGGCGATGATAGGGGAAATCGGGGAACCCATGGCTGCGCCCGAAGTTTGTTCATAAAACTGGGATTGGAATTGGAAATATGTAGAGTTTAGGCAATGTTCTATGAGGGCTAGTAGGTTAAGGGCAACTTTTTGGGATCTTCTGACTATGTCTAGGGTTTCATGGGTTGGAACGTTTGTGAACAACGATACAACATCGAAACTTACCAGAATGTCTTCTGGTTGTACCTTGATGGACTGGATCTTATTCACAAAATCCCGAGAGTTTTGGATATAGGAGTTGTTAAGGCCTACGAGTTCCTGCAAGGGTTTGCAGAGAAAACGTGCCAAATGATATGTAGGGCTGCCTATGTTGCTAACGATGGGCCTTAGTGGGATGTTGTTTTTGTGTATTTTTGGCAGACCGTAAAGCCTGGGTGGTAGGGATTCCTTGGGTGTAAGGACTCCGATATAATAAGGAATAAGGGAATAAGGTTCTCCGATAGGCCAGCCTTCTTTAGAAGTGTTGTTGTTTTCTTTTCTACACTTGATGTTGGGCCACGTGGGAGTTTCTTGTACGTGTTGGTGCCCTCGAGCAGGTTCATCATTTTCCTGCAGTAGTCCGTTCTGTCCATGATAACAGTAGCATTCCCTTTATTAGCTGGTAGTACTAAGATGTCCTTGTTTTTCTTCAAATTTTTAAGAGCAAGGTGTTCTTCCTTTGTGATGTTCTGCTGAGGGGGTTTTGCTTTGTGTAGAATATTGGTTATCCGTTTCCTGATGTCGTTGCTACTATCGGGGGGGAGACGGTAGATGGCAGTTTCCACCTGGCTAATGATTTCTCTGGTTGGAATGTCTGTCGGTGTGATGGCGAAATTGTGCCCTTGTGCGAGGACTGATGTTTCAGCTGCGGAGAGTGGGTAGTTGCTTAGGTTTTTTGCTGTGTGGGTTAGGATAGGTTGTTTCGCCTGCGGGCATAGTTTCCTGAATTTCTCTATTTGATTCTTGGACGTCAGGTCTGCTCAGTGGAGGGCTTGTTCGCGTGTGACACGGCGAGATCTTCTCACAGCTGTGGTTCCAAACAGTCAGACAGGCGTAGGTGAAGCTTACGGAGTTTTTGGGAATTTTGGTCCAAAAGCTTTTTGGTGACACATATTCTCTCCGTTACCAGTCTCAACGAGGCCTGGTAAAGGATAGTCTTGGCTTGTTTTGATGTAAAGCGGTTTTTTAATTGAAAACATTTCGGTACCACTTGATGGTCGCGGCACCTTTTTAGGAATGTTAACGAGCACAGCTGGATGTGCAGAGTTTTCCTGAGTTTGGAAAAGGTGTTAACAGAACCCAAAATAGCCTCTCCGTGTAGGCGTTTTATTTTAGTTTTAAGGCTTTCACGGCTCTTTATGTAATTTGAAGAGTATGTGGCTTCCGGATGGAGGCCGTGTTGAGAATCAGCGTTGTGCCGACGTTTCGCAAACGTTACAGTCTGCATCATCAGGGCTGAGAGCTCCGATACTGAAGCTCCCGTGTCTCAGGCATTCCTTATATACTTGCAGTCATCGTTCCAGATCACTGAACCAGCCAATCAGATGTTTTAATTGATCGGCCGGTCAATTAAAAAACCGGGAGGACGGTGTGCCAAATGGGATTGACGTGATATCCACCATCTGTGTTTAGATTGTCCGGATGTTTTCGAATTTCCAAGCCTTCTCGGTGTTTCCTGGAAAAATAGCTGTTCGATGGGGCCAGACTTTGGGCTTTATCGAACTGAATGGCATGACCAGGCTCCATCCAATGCTCGGCCAGGGCTGATTGTCAAATGTGGCCATATTTGATACACCGTTGATGTTCTTTGATCCGTGTACTGATCTTCCTCCCGGTTTCTCCTATGTACACTTTACCGCATGAGCAGGATATCTTGTACACTCCTGGTGCACTTAATGGTGGTCTTTGGTCTTTTGCACTCGGAACCACTTGTGCTAGCTTCTTCTGAGGTTTGAAGATGACTCGCACGTTAGGTTTCCCAAGAACCCTGCCCATGCGATCGGTTATGCCCTGAAGGTATGGAAGGGAAGTTGTTGCTATTATTTGTTCTTCATTCTCCCCTTCAGGTGCTGTTACCGTTTTCGGATTGGCTATTTTTCTTCTTAGATGTTTGATCGTTCTTTCGATGTTGCCTGGCTTGTAGCCATTATCTCCTAAAGCTTTGCGTAGGTGTTCTAGTTCATCCTCGAGAAAGTTCGGTTCGGAGATCGCTAAAGCTCTGTAGACCAGAGAGCTTATGACCGATTGTTTTTGGGAGGGGTGGTGATGGGACGTAGCGTGGAGATATCTATCCGTGTGCGTTGGCTTCCGGTAAACTTTGTGGCCCAAAGTGCCATGGTTTTTCCGTTGAACCAGTACATCCAGAAACGGAATTTGATTGTCCTGTTCTATCTCCATGGTGAATTGTATATTGGGGTGCTGGGAGTTGAGGAAGGTTAAGAAATGATTGAGGTTTTCTTTGCCGTAACTCCAAATGACGAAGGTGTCATCGACATATCGGAACCAGGTGGAGGGTTTGAGGGGTGCTTCTTGCAGAATTCTGTTCTCGAAGTTCTCCATAAAGATGTTGGCGATGATAGGGGAAATCGGGGAACCCATGGCTGCGCCCGAAGTTTGTTCATAAAACTGGGATTGGAATTGGAAATATGTAGAGTTTAGGCAATGTTCTATGAGGGCTAGTAGGTTAAGGGCAACTTTTTGGGATTTTCTGACTATGTCTAGGGTTTCATGGGTTGGAACGTTTGTGAACAACGATACAACATCGAAACTTACCAGAATGTCTTCTGGTTGTACCTTGATGGACTGGATCTTATTCACAAAATCCCGAGAGTTTTGGATATAGGAGTTGTTAAGGCCTACGAGTTCCTGCAAGGGTTTGCAGAGAAAACGTGCCAAATGATATGTAGGGCTGCCTATGTTGCTAACGATGGGCCTTAGTGGGATGTTGTTTTTGTGTATTTTTGGCAGACCGTAAAGCCTGGGTGGTAGGGATTCCTTGGGTGTAAGGACTCCGATATAATAAGGAATAAGGGAATAAGGTTCTCCGATAGGCCAGCCTTCTTTAGAAGTGTTGTTGTTTTCTTTTCTACACTTGATGTTGGGCCACGTGGGAGTTTCTTGTACGTGTTGGTGCCCTCGAGCAGGTTCATCATTTTCCTGCAGTAGTCCGTTCTGTCCATGATAACAGTAGCATTCCCTTTATTAGCTGGTAGTACTAAGATGTCCTTGTTTTTCTTCAAATTTTTAAGAGCAAGGTGTTCTTCCTTTGTGATGTTCTGCTGAGGGGGTTTTGCTTTGTGTAGAATATTGGTTATCCGTTTCCTGATGTCGTTGCTACTATCGGGGGGGAGACGGTAGATGGCAGTTTCCACCTGGCTAATGATTTCTCTGGTTGGAATGTCTGTCGGTGTGATGGCGAAATTGTGCCCTTGTGCGAGGACTGATGTTTCAGCTGCGGAGAGTGGGTAGTTGTTTAGGTTTTTTGCTGTGTGGGTTAGGATAGGTTGTTTCGCCTGCGGGCATAGTTTCCTGAATTTCTCTATTTGATTCTTGGACGTCAGGTCTGCTCAGTGGAGGGCTTGTTCGCGTGTGACACGGCGAGATCTTCTCACAGCTGTGGTTCCAAACAGTCAGACAGGCGTAGGTGAAGCTTACGGAGTTTTTGGGAATTTTGGTCCAAAAGCTTTTTGGTGACACATATTCTCTCCGTTACCAGTCTCAACGAGGCCTGGTAAAGGATAGTCTTGGCTTGTTTTGATGTAAAGGGGTTTTTTAATTGAAAACATTTCGGTACCACTTGATGGTCGCGGCACCTTTTTAGGAATGTTAACGAGCACAGTTGGATGTGCAGAGTTTTCCTGAGTTTGGAAAGGTGTTAACAGAACCCAAAATAGCCTCTCCGTGTAGGCGTTTTATTTTAGTTTTAAGGCTTTCAGGGCTCTTCATGTAATTTGAAGAGTATGTGGCTTCCGGATGGAGGCCGTGTTGAGAATCAGCGGTGTGCCGACGTTTCGCAAGCGTTACAGTCTGCATCATCAGGGCTGAGAGCTCCGATACTGAAGCTCCCGTGTCTCAGGAATTCCTTATATAGTTGCAGTCATCGTTCCAGATCACTGCATCAGCCAATCAGATGTTTTAATTGACCGGCCGGTCAATTAAAAAATCCATACCCTCAGGGCATAACTGATCGCATAGGCAGGGTCCTTGGGAAACATAACGTGCGAGTCATCTTCAAACCTCAGAAGAAGCTAGCACAAGTGGTTCGGAGTGCAAAAGACCAAAGACCACCATTAAGTGCACCAGGAGTGTACAAGATACCCTGCTCATGCGGTAAAGTGTACATAGGGGAAACCGGGAAGATGATCAGTACACGGATCAAAGAACATCAACGGTGTATCAAATATGGCCACATTGGACAATCAGCCCTGGCCGACTATTGGATGGAGACTGGTCATGCCATTCAGTTCGATAAAGGCCAAAGTCTGGCCCCATCGAACAGCTATTTTTCCAGGAAACACCGAGAAGGCTTGGAAATTGGAAAACATCAGGACAATCTAAACAGAGATGGTGGATATCACGTCAATCCCATTTGGCACACCGTCCTCCCGGTTTTTTAATTGACCGGCCGATCGATTAAAACATCTGATTGGCTGGTGCAGTGATCTGGAACGATGACTGCAACTATATAAGGAATGCCTGAGACACGGGAGCTTGAGTATCGGAGCTCTCAGCCCTGATGATGCAGACTGTAACGTTTGCGAAACGTCGGCACAACGCTGATTCTCAACACGGCCTCCATCCGGAAGCCACATACTCTTCAAATTACAATAATTCATTTGTTCCTTTGATTGTTTTGTAAAACTGCGATCAACTTTTGACGAAGAACGGTTCCATGGACCAATTTGAAAACTAACAGGGCTATTGGGAATACATCGAGCTGAAAAAAATGCGGCAATATTAGTCTTTGCATCGATATTTGTAACGTAGCGGTAGAATTACTGAAAATTTAGAAAAAAGTCATTTATTGTCCTTTACCGAATAAAGGTTAAGGGTGAAGAAAACATTCACAAAAGTCAACTAGAGGGGCTGGCAGGGAATTTTTCAACTTTTCAAAGCTGCCCTTTAATTCCCGTTGCGATAATCAGTTGCTGAGATATCGATAATCAAAGACAAAGGGATCTTTTTTCATTCAGTCGGATATTTCAGCAAAAAAATTGACGTAGAGATATAATCCAAAGTTAAAGCTGAATAAGCAAGGTAACCGACCTATACATTGAGTTAACTGAAATAAAATTCTTAGTCCGTGGACCCCTGAAAAAAAAAACAAATTTGGAATCCTTTCTCCCGCTATGTCTTAAGATTGCGCGATAACCGTAGATTACAATTGTTTTGCCAAAAGATCTTGAAACTCTAAACTTGAAGCTTCAAAAGTCTTTTTTCATCTCGATCCGACCTATTTTTTACAAAGATGTAGCGCTTAAAAAAACGCTAAAAAATGAAGAAATGTTCTGTTCCTGTAATTTTTGGAGTTGTATATAAAAAGTATGGTTGAAAAAACGAACTTTTTCAAAGACTCGTCTCTTTTTTAAAATTATTTTTAAGTTTTCCCTCACACTTGACTGCTTATGCTAAGGCAATTAAGGGGTTAGGTCACAGTAGCGGGCATGAAATCATGTGCGAATTTAACATTTTTTTTCGTATGAAAAAGTGATTCGCTCATAACATTAATTACACATCTATTTAGTATGAATATCAAGCGGTTAGAATTTTTTTTTCCGATGTACAAAACGGCCTACTACTAATATTTTCTTTTGTTATCCTTTTTTCAATTAGCGTGACAAATGACCAACGATTTTCACTCGATTTACTTCAAATTTAAAAGTTATGTTCCTCATTGCATTTCGCAGAGAAGTGCGTACGGAATTTCTGATTAATCGAAAACTTTTCATTTTATGAGAATTTCTGATTATTCGAAAACTTTTCATTTTATACGAGCAGTTTTGTATGAAATTTTCCACTGATAATTCATTTCTTAAGTTCAAATACCTACAACTTTTCAATAAGACAATATTTTTTACATTCCGTACGTACTTCTCTAGGTATTCTAATGTAGATTGACGAGAATTTTTGTTTTTCGTTCTATGTGGAAAATTGTGGATGCTAAATGTCGCGCCGCGAAGCGCCTAAAAAAAGATAACCAAAGAAAATATTAGTAGTCGGCCATTTTGTACATCGAAACAAAAAAAAATTGAACAGCTTGATATTCATACTCAATAGATGTGTAATTCATTTTATGAGTGAATCACTTGTACATATGAAAAAAAAATTGCTAAATTCGCACATGATTTTATACCCGTTACTGTGGCCCAACCCCTTAACGAAAATATTTTACTCTTAGTTCCACGATTAAATTTACGATAGTTCTACTAAGTACGTTCCGCGGAGAGGATATGAGGTTGAAGATTGCATCGTTGGAACGCAATAAAAATTAATATTTGCGAATTCCTTTTTTATATTGTGGCAACCTTTGCTGACAACAATACTCCAACCATTTTTCAAGATATCTATTCATTAAGCGATCTATAATATAAATAATGTAAAGAATGAGTATTTTCGATGACACCAAAAATATGGAAAATAAAATATAAACAAGATCTTTGTTGCGTTCCAACGATACAAACTTCAATGGCATGGAGAGGGTTGACTGAAAACCGGTAGTGCTATAGCGACACGTGCACCGCCATTTTCTATTACTTTGACAAATAAACTTTTAGACATACTTTAATATATACCCAATAAAGGGTAAAAGTTATTTTAACTGTGTATTTCATTGCTTTCTTCAGAAAAAATTTCAACGCTGATGGTCGGAAATGGGCAGTGTCAGTGGTATCCTCCTTTCTTTACACACTTCGTCACTTCGGCCTGGACGAATTTGAAATAAAATGCTCGCTTCCCCAAAATTTAATGTTTTCAATCATTTTTGACAACTCAAATTTGGACTTTCCGAGTTGCTAATGATGGTAGGATAGTGACATCTTACCATCCTCTGAAATAAATTTGAACAAATACCTCGAGCATTATTAAGATACACCTTGTCCACGGCTTGCCCCACAAAGATATGCGTACAGTGCTGATAAATTAGACGCCGAAGGTACAGCCTGGACAGTGTCTTAATCTCCTCGAAGACCTTCATCGGCAATATTTTGTACGTCGTCCTCCATTATCGGGCAACGGAGAAAAAGTCTGCGTTGCGCTAGTTACGGCCTTGCTCGAGCGATAGAGAACATATTTTCCCATGGTCTTTCGCAAGGCCCACTCGGTTCCCACTCGGAGCCCATGATGAATGGAGTTTTCGGTGGAAAATCTATGACACCCTGTCGTATCATAGCAGCCTGGAATTTGAGGCCGCATGCTATGACTCGGAGAAACACTTTACCCTCGGCGAGTTGAGGCTCAGGTTTTTTCAGCACCTTACACCCTTGATATCCCCAAAGGTGTTGAGTACGATAGTACGCACGTACCTTCACTTCCGATGTTTTCGCCTCGCCGTTCTCATTCTGCCTCTCGCTGTCGCCATTTTCCCGGATCTTCTCCTTGTAATCGGCCGCAGCGGTTTTCTTGTCGATTATGTTTTTGTCGGAATTTCTCGTCGGAGCCCACGACCACCGCGCACCTTTCGTTCTTGTTAGTCGAAAAAACTCACGACAGGGCGATGAAAAAAAAAATGTCCCTCTATCACACACTATGTGATCACAATATATTTTATACACATGTGATCACAAACATATTTTATACACATCGTATGAACTATATACTTCGAACGTATTTTCGAGGTTATAGCTCCTGTTTCCGACCTGCCAAAAAACAAACTGTTCCGGAAGGAGGCGAGCGTGGTCGGTAAGAAGATCGATGCGAGCTGCGCGCCGCCAGGAAGAAAACACATTAACTAAATTCATCGGTCTGGTAGACAATATTTTGAGCTTTGTTCGTACATTTATATAAAAATTTCAATATGCTTTTTCTTCACCATTTGTTCATGAAAACAGGTGAAACAAAGCTTAAAATGTGCGCTTTTTCACTGTCGAGAGCATGGTTCTCGCCAAATTACCGAAAACGCAACGCAATGGTTAATAATTCACAGTTTTTCGCATGGTAACCACAAACTGTACATTTTTTTTTGACATTTTGGAAAATTTGGGAAACCATGCTCTCGGAGCAAGCGTCCTGAATGCACACAACAAATTTCATTCTGATTGGTCGTTCCGTTTGGGAGAATTCCCATTTCAAAATTTCGATGCGGTCGGAGGCGTGTGGCACATGGTCTTAAACCGGTCCTACGGGGATAAATGGACTTTATTACACCTCAATTTCTTCGTATTTTCAAAAGAAAATGTGGCGTTCTTACCTGATTTTAAATCTGATTTAATTAACATTCCATTAGTAAACAATCCATTTAAAGACTGCAAAACGCCAAAAGCCAGCAAAAACCGCATTTTTTGCATAAAAATTGCAGTGCGACCGGACCCCAGTCATGAGTTTGTTTGGGTTGAATAAAAATTAAAAGAAAATCATACAAAAGGAATTGCAGTTACTAATTGCCGTAAGGAACTTAAAAAATTGTCCTGTATTGTTTTCTTGTACAACGCACGGTGGCAAATGTCTTAAGTAACAATGTTTTTATTCTTGAATACATGTTTTACTGAGGTCAATACGATGGTAAATTATTTATAGTCAAAGAACAATCCTTTGCGATCTGTTTGTATGAAGAGGAGGTACCTGACTAAATTTTCCAAAAAATCGATTTTTTTCTTGTAGTGTATAGTTCAAAGAATACTGTGTATGAATTTCATGTAGACATTCAGAATATTGAAGAAGTTGAGGGTTATTCTGCGAAAGGCGGCAGAACGTCGAGCGCGCGGTCGGTTAGGTCTGCAGCTGTCGCGCTGGGGCCTTTTGTTATAGCGAGCAGGTATACAAGGGTAGGATAACTCCGGGGGCCTGGGGTTGTTTCGAAGCGTCAGTCTATCGTTTATCCTACAGGAGTGAATAGTATTTTCTATTCTGTGTATCGTTAGTGAAATCGATCAAATGAACCGTAAAGACCAGCGAAATAAAATCTCCAGATTGGATAGAGCGACGTTCAAGATCCATAAAGACAATCCTCCGAAAAAAAACGTCCGTTGAATCGCCATGAATGTGAAAAAGATGACAGTAAGGTAAGGTAAAAAATATCAATATTCTGCGAGTAATTTTTCTGATAAACTTCGAAAAAGCATTGATGTACACTTTTGAAAAATCGATTTTAATTTCTTTTTTAATGTTTAAAGTACGAAGAATATTGTGTGAACATTTCATGTTGAAATTCCGCAGTCGCCAAAACTATACGGATAATAGATCGTGCAGCGGCCCAACGGCCGAGCGCGTCATTTCTTTACCCACTTTTCAAAAGTGATTATCTCGAAACATATTTTTCGAAATCGGTGCCAGATGTATCTCGAAAACGGCTTGGCCGATTTTGTCCAAATTTGGATACAATATTCTTCGACAGTTTTTCTCGTTCGTTACGTAGGGGTTTTTCATTTGATTGAACCATTGCTTTTTTATGCAACCAAAAACGTCGGAAATTGCGAACAAAAAACGAATGTTAAATTAAAACGGTCGCCATTACGTCAAAAATGAAAATTTCAAACAAGAAAATCCTACGAGGCAAGCTCCTTTGTATATTATATTTCAAGAAAACGTTGCGTTTTCATGTTTCAGATCAACCGGAATCCTTGGCACCACAAGCCATGTCAACGGACAACACGTCTGACGCTGAGCACACCAACAGCGCTTCTAATGAACGAATTTATTTTTAAAAATTCCTACACATACCTCAATGTGCATATTTTCCAATAAAAAAACCTGGATCCAATGAAAAAATTAGTTTTTGAGATAAAAATTCCCGAAGTTTACCTGTTTTTCTCGCCGTTCACTCAGGTACCTCGCCTTAAAACTCGCAATCAGCGAATCAGTAATGCAGTTATTCTGGCGATGACATATTTGAATGGAAATAGAAAGAAAATCACACGAAAGAAATTGCAATTACTCGTTGAGGCAAGAAATGTTAAAAATTGTCCAATGGTTATTTTTCGATTTGAGAAAAACACCGTAATAACAATATAAAATCGAAGCGATATCGATTGCTTCAATGTTTTAAACATAAAATATCTCTGTCCTCTTGTCAATCTCATGGCTGGTTTGTCTCGAAAATTCGATTTTAACAATTCTCAACTTGTTCGAATATTGTGTGTATATTATCGTATTTTCTGGTACAGTAGAACCTCGCTTGTCCGACCTTCGATTAACCGATGTTCCGCATTATCCGAATAACCTTACTCATCCGAGTCCTCCGCATTATGCGAGGTGTGTATCCTCGGATAATACGCAGCATCTCGGATAAAACGGAAGAATCTGCTATGCCTATGGGTGGAGTAGTCCTATATTGCTACTGTTGTCCGTATCATCCGAGATTTCACTCATCCGAGGTACCCTCTCCCAACATTACCTCAGATAAGCGAGATTGAGTTGGCAGCCTGACGGATTGCCAATGCTTGCGGTCCTGGTTTGATCCCCACTGAATCTATTTTTTTCTTCATTTTATATTAAAAGAAATTCAAACTTCCTATCGCTTTAGCTACTCTCGCCTGTTCAGGTATTATTTATGATATTCAATTCATAAATATTTAATATTAAAAAAATACATTGCTACCGGGGATCGAACCCGCATCGTCCGTACTCAAAGCCCACACGCTGATATCTCAGCCGCGAGGCTCTTGTAAGGGGGCGTACATAAATTATGTAACGCCAAGTTTCCCAATTTTTTACCCCCCGCCCCCGACCCGTAAGAGAACCGTAACGCCTGCCCTGTACCACCATCCCTCTCTCCATTCCGTTACGTAACGGGTGCTTTGTCATCAATAATTACGATTTTTTTCTAAGAAATAACTAATTATGAAAGGATCGGCTTTATGAGTATAAAGCCGATCCTTTCATAATTAGTTATTTGAGTTATTAAATTAGTTATTAAATTAGTAGAATTAGTTATTACATGAATATTTTATGAAGTATACATTCATCTAGATTTATATAAATTTTGATGATTTTTTAAAATTCACCCTGATTGGGCAGTGAAAAAAAAAAATTCATTGACCTATCGATATCTTTATGAAAGGTTATCTGTAAATAAAAAGTCAACAATTTATCGATATCTATACAAATGTAGATATCGTTATGTGTAGCCGTTTTTTTATTTTGTTTTTTTTTACAAAATGCTGACAGTTTGGATATTTTTTATATTTTTAAGGCGCTTTTTTATACTCAAGCAATCGTTAAAAATAGTAACCAACAAAATTTAAAAAAATCGGCTACGTACAACCTTAGACATTGCCATTACAAAAATGTTTTTAAAAAATTGAAAATCGGTTGATAAGTTTTTGAGTATTGAGTATTCGCTGAGACAAGGTCGAAAAAAGTAGTTTCGAGAAAATCGCGAACAAAGTGTTCGTTCTGTTTTTCTTGATATAAAGTTATGTTTTTTCGAGAATATTGATACTTACATTGAAGTATCAAGTCGCAGGCGATATGACGGTTTTTCATCTTTATTATATTTCTCAAAGTAATAAGAGCCTGCACTTCATCTATTCTGAACGATCAGTTTAAACATTTTTTAACTTCAACATGCAGAAATGTCGTTATTTCTGACAGTTCTAAAATCGTGACGTAACGCATACCTCGACCCCCCCTCCCCACGTAGACCATAACGCCATTCCGAACCCGCCCGAAATTGCGTTACGTAATTTGCCTACGGCCCCTCACTGCATAGTTGCCTCATACTGAGAAAACAGTTTATTTATAGTAAAGAAATACATTTAGTTGGCACTTTTATTCAAATATTCATTAACTGTTATATAATTTGTTAGTCGTTAATAAATATTGGTGTTCTCATGACAAAATTTTACAGCCATAGTATTTCTTTGAATATAATTATTTATTTGATCACTTTTATCTCTCTTAACTCAGTAGATGTTTATGGCAATCGAATAACGAGTTGAAGTTGTGATATAATAATATAGTTCAAAAGAGTAGAGAGTTCACGATTAATATATTTAGATTTGGAGCTGTTAACGTATAGTTGCCACGACTATCTTGGATTCAATGCAAATGAACATGTCACAACAATTAACTGATCTTCATTCGAAACGACTATTTCGGCCGCATTCGAGCCAAGAGTCACACAGTTGACGCGACAACTTCTCTATTTAACACCAATAAGGATTTATTAACCACTAATGAATCTATTTAGGATGTTGGCCCAGTAGTTCTTTGAGATAACAGTCGTACACTTGTTACAAAATGAATATTTGGTAATAATTAAAAAATCTTTAGGCACATCCAATATAGCCCTGTCAATAGTTAGCAAATAACTGTTATAAAATCGACGACTCGTCTCAAATAATGATTTGTTAATAGTTAACATATCTGTACTTAAGATAAGTATCGTACATTTGGCAAGACCATTTGCTTTGTACGCTACCCTTTGTCGCACAAGGTCTTTCGTGCACAGCCGCGACGTAGATACGATTGAGGTACACTGGATACTGTGTGACCGCATGTCCACTTACTTAGAGGACATCAGTTTGTGACCGTGAAAACGTGAATTTATTCTTTGCGCCGATGCATCAATTAACGATTTACTTGTTTTGTGCGATCTGCCAAATCTTTAGAAAACTTTCTAATATATATATATATATATAGAATATTAAATTATGCATTAGAAGTAGCAAGGAACAACTCTCATTTTCTATGAGAGCTGTTCCTTGTAATGCCTACTAGCACTATAGCGCTACATCGATTCAACTGCACATTCATCTGCCGGCAATCAATGAATGACTTTGTCATAATCTTAATTTGGTAACTATACCCGAATTCTGTTTTGTGCGAATATAAAATAACGTTTACCCAACTATCCTTTACATCTGGGACAACTTTTCCATTGTTCTCATTGAATAAACGCCTCAGTTATACGAAACAAGTATTTATAATGTATCAATACGAAGCATTGGATTAGACCGACTGTATATCTATTAGTTGTTAAGAATGCGTATGTTCCATTGAAGTACCCATTTCTTAACTATTACCAAATCTTTATTTGTGACAATTCAGAGGCTCAAATGAATGATTCTTTAACTGTAAGAAGGTATTTATTTCGCCATATCCGACTTTACCATTTGTTAATAGTTAACAAATACTGGTACATAGAAATATATTGTTTTCTCAGTGTAAGTATACACACTTATCCAATGTGAAATGCGTTGAAAAAAAATGCCGAAACGATCGAGAAAGGCTCACAGAGAACTTTAAGTCTTTCTCGTTCGGCATTTTTTTTCAACACATTTCACATTGGATAAGTGTGTTTCAGCATTTCTTTCAACACGTTTCACATTGGATAATTATGTATACCTAAGGCAGCTTTGCAGTCACAAAAGCCTTGCAGCTGAGATGTCGGCATGCGGGCTGAGTACGGACGACGCGTTTTTCTTAATATTTAACGTATACGAATTAAATATCATAAATAATGCCTGAACGGGCCAGAGGAGCTGAAGCGAGAGGAAGTTAGAATTGTTTTTAATATAAAATGAATTCTTAAAAATCGATTTACCGGAGTCCAATCCCGGACTGCAAGCATTGTTAATCCATCAGGCAGCCACTCAACCACAGCGCTCATTGAGGATAGAGAAAAATGTATGATACGCACTCATCTATAATGTTTAATGTTGAAAAAAACCACCGAAACGACTGCAGCTTTTGAATCTTCCACTGTCGTTTCGGCGTTTTATTTTTCATCGTATTTGTCGTTAATTTTTTAAACCGCGTTATCGGCATAAACAGGCAACCGAGAGAAAACAATGATCTCGATAGATGTTTTTCACTTCGAAATTCATTTAATGCATATTCTAATCCGCAGTACGCCCACACAAATATGTCGAGCTCGATGGGACGGAAAACCTCGCGCTGTTCGCCTGTCGAGTAAGCACGATATGCGAGGGGCGGAGACTTTTCCCCCACCGAGCTACTCGTTCGTGTTCACGCTGACTGCGATTCCGACGTGAGCGGTGATCATGACTCGCGCGGCTAGAAGGAAATCTGTACCCTCGACAGAGGCGATCATCGAAAAATTATATTCCCGAATTCGCCGCCGTGATTTATCGCCATTCCCGAAGCACACCAAAAACGGGAGCCCTGTACATCTCCCTACTCATCTCTGACTTTCCCATTACATAGTTCGGGCTCTTTTACTAGGTGCGCAACTAAATTTCTGGGTTGCTTTGACCAATAAAAGTTCTAAAATTTCAAGACAATAACAACAAATGGTTCATTCGAAGTATTGACCCTCGCTATTTACACATTTTTGCCATCTCTCTCTCAATACATAAATACCGCGATGATAAAAAGACACGTCTTTGGACTGAAACCACTCGTCCAACCAATTTTGTACTGCATCGTAATTGGCCAAGTGTAGCCCACCCAAGCCATGCGCCATCGACCGGAACAAGTGATAGTCTGAAGGGGACAGGTCTGGCGAATACGGCGGGTACGGTAGCAGATCCCATTTCAGTCTTGTTATGGTGTCCTGGACGATGGAACTGCGATGGAACGGAGCGTTGTCGTGCCGTAATATCACTCGTTCGTGTCTCGTGTCCCATTTTGGCCGTTTTTCGAGCAATGCGTGGTTCAAATTGATTAGTTGTTGTCGGTTGCGATGCCCATTAACAGCTTCGCCCGGTTTCAGCAGCTCATAGTACACGATTCCTTTCTGGTCCCACCAAACGCAGAGCATTGTCTTTTTTCCGACGCGATTTGGCCGCGCCGTCGATGTTGATGCTTCACCAAGTGAAAGCCACGATTTTCTGCGTTTGGGATTCTAGAAATATATCCATTTCTCATCGCCAGTAACAATTCGATGCAGGAAACTCATTCTGTTCTGCAACAAAAGCAAAATTTCGGAAGTGGCACTCCGATTTTCCATTTGTCTCTCAATCAACTCATGCGGCACCCACTTTCCTTCTTTATGAAGTTTTCCCATGGCGTGCAAACGTTTCTAAATACATTGCCGAGTCACATTTAATGCCGCGGCAAGTTGATCTTCTGTTTGAGTGTCATCTTCATCCAATAACGCTTGGAGATCGGCGTCCGCAAATGTTTGCAGTCTTCCCGAGCGCTCGTTGTCCCCAGTCTCAAAATCGCCACTTCTGAACCGCTTGAACCAATCGTCACACGTTATTTTTTATGGTATATGTTCGCCGTAGGCCTCCTCAAGTAACCGAAGTGCCTCAGTTGCTGTTTTTTTTACGTTGAAGCAGAAAAGCAATGCTTCCCGCAAATGCTGTTTATTTGGCACAAACTCTGACATTTTCGAGGTTAGAAAAAAGGTCGTTGTTTTGCGATACTTGTTTATATTACGACTGGGTATACTTAACAGATGTCCACGCTATAAAGACACCCAATTTCAGACCTGTATGCCGACTACATGTGTCGCTAGCGCATGTGTGAAACCCGGGAACTTGGTTACGCACCTAGTATGTAGCCTCCATGCTCGATACATTGAGCGACACGACGCTTGGTCGAGTTCCGCCCACCAACATAAATCAAAACGAAAAAAAAACAAAGTACAAGTGGAGAAAGGCCCTTAACGCAAACGTACGGTAGCTCCTCGGCATATTCACGTAAGCAAACGTGGCAGTAGCTTATCGTGTAACGCAATTAAAAAAAACACGTCACAAAATATATGTATTTCACTACCGCTGAAAAGTTTGGATACGCCAGTCGATATTTCTTGCTGCACTAACAGTTAGATAGCCTCGTCAAAAAAAAAGAAAACCAAATTCAACGAACGGCGTTTTTAATGAAACAAACTCAATGTTGTTTTGCTTTTTTCAAATATTTTTTATGATTTTTTTTCGACCTGGTACGCACGTTGTACGTGACTGTTTTTCGGCTATTTTTCGACCATCGAGAATTGGATGTACAGCTTATGGAAAGTTTTGTTGTCATTTTTATTCATGATAAACTTGAAAGGGGTAGCAGAAACTCCATTTTCGTCTCGTAGAAAGTTTTATACGAATTTTTTTACAGTTCTTCCATTTTTTGCTGAAAAAGACAAATTCTGAAAAATGCTACGCAACTCAAGATCTATAGGGTTTAAGAGGAACTGTCAAAGATGTCAAAAGTTATCTAAGTTTCCACGAAATCAGTCAAAACGTTGTTTTTTTCTAAAAGAACACTTAGATCTTTAACATTTATTGTTTGTAACATGTAACATGTATTTATACAAGTAAACTATAGTCATAAAATAGCCCCAAAAAACTTTAACAAGTAAAATAACGCCAAAAACAAAAAATGCCCTCGAAAAAATTATCGGTTGTTTCACTATCTATAAAATTCTAATTGTCCTCGAAATATTTGTGATTTTTTTATAAATAAAGTTTTATTTAGATTATTACTTTTTTAATTCAAACATATAAAATAAGTAAAATAACTTATTATGAAAAAACCAAGCAAATTTACTAGAAACGTAGACAAAATTGCGAAACCCTAGAAATACTATTGTTTCTGAATGTTTTGTTTCTTAAAATCATATTACTATTGTAATGACAAGTTCGAATCACGATTATATGAAAGTATAACGTATGCATCATGTTAAAAATATTGACTATCGCGAAAAGCTCGTCATATATATGTTTAGCATAAAAAAGGAAAGACGTTCCTAGGCATCTCGTTGTTTGTTTTTGCATGCCTTTCATTCGTCTCAGACTCCTTGACGCGTGTGTATCGTTCCTGATTATCTCCAAATATAATTCGTTTGTTCACCGTTTTCCCTCGTGTAAACCGATTTATTCCTGGCTACCTTCAATAGGTTATGGGCCCAGTGGCATCGGGTGGTGAATATTTCCGTGTTTTGAGATTTATTACGACAACGACTTAAAACCGTAAAACGCGTACCGATATAATATCCCGCCTCGTGCAAAAGTGAGAAACCACAGTTAGAGACGATGGAAAACGAACTCGTGAAAATAGCGCATATGAAGGGGTCTGAAAATTGGGCTTCCTGGAAATTTCAAGTTCGTGTTACACTGAATGCTAGCGGTGCCTGGAAAGTAGTGAACGGAGAGATAGCGAAACCCGTGACACAGGCTGGTGCGAGCGCAGCGGCTGAGGCGATTTACGAGACGAAACTCGCCGAGTGGGAAAAAGCCAACCGCATCGGGCAAAAGGTAATCGGCACGACCGTTGGACCTCAGGCACTCTTACACATAATCAATCTGGAAAGCGCCGCGAAGATGTGGACAAAATTGAAGTCAGTTTATGAGCTTAAATTTAAAGCAAGCGTCCACATGCTTCAACAGATGTGGTACAGCGCTACAATGGGATCCGGAGACACTATCTCGTCGCTTATGGCAAAATTTGAGGATATTGCGCATAAACTCGATGTCATGGGCGAAAAAGTATCAGTAGTAGAGCTAGGCCGGTTCTAACCCGTGGATCTCAGGGGGGAGCGGGGCGGGGGAGTCGAGCGCGGGGAAGCCGGGGTATGCATGGCGGGGCGGGGAGGTCGAGCGCGGGGAAGCCGGGGTATGCATGGCGGGGGGGGGGGGGGATCCTGCACGCGGCAGCCGATTGAGCGGTAGTGGCGGCGGGGGAGGGGGAGGGGGGTGTTAGAGAGTGGGCAGGCTAGTTTTTGGTGACGCTGTCTTCCAGGCGATAGCTGGACCCGCGGGCGAGAGGGGGAAGCCGCTGTCGACTCTGTGGGGGAGGAGGCATCATAGAGTTGCGTTTCCTCGAAAACCCATAAAATCTGATAATTTATTATGAACATTATAGATGTAAGCGGAGCATTTTTGTCTAGACTATTCACAGGAGTTTATATATATGAAAAAAAACTTAGCCAAATGTGTGCATGTGCGTGTGTGTGTGTGTGTGTGTGTGTGTGTGTGTGTGTGTGTGTGTGTGTGTGTGTGTGTGTGTGTGTGTGTGTGTGTGTGTGTGTGTGTGTGTGTGTGTGTGTGTGCGTGCGTGCGTGTGTGTGTGTGTGTGTGTGCGTGTGTGTGTGCGTGCGTGCGTGCGTGTGGGGGGACTCCCATCTATGGCTAGGAAAATTCTCGGGAGTGAGATAACGATAGTTCCCATATGAAGGGTGGCCCTTCAAAGCCCATAAAATGCTTTATTTATTGCATGCAGCTGCAGCGTTATTCCAAAACAAGTTTCAATCCGTCGAGGTTTCATTCCACAACATCACGTCAAGATGTTCAGATGTGCGAGTATGTACGCAGTGCATCCGGCCAAGCACCCCCTGGACTTGACCAAAAACGAGCTCGAACAAGTTCCAAAGGTCTTGCTCCTAAAGTATTGGGGTAACTTTATTGGTTTACTGTGGGATCGTTTGCCAAAGCATCATCGGAATGATAGTGAAGTGATATCGGATCTTTCATGCATGGAGCATTATAATACGCCACAGATGAAGGATCACATTGATGGTCCCCCACCCCAACGTCGGGACTGTGGAAAGTGTTGCGAGGGGGGAAATGCTCTACGTGCGGGGTTCTTCGAACGGGTTTGAACCTGTTAAACATGCCTATGATTGGATAAGTGGGGAGAAGTTCTTAAAATCTGAGTGGAGGGGCTACGAGGGAGCTTATGATTTCATGGACCAAGCTCAGACTGCACTATTCCACCGCACCATCAACTTCTCCGAAAAGAACTTTGAAAAAGAGTGAAAATGGATCTCTCAAATATCAACAAAGTCAGCCTGATGGCGGAATTCCTCCCAACGAAGAAGCTGTCAGAACTCCACGTCCATGCGGATCATTAAATCACGGACATGAGAGCTGTACAGACCCAGTTTGGAAAACGCTACATCGTGGACGTTGCAAATGAGTTTGCCGTCTTCTTGCCAGCGCGGCTGGTAAAGGCCTTCGATCAAGATGTGAAAATGTTCGAGAGTATGCTGCAACTGGCACGCAATGGTCAACTCTACATGAAGTACATTGGTGGAAAATACAATAGCGTCGAGTTCCGTCGAGTCTGAGTATGGTGGAAAACAATGCTCGTGAAGGCCCGGCGGAAACAACGAGTTCAACAGCAGCCAGCATCATCACCATCGTAGAGTGCAAGGACTGTTTGCATCACAGTCATCATGGTAGAGTTTTCAACGCTTAGTGCTATGTAAAAGTGTAAAAAAAAAACTTTTTCATCGAATATAATGTAAGAAAAAAAAAAGAAAAAAAAATGACAAACTGTATTCACCGTAGACATAGGAAATAAATGGAGAGAACGATATTTGTTCAAAATGTTTTTATTCATTAAAAAAAAAACCCTCGCTCACACAACGCTTCGTATACACTCAACCAGCTTTTCAGTGATTTTACATTTGCATGGGCGCAATTGTATTTCGTGTTGGAGGAATGATGCGGGCATTTGGATTTCGTGATTTTCGGCAACTTCTGCAGCGATGGACAGTCCAGAGTCTCCAGATCGATGACTTTTGTTGCTGAATCCGTGAATCTCGATAGCCATGAGCACTTCTCGAATCCCTTGACATAGATGGTAGGAGCTCCTTGCAAGATTCCTCGAATTGTCGTTCTAGCTGCCTCGTACGGTATGCCGCTGTGTTCCCATCGTATTCCATGGAAATTGCGTTCCAACCACTTGTTTGTCATTTTGTACTTGGCCGGTAGAGAGTCCCATGCAAATGGTGCGTCGAAGGTGAGCGTCAGCGGTTCAGCATCCTTGTCGTGGAGTTTGATGATGGACATCTCCTTCAGGACAAATTTGTTCGTGGGTCTCTTGAAGCCCTGTACATCGACGATAAGCTCCATGTTGACTGATGCGGGTGTGAATCATCAGCATGATTTTATACCAATTTTTTAACCCCACCGCTGATTGGATTGTACTCGACAATGCGATCATGGAGGATCATGCAGTAAGCTGAAGTTTGTGGCGGAATATTATTTTTCAATTCGAACTCAAGACTCACGTCAACAGGGCCGGACTTGAGAGAATCGTATTGTTTTGAGCAGTCAATGACAACGAGGGGGGCTTTTTCTAAAAATTCAATCCTGCTCAGCCATGGTTCAGCCTCTTTGTTGTAATAGGTCGGTTGAAAGTTTGCGTACATCTCGTAGAGTAGATCATATTGATTTTGGTCAATGTTCAAATTCAAATTGCCATATGGATAGCATTGTGAGTTGAGGTAAAGTTTGACATCGCTCAGGTTACAATGATCAAAGTGGCTCGCATTTTGTTGTTTCTTATTTTTCCGTCCCGTCTGCAGCGCGAGTATGACATAACGCGGCTTCTCCAGTTGATTCGAAGTTTTCACAGACCACACGTGCTTAGAGGTGGCAGGCAGCAATGGATATTCATACAGTTCCCATGTTTTGCTGAATCAGCTGAATTTTTCGCTGATCCGAGACTGTTACATACGGTACGAACCATTCTATTTTATGCAATACGAGTTTGTAGTCTTCGGCGGCCGTTTGTACAATGGCATTATCATCGGTCTTTGATCTCGTGAGAATCAACTCATGCTTGGCATTCACGACAATTTTACGATAATCTTCGGCAAAGCCGAGGAGCATGCTGAGCGGTATACACACATCAAAGTTTCCCGATACATCTACAATCTGCTTGGTCTCTTCGACGTCGAGCCATCCAGTGTTCTCGAGCATAGAGCTCTTGGCCGGTGAGAGAGACGAATATCCCTTAATTACACTCGTAATGCCAACATTCTTATTACGATCGATTTCTATGGCATTCAATTCATATCGCACTTCCTCAAACAAATGACAAATGGCATTGTTGACGAGACTTGTAGCAGCGGTTGGCATCCCATCACTCTTGGATAATTTCCCAAATATGTGTAGGGAACTCTTGCTTGGCACGATGGAGAGGTCTTGATGTTGGATGGCAATACGGATTTCATCGCTGTTATTGAAGTTTGAAGATGCATATGGCTGATGAGCGTGAATCTCGCAATGGATGATGGATTCATCAAAGACCACGGGTGTCTGAATGTCTGCGATTTCTTCTTCCATTTCACGCAGCAGATGCACAGAGCACAGACTAAATAATTTTTTACACGCTTTCGCCACGCACTTTGAGACCCAAACTCTTCAAGAGTAGCACGTTTTGAGGTGTTAGCACTTTGGGCGCTGGCCGACGACTGATCGTTTTTATCCATGGTTGCTTATTGTTATTGGAAGATCTATTGAAAACTATACCCATCACGACTTTATATGCAGGCGTATGGTAATTACTTCACCGCGGAAATTTACCAAATCACCGTCCTGATCCACTATGCGAAGCTGTATCGTATCAATCGTTCGACTTGTGATCGGCAGATAAATTACATGTGAGGGAAGTTCAATGATCTTATAGCCCGGTGGCACAGATGGAAAGAATTCATGAATTGTGTGTACTTTTTGTCCGTTAATATAGGCACCAGCGGTAATGTTGCACTCAACGCGTAGGGCATTCACTTTGAGAATGGCTACAGGAAGGTCAGATTCATGTATTTTATTGGCTTCCAATTTGCGTGCGGTGAAGCCTAGTAGATGTCCAATAGAATCTGTCGGCTCAAAATTTACATCATGATCACACTCGATCTCACTGCGTAGCGTATTATTATTGGGTTGAATGCTGATGCTGATGTTTTTACGCGAGAGCTCTGCTTGTACAAACGTCTCGATATCCTCTATTTCATAACTACCCGTAGGTATCGTCAACACCTCTTCTCCCACGTAAAGTTTATCGTGACCATCGTCGATATTGGGAATAGAGTTGAAAGTCAACAATTCCACGAGACCGAGAGTATAATTTTTGTGTGGCGAGAGTTCGATGGGGGGAAAGTATTGCACCTCGAGTATGGACGATGAGCCAGATATGGTCAATGTTAAACTTTCATCCATGATGCTGGTAAATTAACAACTGAATTCTCCACGTCATTTCCCCCCTATATATAGTGTATATTTGTCTTTGTGCTGTAATTGTCGACAAAGAAATTTGAGACACAAATGTCCACATTCAATCGTATCATACCCCTGATATCCAGTATAATTATAATTTACGCTACCAACATGAAAATATCTCATGAGTTCGGATGGTGGTGGAAGGTTGCCGAAACTATCAAAGTACATGACTTTCCATCCAGTCTTTTTGTAAGCGACCCAGTGTGTTCCAGGACCGATATTTTCATCCAAATTTACGATTGCTGCTTCACATTTAAGGGGCCCGCTCGCTGGCAATGTATCGCGCATGTAAACTCCACGAAAATGTGGAATTTTTAGGATTTTCGCATACTTGAGAAGATCGATGTCGGTGAGAGGTCGGTGAGGTAGCGTAACTTCTAGTTTTTTGGCTTAATATGAAGACCCAATCCCTGCTTATATGGTTTCAGATGTAAGCCCTTACCCAATGCGATCGCTTCAATTGTTCGATTATGGCGCTTACTTTCATCCAATTCACGTTTAGCTGCTTGAGCAGCATTTACCGCTTTAGCTATGCTCGCCGCACCACCTGACAAAGCACCCGCAGCGCTAAGACCCGCAAAAATGGGCACGAGGAACGGTAATAAACCACCAATTTTATGGGGTACAGGTAGAACTCGAGGTGTGCGTACATTACCACCTTGCATCTTTACAGCTGCACGAGCACCCTTTAGAGCTGATTTAATAATCTTATGTGGATCATCACTTTGAATCATTGTCTTCTTCGCAGCGCCAATTATTTTTTTCAAACAAACGCCACCCTTGCGGGCCTTTATCCCCATACCAAATTTTCTTTTTGTCTTCATAATATTTGCCACGCCCCAAGCACTGGCTTTTTCACCGATACTAGCGTCTCGCGCACTAACGCGTTGCCAAGCCTGTTCAGCCAACACTTTATCCGCCAAATGTCTCGCTTCAAGATTATCCGGATTTTTCGAATATGCAATATCGTGTTGTTTGCAAGCTGCATCCAATGGATTAATGCCCGGATCACCACGAGCAAGACGCTTGGCCAACTTTGTGCCTGGTCCGCAATATTGATAACCAGGCAGATGCAATTCAACGGGTAGTTTGTTGATTAGGCGATTGACGACACCTTTACCGCTATGAACGATCATGTCTAAAGACAATACTCGACTGACGGCGAATCCGTATAAAAATGCTATTTATATGATTTTTCCGTTAATCCTGTGCGAGATGGCATCCAAGAAGCAAACTCACGGAGGTAGCCTTCCCGTGATAAATTTCGAAGAATTTGTCGAAGATGGCCGGGAGAAAAGACAAAAGCGTCATGGACAGTTATTGCCGGATAGCATACGTGCGGTGTTTTGTGGTCCATCAAATTGTGGAAAAACCAATGCTTTGCTCACTCTCATCATCCATCCCAATGGCTTGAGATTTGAGAACATTTATTTGTATTCCAAGTCGCTGAAGCAACGAAAGTACAAGTTGCTCGAACAATTACTTGAACCTGTGCATGGAGTTACATATAATCCATTCAATGAGCATGAACAAGTGATTGCACCAAGTGATGCACGGTCCCACTCTATATTCATCTTTGATGATATTGCGTGCGAAAAGCAGGATAATGTTAGAGCATTCTTTTCCATGGGAAGACACGAGATTGTAGACAGTTTTTATCTTTGTCAGACGTACACCCGTATCCCCATACATCTCGTGAGAGATAATGCAAATTTCGTGGTGCTTTTCAAGCAGGATGATATTAATCTCAAACATGTGTACAACGATGACGTTAATACGGATATGACTTATACATGCTTCAAAAACATGTGCATGAAATGCTGGAATTCCGACAAGTATGCATTTATCACGATCGACAAAGATAGCAATATGAACGAGGGTCGATATAGACAAGGTTTTGATGATTTTCTCACCATTGATAAATGACTCGTCGCTGGTGGTTCAAGAGGCAGTATTGTGCACGCGTCGACAGTGACAACATGAAGAGCGAACAACTGTTGAGAGAAAAAATGTATTGCGTGAAATTGCCAAGGCGAGCGATGCAATCAGACGAAAGCATCGAATGATGAAAATTGGCAAAGAGAGTGATGAGCAGAGAATGCGAGATGTCTTTAAGCCTATAGTCAGACCATTGGAGAAATTGGTGTCATACAAAAACGGTGAGCCGGCGAAGGAGGAAATCAAGGATGAAAAAGCCGACGATAAAGAAGGAGATGCGATAAATAGTGTGAAACATGAATTGAAGAACGAGACACACGATTCCTTCAAGAGTGAAACACAAGATTCTTTCAAATTGATATATGAGGATGATGATGATGATGAGTCACAAAATGTCGATGACTTAATCACCGAATATCTCCTGCTGTTACGAACAAATAGAAAAGCAAGCCTGGATGTATCATATGGTGTGCGGAATCTCTCAAACAACCGATTAATGATTGGTGATTCTCCGATAAATTTCGACTCTCAACATATTCGTGTGGGAGATGTGAATTATGCGAAAACTGTTGGATTAACTGAGCTGCTGTTTAAAAAAGTGCCCAATATCGAAACTCTCACACCAGACGATTTGAAAAACTATGAAAAAATTGTCATTGCGACGAATGCTCACAAAAAATTTTATAAGCCTGGTGCGGCTATACGACGTAATACCTGTCACAAATTCAACACTTATATTGCAAATATAGCCGATCACCACGTGGGAAAGGGTATGCCAACGTATAAGCTGGCTAGAAAAAACGCTCAATTGGACTATGTATATTGGGACAATCCCAATGAGCTGGTAGACCGTCTTCGTCTACTTCTGGCATCACAAGCAGCCGGAAATTCGGCCCATGCGAATGAAATTATATCGATTATCGAGGAATTGCGTGAAGCTGAAATAATTTATTAACTCGGCGTCGGAAAATTTATGCATTCTCATCATAAGTGTCGATGTATTTGGACGCCAATTGCGTCAGAGTGTACTCCTCAGTAAGCAAGGTCCTCCAGGCCGACCTGGGATTGGGTTTAAATCCACCGCAGATCGTCATTATGACGTGGGGCAGAAACGATTGTGTAACATTGCCAATGCGGAAGGGGAAGACGACGCCATCACTCTAAATACTTTACACAAAAGATCCCGAACTATCATTAAGAACATACGCAAAGAAATGAACGAGAGTAATCAGTTGCTGGTTAATGGACTTGAAGCTACGATCAGAGATATTGCAAAGACACTCGAGGCCAATGTCAAAAATCTACAAGATTTGGTGATTCGTAATTCACGGACCATTGCTGCACTGGATGCGCGACTGAGTGGACTAGAAAATGAACGAGAAAAAGAGCGCTCTCGTGCTGGAGCTACATAAGCCTGCTCGACGAAACTATCCGCGTCGACAGGTGGACATCCGTGGCTTGGATGAGACCTGGCAAGCTGATCTCGTCGATATGTCATCGTACGCACATCAAAACACCAAACATAAATTCCTCCTCACCGTCATCGATACTTTCTCAAAATTCGCCTGGGCCGTACTAATGCTGAGTAAGTGTGGTAAAGATGCAGCAGCCGCAATGAAGTCGATACTCGTTAAGGGACGCATACCACAGCACTTGCACGTCGACGAGGGAAAAGAATTTTACAATTGTCACTTTAAATCCCTAATGAAAAAGTACAATATTCACATCTATTCAACATATAGCAACTTGAAGGCATCCATTTGCGAGCGTTTCAATCGTACATTGAAAAATAAGATGTGGATGCAATTTAGTCTTCGTGGTAATTACAAGTGGATCGATATTCTTGATAATCTAGTAGCTGAATATAATGATTCCGTACACCGTACCATTAAGATGAAACCGAGAAATGTCAACGCGGAGAATGAGAAGGAAATATTGCGGCAAGTTTTCAATAAGACTCAGCCGCCAATAAAAACACCACCGAAATTCACCATTGGCGATAAAGTGAGAATCAGCAAATTTAAGAGTGTTTTCGAAAAGGGTTACACGCCAAATTGGACAACGGAAATATTTACGGTATCTCGTGTGAAGAAAACGCATCCAGTGACGTATCGTTTGAAGGACCATAAAGATGAACCAATCGCCGGTGGTTTCTACGAACAAGAGCTTCTCCGTGTCAAGTACCCCGATATCTATCTGATAGAAAAAATTTTAAGGGGTAAGGCCACTGTAAATTTTTTGAAACATCGATTTTTTTTTAATGGCCTAAAAAATAGTTTAAACCCTCTAGAATAAGAAAAAATAGGTCCTGTGCGAATAAAAATTTGTTGTCCTTAGGAAATGAAGGTCGCCGCCAAGCGTGTCAAAACTTGCTCCGAAACGACTGCAATTATATCGGAGATGGCGATTCCAAAACTTTCAAAGGCATCGTGGATTCGAAGCCTTATGAAAATGTTGATGTTAAAAAAAGAGTGCATAGATCACGTGCAAAAAAGAATGGGCACTCGATTGAGAAACTTCAAAAAAGGAACAAAAGGTCTCGGGGGAAGAGGAAAACTCACTGCCAAATTGATTGACGAACTAAACATTTATTACGGCTTAGCAATCCGTCGAAATTCCGATTCCATCAAAAATATGAAAAATGAGATCTGGGCAACCCTTTTTCACAAAATGTCAACGGATGAAAAGCCTCAGCACGAAAAATGTTCGGAGAATTGGTGCAGTTGGAAGAAAGCGAAAGCAGAAAATGCCTTGGATGCGTATCATCACAATCAGCCAATGAGTGAGGAGGTTTATCAAGCCATCAAACCCATCTACATGGAATTGAGCCGGGACGAGTTGCTGGAGCGTTGCTTGGGGGCCTATACTCAAAACAATAACGAAAGTTTCAACGCTACCGTTTGGAGTTTGGCCCCCAAATCATCCTCAAGCGGAAAAACTGTACTAGATATTGCGACGGATATCGCTGTTTGCATATTCAATGGCGGCCTTAGCAACGTCTTGCAAATATTCAAGATGTTGGAGGTGGAAATTGGTGTACAGTTATATAATTTCTGCATCGAAGCCGACGCCAAACGCATTACGCACGCGGAGACATCTCTGAGCGACGCGGCCAAAAGTGCGCGCGCTCCAAAAATCAACCAGGAAAGACGAAGAAGACGAAAATTTGGCTATCGAAGGACAAATGTATGGTGCTGGGATTGCAGACTAACGGTAAAAATTTTTTTTAACTTCTTTTTTAAATTTTTTCCAATAAAAAACTATTCGCAAAACTTTAAACGCGTGTTTCTCGAAACATGGTTTTTCAAAATGGCACGCAGCATAACTCGAACAATTTTCATTTTTTGTACTTGAAATTTTAACCAGATGTGAACATTTACATTATCTTGAGAATGTCGATCGGAATTTTCAAGAACTTTACTTATTGATTTTTTATTAACAAAAAACTTGCCGTTTTTTTCGTCAAAAATCAATTTTTTTTTCAAACGCACGCCAAATCCACAAAAATTGATACTTTTTAAAATCCGATCGACATTCTCTAGCTATAGCCCTCTAGATTAATGGTTTTTTTTTTTGTTCTAGATTCAAAAGTGCACCAGTGGTGCTGCGTGCCGCGGAGCCCTGGAAGCAAAACATGTCCCGGGAAGATAGCTGTGGAACCGCCATTTTGTTTTTTTTACTGTAAAAAAATTTTATAATAAAGTTTAATGTATGCCCGATAACACCATTAAAAGTTTTTTTTCAAATACCTTCAATTTCGGGAGCAAAAAATTAGTGAAAAAACCTTTTTTTTTGGGCCGTTACAGTGGCCTTACTCGTTAAAGAAGCGCGGTCATCGAATGTTTGTAAAATGGCTGGGTTTCGACAATGCCCACAATAGTTGGATAAGTAAATCTGATTTGCAGTCGTCAATAAAAGAGGCCAATAACATTTAGACTTTTATGACTCTCTTTCTACCCGTCAACGTGGTGCGCCACAGCAGGCGTTTTCTCTCCCTCCAATCCCTTCTTCCCCCCACTCTCGAACAGTGTATGCGAGAAATAATGGGTACACATGGATTACAAAAGCCGCTTCCTTTACTTACAAAAGTCCATTTTTACAAAATCAAATATTTACAACAAACAAGTTTTACATCGAGTTAATGTTTACAAAAACATACGCAATTTTCACAAGTTTTATACATCAAGTATTTACAAAAATGTACACAATTTTACATCGAGCTTATATGCATGATAGTTTGTTACAACGGTATGCTGTAATGCCCCCATGGTAGGGTCTCAGAGGTCCCAGGTATGATATACCGCTTATCGTCATGAGGGCTTAGAGCGATTTTCGACTCACGAATGGTGTAGACCTTGTGCAACTTCGATCGAATACACGTTTGACTACGCATCATTTCAATGTCTTCCTTCAAGCATCGGGTATAATCGTCAAACGTGATTGTCCTAGCCACAACATTGCTCTTGACACCTTTGACTTTTTTAGTGTCCTTCTTACCCTCAACACGTGTCGCATACATTTTCGATCGAAGTCCAATGAACTCGGTCATAATTGCACCATTGCATTCGTCTTTCATGAGACCGGGTACCTTCTTCTTGACAAGCGGCATACCATACCTATTGTCCACCGGATAATCGCTCGTATCGAATTTTACAATGTCGCGCTTCATGTCCATGTACATATCATCGCTCTCAATGTTATATATGAGACTATCCGTATCGGTATACATGATTTTACACTTATCCCGATACAGAGGTACCATATACTCGTGATGAAATCCATACAAGCACGTTTTGGATATGTCGAGTATGCACATACCCACATATATCGGCTTGTTGAATTTCACCTCGAGATTGCGCAATTCTACAGCAATAAGGTTTTCCGAAAAAACGCTTCGGCTGTGAAAGTTTGGCTTCGCAATCATTGCCTCTGCACCATATCTGCCCTCCCATTTCGTCAAAAGCTTTACATCTACATGATTGCGCACATTCTCCATCGTTTTGCCAAACACCGCATTGTGCATCAATTTGAATAAATTCTTTTCAAAATCGTTTTTGGCCAGCGTTCGAAATTGCGTATTTAACTCGATATATGAACGTAGCCATGGGGATTGTGTGAATTGTAATACCCTATGGATTTTCGTAAGGCAAAGTCCATGTCGTAAGCACTGCTGTAAATTTCGATAGTGAATGATGTAGCGTTTTTTATCACAGACGGTTGCTAACAGCTTTTCCCCCTGCTTACCCGGCAGGTTTTCATGTATTCGACAAAACGGCAGGTCTTTGTGCGCATCATGTAGAGATTGTGGATATTCCAAGTCGACTTCAAGGATGTAGCCTATCGGTGAATCTAGCGCGATGGAAGATGGGTCAAACTTGGACACGTCGTTGACCCATTGAAAATCTGCGTATGGTAAAGGTTGACACATTGCCCATCCATACAAATTGTTGACGTCAAAATACATCAAGTATGACGATGCTTTCGATGGATCAAACGACTCCATGTACTTATTATTAGCGTGTGCATATCGGTTTGAGCATTGACTGAGACCACCGCGTATACCCCGCTCAACGAATAAAACCATGTCGATGTCGGTTAGTAATTCAAACTTGACATTCGAATGTTTCAGCATTGCATCCCAGGTATACCCCGGCAATGTCTAGGCCATAGCTCTCGATGCACGTATTTCGAAAGTTTTCGAAAATATCAGCTAATAACAAGACATCTGTCTTCAAGTATAAATCGCTATAGTCACCCAGCGTTCGAATGGAGAACCGCTCCCAAACTTTCTCAGCATGTGCATACTCACTCTCGGATACTGTAGCATCTGTCAGGGAACTATACAAGGCATCACGTGGTGGTAGGCAAGTGTCGTCTAGCTTGGTCACGCCATCAATATACTCATAAGGGAAGACCCCTTTTCGCGTCAGCAAATTGAAATTGTCCGTCGATAGCGTTGGGAATTGCATGCGTAAAATGTTGAGTTTGTCCTCGGTCAAAAATGAGGCTAATTTGTCGAGACTGGTGTTGAGGAATTTGTATGAATCGATGAAGCGCAATTGGATCTTATGTTTTGAATCATCTGTAATTTCAACATGCTTCGTGAAGGAGATGTATTTCTCCTTTGTGATTGGAAGCTCATCGGTTTTTCCTTCGAACGCTGTGGCTACTTCCTTGATTATAAAATGTGCATCGTAACCCGATAGATTGTGAAAAACTATGGGAATGATGAATGACTGTTTGTAGTTTAAATTGCAATTAGAATGGGCAGGGCCTCTATACCGTCCAGTCAGATGGCAATGATCTCGAACGCGTACATCTTCTTGCGCGAATGGTTTCCTGCATATATGACATTGGGTCGCTTTGCGAAAATTTGCCCACTCGCTCGGTGTCAGATAAATCATTGGGGCGTTGTCGCAGAAAATTTCTTTTATGCGCAATGCTAGATTTTTCAGTTCTTCGACAAACCACGAAACGCAATCGGCACTGCGACGTGAGTGATATGAAGATAGTGTTTGATCATACGCACAACACACGTAGTATCCTATACTAAACACTTCATGATGTTGATACATATCTTTTGCTTGGTTCTTCTCATCAGTCTTTGCTAAAACACACTCCAAATCGGCATACACAATGAAGGGATGTCGCTCTTTCCGGCTAAAGTTGGTGAATTGGAGCCACTTGTTGGTGTCATTCGGTAGTCGGATCGCGCAGTCGTTTATTGCTCCACAATCGACCTCGTGCAACTGCAATTTATCCTCGGATCCGAAGTAATGCAAACACCTGCAAAAAAAAACATTGTTTCGTTCAATCGATCTAGTAGATGCCAACGGAATATAACTTATGTGAACTTTACATACCTATCACAGATATATTGTTTGTGCTCCTTTTTGCTCAGTTGTGCATTTACGAGTCTCGACAAGTTCTTAATCCATGTAAAATGCCCCACCTTGTTGTCCTCGGTATCTTGCATGTACAACAAATTGATGTGCTTCTCCTTCTTCTCTTGAGTCACGCGTATTGGAACAATGTCCTTTTTGTTGGTGGTGGTGGTATACACGTTGATGGATAAATTGTTTTGCAGCTCAAATTTTTTTATTTGGTGTATGGTTACCGGGAATTGAATGCCCTGTAGATTCAGTATGCTTGAGTAATGTGGGTAAGATGACGGACGGTCACTGTGTCGTTCAGCTGGGCGTAGAGCAGCGGCAACTGACCATGCGAAACATGCATTATCGTTCGATTTGACGTTAACCACAGCCCTCTTCATCATTATTTCCCGCGGCAATGATATAGTGCACCCGGCACGCATCGGGTTATACTTATTCACATTTATCGTGAGGTTAAGTATTTTCCGCAAAGCCCAGCCACTATCTCGTTCTTGAAATTCATCGAGTTTGGTTAATAGCTCCATAACGCGTTGCTGGTACCACTCATTCAAATCGCTTGTGTTAAATAGTTCACAGTTTCGCGTGTTGACACTTTTATTGGCATGTTTGTCTCCACTCGCGAATTCGCCATTAAACACTGTATTAATTTTAATACTGTTGTGTTTGCAGATACTATTTTGCACATGTTGAAGCACTAGGTCGCGAGCATCGTTGAGAAATTACCGTGGTTCGATGTGGTTGCGATTGATTACGGAACCGGTCAATATTCGACTATTGAAGGATGTGTCAATCTCTCGCCAGATTAGCCCATGATGACCGTGTCCTGCACCCGTGTGTATAAAATGATTACCCACAGAATTCCTCAACCCTTCCAGCCGCGCTATTTGGGCTATCAATGACTGTTGAAGTTCAATTGATAGTCGCGGGCGCTTAATCCGGCTTTGCGTTTCCAATTCTTCTATCAACTCAACGCACCGTTGTTCCCACACAGCAAAATCTTCGAATGAACTTAGGAGCGCGGCTTGGTCGTGCAAGATTTGTTCTGACGTCTCCGCGTTGCTCTCCATATTTGATGAAATGAGGCTTCCCAAAAGAGATGATGTTCACTAACCGACTGCTCGATTGATAGTGCGAACACTTTTGACCGCAGAAGATCATTAAGCATGGTTTTCCCCTTTAGACATTTTCCGTCTTTCCCTATCATCTCGGAAAATATCACCATCCCACGAGAATGTTCTAATATGGCATTGGAATGCCGGGAAAAATAAAAGAGCATCTCAGTCAAGATGGGTGTAGTGAAAGAAAAAAATTCATTGGCTCTCGGCGCTCAAGTGGTCCACGGTCGAAGCCTAAAAAGGTCTCCGATCCATAGATCTCCGAAAGTTTATAGTTTTTCAACACAAACACCCCGTTATCGTATATGCTCTGAATAGCGGAGCAATAAAAAAAAAATTCTAATAGCTTGGAGAGTGGTGTTAACGAAGAAAAAAATCCTTAACCATGGGGCTAACTTGTCCAGACCTGCATGATCTCAAGTGTCGGCATCAAGGTTTGACGTTGCACTCTCTGTATATATTTTCATTCAGAGATGAAAAACTAAAGCCATGGAAAATGGAAATGCATTTTTTCCCCGGATCACTGTCTTCGTCGCTTGCTGTCGTAAAATTTTATGGGTTTTCAAGTGTGGACCTATGGAATGATGAGACCCGAGGTGCACATGCGAAGGGATAGGGTACACACACACACACACACACACACACACACACACACACACACACACACACACACACACACACACACACGCGCGCGCGCGCGCGCGCACGCACGCACGCACGCACGCACGCACGCACGCACGCACGCACGCACGCACGCACACGCACGCACACATTTGGCTAAGTATTTTTTTCATATATATAAACTCCTGTGAATAGTCTAGACAAAAATGCTCCGCTTACATCTATAATGTTGATAATAAATTTTCAGATTTTATGGTTTTTCAAGGAAACGCAACTCTATGATGCCCCCTCCCCCACAGAGTCGACAGCGGCTTCCCCCTCTCGCCCACGGGTCCAGCTATCGCCTGGAAGACAGCGTCTCCAAAACCTAGCCTCGCCACTCTCTAACACCCCCCTCCCCCTCCCCCGCCGCCACAACCGCGCAATCGGCTGCCGCGTGCAGGATCCCCCCCCCGCCATGCATACCGCGGCTTCCCCGCGCTCGACACCCCCCTCCCCGCCATGCATACCCCGGCTTCCCCGCGCTCGACTCCCCCGCCCCGCTCCCCCCTGAGATCCCTGGGTTAGAACCGGCCTAGCTCTACTACTAGTATCCGACACCATGATTATCACAAAAATTCTGATGACACTGCCTCGTAGCTACGATCATTTTGTGAGTGCATGGGCGTCTGCAGCCCCAGCAGAGAGAACCCTCGCGAATCTCACGTCTAGACTCACCATCGAAGAGATGAGAAGTCGTGTGGCAGGAGAGTCTTCGGAGAACAGGGCCTTGACCACGAACCAAGCTCAGAGAAAACCAGAACGAGGAAGAGGACGAGGACGAGATCAGTCGAGACCAGGAAAATGTCATGTCTGCGCTAAGCCCGGAGATTGGGCAAGAGAATGTCCTGACAAGAAGAAAAACGCATCCGGAGAGTCAAGCCCCAGTAAGCCGAAGGGAGATGCCCTCATCGTAGAGACTCTTGCAACCTCGACAGAGCAGGGAGACTACGAGACCGTGTGGTGTTTGGACTCAGGTGCCAGCGATCATATGTCTGCACAACGCAGCTGGTTCATCAACTTTCAAACCCTCGAAGAAGAGATACCAGTGAGAATTGGCGACGGAAAATTTATTTCTGTGACAGGAAAAGGCGACATCAACGTTCTCGCGTTCAATGGTCGCTCCTGGAATGAGAAACATTTGTCGAGTGTATTATTCGTACCGCAGTCAACATATAATCTCTTCTCCGTTGGAGCCGCGCTCGATAAGGGTTTGGAGTTACAATCGGACGACAGGAAATGCGAGCTGAAAAAGGACGGAAAGACAATCCTCATAGGAGAGCGATATGGTAAGCTATTCGGATGAAGCTGAAAATCGTCTCTGAGGAAGACACTGTCGAGGCGAATGCAGCAGCGGTCTCGTTTCATGACTGGCACGAGCGATTGGCACATCAGAACGCAAGGTATGTCAAGAACTTCTTTAAAAAAAGGGCGTTGAAGTATCGGTCGATGAACAGTTTTTCTGTGAGTCGTGCGTCGTAGGGAAAATGCACCGTACCCCGTTCCCGAGAAGTACGACAAAAACAAGCGAACCTGGAGAGCTCGTGCACGCGGACTTGTGCGGCCCAATGCAGGAAAGCTCAATTGGAGGTTCACGCTTTTTCCTCCTACTAAAGGACGATTTTTCTCACATGCGAACGGTATTCTTCCTTAAGCAGAAATCTGAGGGAAAGAATTATCTTCGTGTTTTCTTCAAGAGGTGCGAGAAAATTGTACCACGTGGTGTCAGAACCCTGAGAACGGATAATGGCTTTGAATTTATCAACTCGGAGGTACGCGAACTCACGGACTGTCTCGGCACACGACACGAAAAGACAGTTCCCTATAGTCCAGAACAGAACGGAGCAGTTGAACGCGAGAACTGAACGGTCGTCGAAGCAGCAAGGATGCTACTTTTCGCAAAGAAACTCAGTACGAGACTGTGGGCTGAGGCTGTGAACACTGTTGTTCACATTCTGAACAGGACGGGACCAAGCACTGTGAAAGAAGTTACGCCCTACGAGTTGTGGCATGGAAAACCTCTCGACGTCAGCTACTTGCGAACTTTTGAAGAAGTTTTTACGCACATTCCAAAAGAGAAAAGGCGTAAATGGGATCGGAAAGCCGAACAAGGATTGTTGATCGGATTTGATGAGGAAACAAAAGGATACCGCGTATGGTTCGAACGGGAAAATCAAATCCGAGTTTGCAGAGACGTCAAGTTCTCGGAGCGACGAGACAACGAAGACAGTACGGAAGATTGTACTCTTCTTGCGATACCAAAAGAGGAAGATGCATCAAGGGATGCAGAAGCACCGGCCAACATGAAAGAGTCGGAGCAAGCCGAAGAAAATGAAGTGGTTCCAGCCGAAGAGGAAATTCAAGACGAACAAGAGGCCGCTCCAGAGTATAATGATATTCCCCAAGTGGATCAGGCAACAACTTTTCGATGGTTACCTTTCGGATATAATCTGAGAAATAGAGACACGATTCAGAAGCCTGCAAGATTTCCCCAAGCCCTGGTGAATACCTGTTTACTATCTGAGATAGAGGAACCGTGTATGTACGAGGAAGCTGTGAGCTCCAGGGATGCCGACTTGTGGCGATGCGCCATGCAAGAAGAAATGAAATCGCACAAACAGAATCAAACATGGGTCCTTACGCAAATCAAGAAAAATGCGAACGGAAGCATTCAGCGCTACAAGGCACGGCTCGTAGCGAAAGGTTTTACCCAACAACACGGCATTAACTATCAGGAGACATTCAGTCCTGTGGCAAGATTTGGTTCGATCAGAGGCATTCTTGCAGTGGCAGCTTGCTGGAAGATGAATGTACGACAGTTCGACATAAAGACGGCTTTTCTATACGGCGACCTAGAGGAAACAATTTTTATGCGGCAACCTAAGGGATATGAAGACAGAAGTAATCGCGTGTGCAAATTAAAGCGCAGCTTGTACGGTCTGAAGCAGGCATCACGCCGTTGGAATCGACGATTCACTGACACACTTTATTGGTTAACCTATTGGTTTGGCCTGAAAGCCACGGACGCTGATCCGCGGTCTTCGTCTCAGGAGAAGGCAACAGGCGATTGATTCTCGCCATATATATCGACGACGGATTAATCGCCTCAGCAGACGAGCACAAGATAACAAATCTATTGCAAGAGTTGCAAAAGGAATACGAAGTAAAGACCGACGTGGCCAACATGTTCCTTGGATTACACATAGAACAAAAATCAAGCGGTGCTGTATTCCTTCATCAAGAGGCCTATACAAAACGAGTCCTCGAGCGCTTCAGGATGGAGAACGCGAACCCGGTGACTATACCGGCGGATAAACAACACGAATCGGACGATGCAGCGGGATCGAGCAGCAAGAAAGTCTGATGTACTGGTCTGTGGCCACAAGGCCAGACATCACATACGCTGTCAACAAAGCTAGCCAGTACCTCGAGAAACCATCGAAGGCTAACTCGAACAACGTAAAAAGGATCCTCAAATATCTCAAGGGCACAACACGTCACGGCCTGTACTTCGACAGTGGGAGCGACGACCAAATCCTCGCTTTCAGCGACTCCGATTACGCCGGAGATATAGAGACCAGGAGGTCCACTACAGGGTATGTTCTGAAACTCGGCTCATCGACAATTAGGTGGAAAACACAGCGGCAAAGTACTGTAGCGCTTTCGACAACTGAGGCGGAAAATGTTGCAGCTTGTCACGCAGCAAAGGAATTAGTCTGGGTGAAAAGACTTTTCCGAGAATTAACGCCTACACCGCAAACCAGCGTACTCTATATTGACAATCAGAGTGCACTTCGACTAATTAAAAACCCGGAGTTTCACAAGAGAAGCAAGCACGTCGACATCGAATACCATTTTATTCGTGAGATGTATGAATCGAAGGAATTTACTTTAGAGTATGTCCCAACGAACGAGCAACAAGCGGACATACTTACAAAGCTACTTTCCAGGAACGCATTCGAGCAACAACGAAATATGTTACGTGTACTCGACAAGTCAAACATAACTTTAAAAAAAAAGGGACTTTTCGCTATATCAAAGTGGGAGTGTTAAAAATATTGACTATCGCGAAAAGCTCGTCATATATATGTTTAGCATAAAAAAGGGAAGACGTTCCTAGGCATCTCGTTGTTTGTTTTTGCATGCCTTTCATTCGTCTCAGACTCCTTGACGCGTGTGTGTCGTTCCTAATTATCTCCAAATACAATTCGTTTGTTCACCATTTTCCCTCGTGTAAACCGATTTATTCCTGGCTACCTTCAATACATCACACAAGTGCTATATATATTGCAATGAACTCTATCTGTTGGTTCACCAGATACAATTCCACAATTACAATTCACCATACAATTCCACAATTGCAGATTATTTCAGATGAATTCTATTAAATTCACATATTCATATATCTTCCTTCTTATAGTATTTTGATTCACTCGTTTCCAATTTCCTCTCCTAACACAAGTTCTACGTCTCTAACTTTTATTTAAACAGCCCGTAACATTCGATTCTCAAATTGCAGTATTTAGTTCCCTTGTTATTTGTACAGTCGCTTATTATAAATCGCTTAGAAATTAACATTAACGGCGCTCGAAGATCCGGCTTCTTACATGAAGAATGCATAGGATAAAACGTTTAAATTGACATTGCTCACTGTGTCCAGTAAAATTTTCGTAGCTTTTCATAATGTTTCCGCAATTTTCCATTGACGGGGAGTTATAGTTCGACGATCGGAAAACGTGGCCAAGAAGGCCGCACACCCGAACTCGAGCCGGTAACCGTTACGAGCACTTCTTTCGTTTTGTTTTCAATTACTTTAAATGTTTTTGTTCTCAAAACTATTCGTCGCACGAGAGTTCACCGAGAGGAATAATTACGGTACTTACATTTTAGTACGAATTTACCGTTCATTGACTGGAGGGGGGGGTCAAGGTTTGCGTTACGTCACGATTTTAGAACTGCCAGAAATAGCAACATTTCTGCACGTTCAAGTTTTCGATTCGAAACTCGCGCGCAATTTCACCTTGGAAAGTTGACAGCTGTCCATACGAAATATGTGGGCAACATTTTTGTTCACAAGTCGGAAACTGACGGAGTCACAGTCACTTCAGTGAAAACAGGTAGCGCGACCGGTTGGTGTCCTCAGCCCCTACAGGTGCGGCATCGTTCAGATTAGATGAAGTGCAGGTTCTTATTATTTTGTGAAATATAATGAACATGAAAAACCGCCATGTCGCCCGCGACTAGATACTTTACTGTAAGTATCAATATTCTAGAACAAACATGGCTTTATGGCAAGAAAAACGGAACGAAAACTTTGAACGCGTTTTTCTCGAAACTACTTTTTTCGACCGTGTCCCAGAGAACCCTCAAAAACTTATCAACCGATTTTCAATTTTTTTCCATTTTGATAATTACTATTTTTAAAGACTGCGTGAACTAAAAAAAAAAGGCCGTGAAAATAGAAAATATTGCCCAAACTGTTGGTATTTTGTAAAAAAAAAACAAAATAAGAAATCGATAAATTATTGACTTCTTATTGACAGATAACCTTTCATAAAGATATCGATAAGACAACGAACAAAGTTTTTTTTTCCTCGTCAAATCAAGGCATATATCTCGATTAATTTTAAAGCTTTTTTTCATAAAAATTGGTATACAACTAGATGAATATATACTTCATAAAATGAGTATAAACCCGACCCTTTAATAATTAGTCATGTCTATGAAAAAAAATTGGAATTATTGACGACAAAACACCCGTTACGTAACAGAATAGGGAGGGAGGGTGTTCAGGCCAGGCATTACGATCTTGTTACGTGGCGGAGGTAAAAAATTGGACAATTTGGCGTTACGTAATTTGTGTACGCCGCCTCAATGAAACTGCGGAGATCGATCGATCAGACGGGCTTTTCGTGAATCCGTGACGATTCGTCAACCGGTTGAAAATATCCCGGTCTCTCGATACTGACGTGTTGACTCGAAGACGAACTAAATACGGTCTTATTTTGAACGGCCGGCGAAGATCGCATGCGACGAAGATGGCGGATACATGACCTTCGTCGTAACAGCTACCGGCGTCTCTTTTGTGCTGACAGGACGACCGTTCGAGTACTCGATCGCAAGGGTAGTGTCACTTTCTCGCCTTCGGTCTCGATCTCTCCTTTTCGGATATGATGATATGCGCCCTCTCCTTCCGCTCGGATATCGGTGCTTAGATATACCTTTTCTTCCGCTTGGGTATTGAATGGTGGCTCCCTCATTTACGCGGCAAATATAAACTATCGCAGGGCTTTTTCGCGCGGAAAATTCGTATCGCTCGAGTCGAGTTTCAAGACACTGCGGTATGTATCACTGAAAATGCTGTGCAATAACTTGGCGTGCATTTCTGATCGACGACTTTTGAAATCTCACTTTATTTGCATTATTCGAAAAGTTACGTGGAAGTATTCACTTTGTACTCTATTTCAGAACCACCATACATCTCATGAAATCTACTGCGTCGTATAAATGTTGGTGTAATGCACATAGTTTTGGCAGGTTGGAGGTTTCAACAACGGTGCGTCCCACTTGCTGGTGGAAAAAAAATATCGATATTACTTTCGACAACTATCGCTCCATTTCCAAGAGTATGCGCAAGTACAGTCGAACATCTTATTTCTAATAATCCTGTATACCTAATGCGGTAACTAATGCGATGTTACAATTTAAAACAATCTGAGTATATAAATTGTTGCAAAAATTACTTATGCAAGCAGTAGAAACGTTTCTGCAAGGAAATTGTGTATTTTCCCGAGCTTTTGTTCTTAACCACGCAGGCCAAGTTGTTGCCCAGCATTTCCCGTGATACATACATACTGTACTTGTGTGATGTATACGTTGTGCTTTTGTATGATCGTCATTCAAACTCTTTATTATAATAGTAATATGGTTTTCTAAAAGTAAATATTGAGAAAAATAGTATTTCTAGGCTTTGACAATTTTGTGTACGATTCTAGTAAATTTGCTTGGCTTTTCCACAAAAAGCTATTTCACTTATTTAGTACGTTTAAATTGAAAAAATAATAATCTCATGAAAACTATAGTTCGAAAAAAATCACAAATATTTCGAGGTTAGTTCGAGTTTTGTAGATACTGAAACCACCGATAATTGTTTCGAGGGCAATTTCTATTACTTGCCTTTTTTACCGTGTTGATGTTTTTAAGGGGGATTTCATATATTTTTTAAATGGAAATACTTCTTCTTCTATAGTTATAGACGCGTGATTTATTCCCTCCAGGTAGGGAAGTATTTGTTTTTATTTGCATATCCACACGTTATATTTATTAGGATGCTGAATTTCGCCGACGCTACTTACGATCATTGAAAAAACATGAATTTTTCAAATCGTCTTTCACCTCACTGCAAATACTAAATGGGGAAATCACCCGAATAAAAATCTTTGTATAAAATTCACGAGGGGGCGAGAATAACTGTACCAAGACAACCACGTACTACTCTGGCGGAGTACGCCGTCCCTACTAGGTACGTGTGCACGGCTCCGGTATAGTACCAATATGCCGTACCACCACTAGGCTAGTACGGTAAAGGTACGGTACTGGTACGAGTTACTATCGTACGGCGTACCGTTTATTGCTGGAGCCCATCGCGCACGCTCATTTCTCCAATTTTCTGTATATCGTTCGAACAGTTTTCACTATTTTCTCGCAAACAAAATAGATCGGGGACTGCCGAAGGGGACCAGGATATAATCAGATATTATAAGCTTTTATTTAACTTGACTTTCTGTGAGATCCAAAACGGAAAATCGATTTTCCACCCGCTTCTCGACTACATAGACCTCTGAAATTTTGTAAACATGCATTTAAGATGTGAAAATTTACTTTAAAAAATCACAAAATGTTCACCTTTTCATGTACAATCAAAATCAACGATATCTAATCATCCATATAAAATCTGACTAACACATACAAATAAATTCGTAGACGACTGTGTGTGTATGTGAAAAGTTTATATGTAACAATTAGTTGTACGTTCAATCCCAATTACATCCTTCGTTATTTTTTACAAGCATTCCATGTTCCTAATGTACAAGCGCATACACTAAGTAAGCTACTGAACCGGTGTGCTGGTCTAGTGGCTAGCGTGTTGCCTCTGAAATCAGTACATCGGGAGGTCGCGGGTTCGAATCGCCGTCTCGTAGTTTCGGAGAAAAATAAATACAGGCGTGACGTAAGCTCCAGTTCTACACGGAGTCGCGCACACGGACCGATACGTGTGTGTGTCGTGTGCGTATGACTGTAAGGTAAATGTCCCAATTATTGAACAGTTAAGGATCTGTGGCATTGAATTCGGTGAGAAAAAAAAATAAAATCAAGAAAAAACCATCGATTTCATGTTCAACTGATACTTCGATATGTTTACTTTCGAAAAAACACCCTTTAAATTATCTTTAAATGATGTCAAATGGAAAAAAAGAATAACAATGTGAAGCATGCAAATGTTCCAATTATTGAACACTGGAAGTGCCTATGTCCCTAATATTGAACAGGCATGTCCCAGTTACTGAACACTCTCGAGAATTCTCTTTCCCGCTTGAAATTTTGTCCCTGAAATATCGGAGAGCAAAAAACATTGAACATTACATTCCTATTTTTGGGTTACATTTAGGTTATATTCTCTTTTTACTTTTCTTTATATGTTTATTGCACGAAAATACAAATAAAAAATATATTTGACGATCTTAGAGTTATTATTAAAAGAATAAAGGTAAGTTTATTCAGGAACTTCCAGTTTTTGTTTGAATAAATCCGATTCACACGATCTGTCACACGTTAACTGTCTCGATGTTTTGATGGGTTTGATGACGCCATCTTGGAGAATTCGAGTGTTCAATAATTGGGACACACTGCATTTTCTATGTCCCAATGATCGAACACCGTATTTTTTAACAAATGATTAATAAAAAAATAAAAAATTTAATTGTTATTTGTAAGAAATTTTCTGAGGAACCTGAAACGCCTTTACTTTCTGAGATGCGACAGTTTTTTAATTGAATTTTATGCCCTTACGCATGAAGGGGCGTGTCTTAGCAAAAACGATAAGTAGTTACCACGAGACATCAAATCGGGTCACCGTTGCTGATTAAATAATTGTTTTCTCTATTAATTAAAGCTTTTTTGCACAAGTAAGGTAACATTTCGAAAGCTAAAAGTTCCATATATGTAATGAAATTTTTATAAATAAGTAAATGCATGTAGGTGAATGAGAAATAATAAAAGTACAAGATAGTGTTCAATAATTGGGACCTGTTCAATAATTGGGACATTTACGTTATATCCTAATGTCACGAATCCGTGTAGAAATTTGAGTCGGGAAAAGTACTGCCCCTAATCTGCCTTGCCTAAATAATATCAGGCTCTGTTCGGGCCTTCCACCCTGGAATAGGTTTGCAATGTGACGGGTCTGAGGCTAGGTCCCGATCCGCCCTTCCTGTTCTGCGGCACTGATCAGAAATGGGCGGGAGAACGAGCGGTACATGACCAGGAAAGTTGAAGGAAATAGATTGGGAAATAACCAGGAACAAACGAGGAAATTAAAAATGACGTTCAGCGTTTTTGGAATGTTTGAGGAGGTCAATCGGGAGTGTTTTCAACTTAGTATTTCTACAACATATTGTTTGTTGGTTATCTACTTGCTAAGGTAGTATATGAGTGTATACATGCGCTTGGTCGCATTTCTTGATGGCAAAGAGACAGAAAAACGTACACAGATCACTTTCCGAGCGAAAAAGGCCGAGAGTGCAACAGGTTATTTGGCAAGTATCGCAAAATCATAAGCGTAAGTATACGCTGTAAGCATCGCACTTCTGTACATGAGAGAACTTACAGGACGAACTTGTATCCTCGTACGATGGTACTTTGCTCACGCGAAGTGCTTCGCTTGTAGCCACCTGGCGGATTATTGGCGAAATATATTCAGGCAATGTTTTCCCGGCCAGAACAGTGATATTTTCCAAGATGGCGACAAGGCGTTCAATAACCATGAATGGCCTGCTTTACTTTTTTGTCTCATAAAATAATTTGGCCATGCTTAATGCTCAAATCATGACTTATCGTAATCCCGGGATTTTTGATAAGCATTGTTATCCTCGTCGGTTATCATTGATGAAATGGATGCTTTTAATGATGAATAGAATTACAACAGATGTATTAGTTACATCCCAATCAATTACGAATATCATTGTTGAGGTGAAAAGCTAAGTAGCTTTTCTTCAGTTCTTAACGACAGGCTCCACTTTTCAGAACCTGTCAATGTTCTGGCCGGGTATACATTACGTGAAGATGTACTTGCTCGCAATGTATCCTGGCCAGAATGATATAATATCCAAACATAGAGAATAGGCCGTAAAAAACGATTTTGCGATCTTCCCGGTTTGTTCCATGGGACGGCTTGGTCGGGTAAATCTGATAAGGCAAGTCTGGTCAGGGCCGGACACAAAGTAGGGAATGCCCGGTCACATTTCTGCACGGGGATAATTAAGATATGGTTATTTTTTTCTCGTTTCTTTAATACCCGAAATTTCGCCATTAAGGCGTTACCCCCACTTGTAGCGCAAAAAAGGCCTTTTTCATGAATTTTTTTTAAAGAAAACTACAAAACTTTTTTCATCGATCAATATACCATCTTAAAGAACACATCTTGAAGAACTTTCAGTAATTTTTATATTGAAAAATATTACATTGTTTAGTGGCAAATGGCCGCCAATGAAATAATGTTTTTATATACACGGTTTGCGGTGACCAACATTGCGGCGAAGTGGATCATCTGAAAAAAAATGCGGATGGATTTAGTCAAATATAAGTATAAACTAGTCTTTAATCGAAGGATTTAAAAAAATATTCATTCTTCACAAAATGGCGGACAGTCAAAGTTAATGGTTCGATTTTAATGAAAAAAACGGCCGTTTTTTGGCTATAAAACGGCAATTTTTGCGAAAAAAAAAATCGAACGTTTAAAGACTACATTTTTATGTATTAAATAAGCTTGCAAAATTTCAAGAAGATCGGTTCATTAGTGTTCGAGTAATCTTGGTCACCGACTTCAGAAATGCCATTTTGAGAAAAACGCGTTTAAAGTTTCAATTTCAGTTCTTCAATTCACGGATTCTCCTCTTTCAACGCTCATATCTCAGTCAATTTTGTTTGGATCGACTTGAAATTTTCCGGACATATTCTTAAATACTTATACTTCAAAAAAATGCAATAAAAAAAATCGATTTTTTCAAAATCGCAAATGGGGGTAACCCCTTAAATCATCATAACGCAATGTATGTTTATTGTAAGTAAGTCATTATTTAATACCATTGGGTTCAAGAACGTGACCCTTGAGCTTCCAGTCTTCAAAATGTGTGAAAGTATGAAAAGTTTAAAGTCCTGAATTCATTATAAAAAAATAATTATTCTCTTTATTTTGACCACATAATGAATTATTTCTTATTAAATGTTGCACACCGCTGGAACGCGTATAAACTAGATAAATTTTTAAAACAAAGCTAAAATAACTTTTAGTTTTTTAAAATAATTAATTTAGAAGTTGACATTTTTTATACACTTACGCATTTTTAAGACTGAAAGCTCATAAGTAATTTTCTTGAAACCAGATGTATCAAATAGAGATTTATTTATAATAAACATACATTGCAGAATGCAAAAAAAGTTGTTAAGTGGTATTACAACCACAAAAAAAAAGTTATGACGATTTAAAGGCAAAATTTCGGATAATTAAAAAACGAAAGAAAAATCTTATCTTAATCTTTACTTTACATAATTCCGTTAACATATCAACTGTCTTTGTAAAACAACCTTAGATTTCTTAAATAAAAATCCTGAAACAGAGTATAAACGTGTGATAATAATTTGTCTAACAAGGGGACAGTACGGCAGTCGGATTTTTGTAATTTTTCGTACTCATGGTACGCGAAGGTCAGAGCTCGAATATTAATATCCCAAAGCAGTTCGACGCCATATTCAGAAATTTTCGAGAAAATTGACTTTGAAGTTTTCGAGCGCACCCTTATCCCACAAAGATGCAACGATATTCGAACCGGGCTCGTGGCGTACCCGGTAGCAGTGCAGCCAGATCGCGCGCGAAAGTTACCCTCTCTCTAGTCCCTCGCGCGCCCATCACACAATCATAGTAGCGCGTGTCCGTGAGCGAGCGACGCTCGGACATCTTCGGAAAGAGCCGAGTGCCGTCGAACTGTCCCGACCGCGCCTTCGGCAGCTACACCAATAGATGGACGCTGAGCACGTTCATGTGCGGCCAAGCCTAACGAAGGCTTCGAGGGAAAAAGCAATCTGAGCACGGCCCGCGCGTGACGTCACGCGACGGCACGCGCGAGGCTTTTAGATGATTTCAATGCTTATTTAGCTCTTCATTCTCTGCGTTATTAATGTATACAAAAAAATGTATCGCGCACTCTGAACGCTTATTTTTTTAGTTTATACGTTAATTTAAATATAATAATAAATCTAAATTACAACTTATTTATATTCTAAAAAATTGTTTACGCTTTACTCACACCCGTCCTTATGCCAAATAAATTATAATTCAGAAAAGTAAGTGAAAATATATTTATATTCGTATTATTATATGAATTCTCATACTTTCATCAAGCGATAAAGTATTATCTCCATAAACAAGTCAATCATCAATCCGGCCGCCAATCGTAAGTGCCAGAAAATGCATCTTTAACACAAGCGATAGGATGGTCCCGTTGGTAGCGTTCCTGGCTTCGGTCCCTAGGGGCGCAGGATCGTTCCTCACGCTCAGCGCTTTTTTTTTAAATCATGGTTACTATTAAGGATGTTGAGTCCCTATAAAACATGTTAATGTTAATTGTTCAATAAATAGCTTCTTAATCTTCATGAAATTTTTATACAACCTCCTGAATACTTCATGTAAAAGCATACAAAATTTTCAGAATTCTATCATCAATTCTTCAACCTCCTTAAGGGTTGAAATAAAAAATGATGAGAAAATTCTAAATATTTGGTATGTTTTTGTATGAAGTATTTAAGAGGTCGTGTTAAAATTTCACGACGATTAGGAAGCTCGTTATTAAAAAATTAACATTTTGTTAAGAACAATTATTAAAAGAAATAAAAAAAAATTTATCAATAAACTTCGTTTTGTTTCCGTTGCTTTCAGTATATTGTAGATATTACAAAATTGAGAGGTCAAAAGAAAAACTTATTGCAAAGTTACATCAGTTTCCATAAGACAGCATTTAATTTGTGAATGTTAATTGTTCAATAACGAGCTTCCTAATTGTCGTGAAATTTTTACACGACCTCTGAAATACTTCATACAAAAACATACCAAATTTTCAGAATTTCATCATCATTTGCGATTTGGGACCCAACATCCTTAATTCTTATTTGATTAGTTATTTTTATTAGTTATCATATTTATTTTAATTAGTTATCTCTTAGTACCGAAAAATTTATCGCGCACTCTGACCGCTTATTTTATTAGTTTTTACGTTAATTTAAATATAATAATAAATCTAAAATACAACTTATTTATCTTCTAGCAAAATGTTTGCGCTTTACTCACACCCGACCCTATGCCAAATAAATTGTAATTCATAAAAGTAAGCGGAAATATATTTATCTTAGTATTATTATATTCATTCTCATATACTTTCATCAAGCGATAAAGTATTATCCCCAAAAACAATCATCCATCCGACCGCGAATCGTCAGTACCAGAAAGTGAACATACATTGACACAAAAAATTAAAGGAGCAAGAAAAGTTGAACTTTGTCAAAAGTGGTCGTACAAAAAAAAAAGGATTTTAAAGCTTCAAGTTTCTAGTTTTAGATCCGACAATGATTTTTTTTTGAGAATCACTGATTGCACGGTCGGAAGAAATATCACGGCAAAAAAAATTTTGCAAATTTTTACGTTTTTCAAAGTTCTGCACGTGTTTTGGAGATCTTTTTCTGACTTGACCAATATCAAGGTCATTGAGCCCATTCAATTCACTTCAATTTGCTCTTTTTTCTCCGTACGACCATTTTTCGCTGAGATATCTCAGGACCTAATGGTCGTACGGGAATTCGATCGGTAGTTTTGGAACCGTGAATACTCTACAAGCTCCGATTATTATTGTAGTGAAACTTTTATTTTTTCTTTTTGCCATTAGTTTTAGAAAAGTACAAAAAAAACGATGTCTTCTTGGCTTTTATGAAATCCACCGCTACTTTGCAAATATTGCTATAAAGACTAATGTTTATGGTCGGTCATTCAGCTCAATATGTCCCCAAGAGCCATGCAAAAGTCCAAGTTGATCCGATTATCGGTCTTTCTTGCCCGATTAACCAAAATTTGAAAAAAAAATTAAAGGAGTAAGTTTCCTCCTTTTCAGACATCATTTCATGAGGAAAAAAAACTTTTCATTACTTTTCGTACAATTGGGTATTGAGTACGCATTGAATGTTGGAAAAAAAACCGTGAAAATCATATTGATTACAAATTTTTGAAAAAAAAATTTTTTCATAAAAACAATATTGAAAATTTTTTTTTTTATAAAAAAATCAGTTTCGATTTTTTTTTTAACGTTGAAATTTTTTTCAAATCAACATTGTACCGCCAGCATTAGAATTACCCAAAGCATACCGCGGGGAGGTACGCTTTGGGTATTCTACGTACACTTTGGGTAATTCTAATGCTGGCGGTACAATGTTGAATCGAAAAAAACTGTCAACATTAAAAAAATAAAAAAAATCGAAATAGATTTTTTTATAAACAAAAAATTTCAACATTTTTGTTATTAAAAAAAAAAAATTCGAAAATTTTTAGTCAATATGATTTTCATGGTTCTTTTCCAACATTTAATGCGTACTCAATACCCAATTGTACGAAAAGTAGTGAAAAGTTGTTTTTCCTCTTAATAATCATGAAATGATGTCTGAGAAGGAGGAAACTTGTTCCTTTAATTGTTTTTCATATTTTGGTCAATCGGGCAAGAAAGACCGATGAACGGATCAATTTGGAATTTTGCATATCTCTTGGGGACATATTGAGCCGAATGACCGTCCATAAACAATAGTGTTTATCGCAATATTTGCAAAGTAGCGGTGGATTTTATAAAAAACAAGAAAACATCGATTTTTTGTACTTTTTTAAAACTGATGGCAAAAATAATTTTTTTTAAACCTACAATAATAATCAGAGCTTGTAGAGTATGTATTCACGTTTCCAAAATTGCCGGTCGAATTCCTGTACGACCATTAGTTCACGAGATATCGATGACTGAAGACAAAAGGACGTTTTTTCATTCAGAGGCCGACGAGGAGGCCGATATCTCAGCGAAAAATGGTCGTAAGGAGATAAAAAAAGAAGCAAATTGAACTGAGTTGAATGGGCTCAATGAACTTGATATTGGTCAAGTCCGAAAAAAATCTCCAAAACACGTGCAGAACTTTGAAAAACGTAAAAATTTGCAAAATTTTTTTTGCCGTGATATTTCTTCCTACCGCGCAATCAGTGATTCTCAAAAAAAAAATGATTGTCGGAACTAAAACTAGAAACTTGAAGCTTTAACATTCTTTTTTTTTGTACGACCACTTTTGACGAAGTTCAACTTTTCTTGCTCCTTTAATTTTTTGTGTCAATGTATGTTCACTTTCTGTTACTTACGATTCGCGGTCGGATGGATGATTGTTTTTGGGGATAATACTTTTTTGCTTGATGAAAGTATATGAGAATGAATATAATAATACGAAGATAAATATATTTCCGCTTACTTTTATGAATTACAATTTATTTAGCACAGGGTCGGGTGTGAGTAAAGCGCAAACATTTTGCTAGAAGATAAATAAGTTGTATTTTAGATTTATTATATTTAAATTAACGGAAAAACTAATAAAATAAGCGGTCAGAGTGCGCGATAAGTTTTTCGGTACTAAAAGATAACTAATTAAAATAAATATGATAACTAATAAAAATAACTAATCAAATAAAAATGAATAGTAACCATGATTAAAAAAAAAAAAGCGCTGAGCGTGAGGAACGATCCTGCGCTCCTACGGACCGAAGCCAGGAACGCTACCAAGGGACCATCTTATCACTTGTGTTAAAGATGCACTTTCTGGCAATTACGATTGGTGGCCGGATTGATGATTGACTTGTTTTTGGAGATAATACTTTATCGCTTGATGAAAGTATGAGAATTAATATAATAATACGAATATAAATATATTTTCACTTACTTTTCTGAATTATAATTTATTTGGCATAAGGACGGGTGTGAATAAGGCGTAAACAATTTTTTAGAAGATAAATAAGTTGTAATTTAGATTTATTATTATATTTAAATTAACGTATAAACTAAAAAATAAGCGTTCAGAGTGCGCGATACATTTTGTTGTATACATTAATAACGCAGAGAATCAAGAGCTAAATAAGCATTGAAATCATCTAAAAGCTTCGCGCGTGCAGTCGCGTGACGTCACGCGCGGGCCGTGCTCAGATTGCTTTTTCCCTCGAAGCCTTCGTTCGGCTTGGCCGCACATGAACGTGCTCAGCGTGTCTATGTGTTGGTGTAGCTGCCGAAGGCGCGGTCGGGACAGTTCGACGGCACTCGGCTCTTTCCGAAGATATCCGAGCGTCGCTCGCTCACGGATACGCGCTACTATGATTGTGTGATGGGCGCGCGAGGGACTAGAGAGAGGGTAACTTTCGCGCGCGATCTGGCTGCACTGCCCGGTAGCGCTCGAGTCTAGTAATCGCGGGGTCGTTGGTTCGAGTCTCACTTCGAAATTTTTGTTTTTTTTTCATTTTTTTTAAATGAAAAAACGCAAGCCATATTTTTAATTATCTCTTGATTATAAACATACATTTTCAAGTATCAATATTTATAACCAACAACATTTTTAGGATGAAAATGAAAAACGTCGGGTAAGGAATTGAATACTTTATTATTCGGTCTGTATTCGTTTGTTTTATAAATCGGGTGTAATGTTACACGAGCCAGAGTGATACCCATCGTAAAAACAAGGAAAACAGTAATTTGCACGGCATCTCGCACACCGTACAAACGCTGCATTGTTACATTCGCAATTTTTTTTCAATACATCGATCGGAAAACAAACTTCATTCACGTTCATGAAGATTTCTCTTTGATCGCAAAGTTTCGAAGCAAACCACGCATATCTGATCATGTTATTGAAGACCGGAGAAGACAACTGATGATGAACAATAGAATGAATTTTTATGCAATCTTCTCTATCATTAATTTCACGTCCTTGTTCAATCAGATAGGCGCAGTTCTGTAGACGCTTTATGAAATTTTTTACTTGACGGTAAAAATACACGTCATAAGGTTGCACTAATGGAGTGTATTTTGGTGGAATTACCTGCACCGTGCAAGTAGGCAGATGCCTGTCATTTCGAAACACCTCATTGTACATCACGGTATCGGTTTGGCCTCCCCAGGAATCGATAATTAAGAAAAACTTTTCTTTTTGTACTCGCAATTTCAAGCAAGAGATAATCAAAAATAAGAATTGCATTTATCATTGACAATTATAATTACATATATGATAATTAGCATAGATTTTATGATTTTTATCCCGGGATTATTTATTTATTTTTTTAAAAATAATCACCTATTGTTATATATAAATAATATATGATCATATATGAGAAAATATATAATTATGTATAACTATAATGAATTTTGTACATAAATAACTATGTATGGATTTTGTCCATATATAAACATATATCGATATATTATATTAATTATATATAATAATATGTGATTATATACAACAAAAATTTATCGGGATATTTAAATGACGGATGTATGCGAATTTAAAAAAAAATGAAAAAAAAATAAAAATTTCGAAGTGAAACTCGAACCAGCGATTACTAGACCCCGCGATTACTAGACTCGAGCGCTACCGGGTACGCCAGGAGCCCGGTTCGAATATCGTTGCATCTAACGATAAGAGTGCGCTCAAAAACTTCAAAGTCAATTTTCTCGAAAATTTCTGAATATGGCGTCGAACTGCTTTGGGATATTAATATTCGAGCTCTGAACTTCACGTACCATGAGTACGAAAAATTACAAAAATCCGACTGCCGTACTGTCCCCTTGTAAGTACTACAGGACCAAATTCAATACGGGTAGTGAAACTGAGTTGATCAAATTTATTAAATATTCAAAAAGTTAAGCAACGGAAGCGTAAATAGGGTTGTATGTTTTACGCACTTGTATTCACTTTCCCTGCTTTCACATTTTTACTGCTTCTCGACTTTTACGCTCTAAACCTACTTGGAGGTTAGAGCTGGCAGAATCCATACATTTGAAGAAACTGACTGTTGACGGTTCAAGCGTGCCATCGTTTGTTTAGAGCAGCGTTACCCGGGTAACGATGCGAGGAATCGCAAAGCAAGTCGACTGGCGACGCACTTCAGGCGGCCAGTCGACTGGCGGCGCACTAGACCCCACGATTACTAGACTCGAGCGCTACCGGGTACGCCACGAGCCCGGTTCGAATATCGTTGCATCTTTGTGGGATAAGAGTGCGCTCGAAAACTTCAAAGTCAATTTTCTCGAAAATTTCTGAATATGGCGTCGAACTGCTTTGGGATATTAATATTCGAGCTCTGAACTTCACGTACCATGAGTACGAAAAATTACAAAAATCCGACTGCCGTACTGTCCCCTTGTAAGTACTACAGGACCAAATTCAATACGGATAGTGAAACTGAGTTGATCAAATTTATTAAATATTCAAAAAGTTAAGCAACGGAAGCGTAAATAGGGTTGTATGTTTTATGCACTTATCACTTATCACTTATCACTTTCCCTGCTTTCACACTTTTACTGCTTCTCGACTTTTACCCTCTAAACCTACTTGGAGGTTAGAGCTGGCAGAAGCCATACATTTGAAGAAACTGACTGTTGACGGTTCAAGCGTGCCATCGTTTGTTTAGAGCAGCGTTACCCGGGTAACGATGCGAGGAATCGCAAAGCGAGTCGACTGGCGGCGCACTTCAGGCTAACACACAGCGTTTCACTTTTAATGTTCATGCATTTTTGTGGTAAAAAAATCGCTCGGAAATTCGGCCGAATATTATCAGATCTCAAGATTGAGTAGACGGATCGAAAAATGGCCCATACCAAATCGATAGGAAAGAATAACAGTTCATTGGTAAAATGTCATTAAATTTTCGTCGTCTGCTAAAGGCCATCTCACTGTACAACGAGTCGTAGCGTATTCCTCGTCCGTAGCAGTGGTGCTCATCTTTCTTATGGCTGTAGTGCCGATTTTTTTAATTACTCGGCGTCGCGACGCTTCCAGGACCCTTGATATTTTCCCTTTTAGGGTAATATCTGTAATAGGTAATTTTTGCAATATCTACAAGGAAACGTTGCGAGGTCGATGTCTCTGTTATCGATAAAATTTGGCATGCTTCTAGAATGGGTAAAAATAGGCTACACGTATTTTTTTATATCGGCGGAACCCGATTTTTAAGGGTTGAAAAGCAACCTCGAAAATTGGGCTGTTTTTCGTTTTTCGTCGATAACGTTTTAACGGTACGCGATATGAAAAAACTTCAAAATGCAACAATGTTTATTTTTTCGTGTATTATACACTGGAGATGAGAACGATACAGATAGCAACAAATTTCATATTGTTTATTGCAAAAATGTAATTTTTTCAACCGTATCTCTGACAAGGAACATCCCTCAGGTCTCAAAGAAAGGCGTGTCGAGGGGTGATTTTGCAGTTTCACCCAGAAGCAATCCACCGATCTGAATGAAACAAAAACGAAAATTCTTCTAATGAAATGCGATGAAAAATCATCTATGAAATTGTTAAGAAAAAATTGAATTAGGGGGTAAACCACCCCTCAATTTGCCTTTTTTTACCCCACACTTAAGAGGGTTGTATGCAAATTAATAAAACAGGTATCATTTTGAAGGGCAATTAAAATTAAAGTTGACGGGTTTTTGCGTTTTGGCGGCATAGCACATTTAAGGGGGTAAACCATCCCTAACATAAATTTATTTATCACGGTCGTTTTTTCTGTGTTTAAAGTATATCCGCTGATTTTAAATATTTCTATAAGCTACAATTTAATGTTTTATCATATTTCAAAATCATTACATTCGTCTTGAGGGGTAACTACCCCTCTAACGAGAAACATCATTGAAGTATCCGCTCTCGATTTCGTTGAAATTCATATATGTGGTAAAGCATTGCAAACTATTAAACATGTTTTTTTGTATCGGCAGAAAAACGGTGTTAGGGGATGAAACCACCCCTCCAAGTTTCTCCCACAAGCAGTCCACCGATCTGAATGCAACAAAATCGAAATTTCCTCTAATATTAAGCGATGAAAAATCCACTACGAGAGTGTTGATTAGAAATATAATTGAGGGGTAAACCACCCCTCCATTTGCCCTTTTTCACCCCACGCTTAAGAGGGTTGTATGAAAATTAATAAAACAGGTATCATTTTGAAGGGGAATCAAAATTCAAGTTGGCGCGTTTTTGTGTTTCAACGGGACAGCAAATTTAAGGGGGTAAACCACCTCTAACCTAAATTTGTTCATCACCGCCGTGTTTTCTGTGTTTAACATGTATCCGCGGATTCAAAATATTCTCCCGCGTTTTTAAATTATTACGTTTTTAAATTTTCACATTTTAAGGGTAAACTACCCCCTCTAATTGCTTTTCGTTTGAAGTTTCGCGAAAGGTTTCACGAATTTCGTTAAAACTGATTTCATTTCATCGGTAATATCAATTTTATGTTTGTGTGTGCAGGCATACTCGTTTTGAGTTTTAGGCGCGGTGCTTTGGAAGTGGGGACCTGGGGCTACCCCTTACTTATAAGGCTCATATTTTCATATTTTCATAATTATATTTTCGTACCGAAATGATTCTTCCTCTAATTCAAAAGTTTTGATGAAAGCATCTCCCATGCAACGATGCAAAGCAGTAACGAAAATATATTAACGATACTATTAATAAAATTCAAATGGTATATATAAATATATTTGGTCTTTTCGTTTTTGTTATTCCGCGTAAAAAAAATCATACGCAGATAAATGTTTACCCTTCGATTCTTAAATGCGTAATTATCCAGAATGCTCCCGTTCGGAAATCTTTTATCTCTGTGTATGAAGTTATACAATCAACGAACAGACCGATGTTTATTTGCCTACGTATCAGCTTTTCTCGACTAACTGCAATAATTAATTCTTCCAGCGCGAATGTTCTTATCGCGTCATGACGCGATAACGATATTTGCGCAAAATTTGTATTCTACGCAGAATTTTTACACTGGGCAAATATTAAACTGCACGCTATTATCATCTTTAACTGCAAGACGTTAATCATACATTACCCGATAATGTGTTTACATTTTCGGGTAATGTGTGATTGGCCTCTGGCAGTTCAAGTTGTCAATAGCTTGCAGTTTTATCGCTTGCTTTATAAGACGGTTAGCATTCGGATTCTTCCATTTCACGTTAAAGTGAGCTACAAACAGTGTACTGTGTATTGGATAATACAAATTTCATCAGCCATGAAAGTCAACCCAATAAACGTTATCAAACTTCTACTAGCTACATTTGAAGCTATGGATATTTCACAAACGCCGGTTAACAATGCGGAAATTGAACTTGCGGACGGTTTTGAACAAATATTGATCAGTTCCATGCAAGACTATAATGGAGTTGAAATGATAGAGGAAGAAACGCTCGCTTTTCAAGAACCATTTAAACAGTACGAAGCCAATGCTGTAGAAGATACCGGATGGCAAAAGGATACTGGTGGTAGTGATTCTGACGGCTGTTCCAGTGATGATGAGGTGAACTACGATTACAAAAATAAAGCAGTTCAATACTGGAGGTCTGCTAAGACAAGAAACTATAGCCTCAAAACCGTCCAACAGAAATACAAATCTGTCAAGTCTGAAAGACAATTGCGGCGCTGGGCACATCAGCTGAATAAAGGCGGTACTTATAAAGAAAAGCTAGCGCAAATTTCTGAATATACATTGAAGAATTTGAAGACTGCTCTAGATGCTGGTGTCATAATACATGATATTGATCTTCAAAAGTGGGCGCTACAAGCCCAAAAGGAGATAGGTTTCAATGATGTGCGATTTAAGGCCTCTCATAATTGGCTATGGAATTTAAAAAAACAGCATCGCATTGTATCCAGAAAAATCAATAAATTTGTAACGCGCAAAACTACGGGAGAAGAAGAACTTCTACGGAAAAATGCAGAAAAATTTGTCGCCGATGTTGCACCACTGATAAAAAAGTATGGATCGGAAAATGTGTATAATTCGGATCAAAGCGGTTTTCATATGGAAATTCATTCGGCGCGAACTCTTGCAACGGAAGGAGAAAAGAAAGTTGAATGCGTTGTACAGTCAGTTTCTTCAATAACTCACAGCTATACAATTCAGCCTACTATAAGCGCTGAGGGGAAATTACTTTCCCCACTTTTCATCGATTTAAAGGAGACGAAGGGTGAATTCGGACCACGAGTAGAGAAAGCGCTATTTCAAGCAGAAACCGTCTTTGTATTAGCATCCAAATCTGGAAAACTTACTTCTGGTACGTATGCTCACATATTATGATGAATGATTTTTTTAAATATGAAATGTAATTGATGTCAACATTAGTATTTTTTTTAAATATTGAATGTGTTTTGTGTTAACAGAGCATTTCAAAACTTGGTTGGAAAAGGTTTTCTTTCCTAACGTCGGGAGACATAGCGTATTATTGATAGACTCCTGGAGTGGACACTGCCCTAAGGTTGTTCATGAAGCGACACCTCGTGATAAGAAGATAATCGCAATGATTATTCCAAAAGGTACAACTGGAAAAATTCAGCCGCTCGATGTATTTGGATTCAGAGTGTGGAAAAATTTCGTCCGACATTTTTCAGACAGTGTAATATTATTAAAATCTGATATGAATTTGCACTTGAGGAATAATATAATTAAATTGCAATCACTTACACACAACAACTCTCATCACCGCGGTATTCTAATCTTTTTAAATATTCATGGTATAAAAGTAATTATATATCTAAAAAACCAGAAGATTTTGAAAATCCTGTTACCTTTGGTTTTGGTGAATCGAACACACATTGTGAAATACCCGGTTGCAATAATTTGGCCATTATCAGATGTGCATGGTGCAAAAAGTCGTTGTGTTTAAAGCATTTTTTTGACGACTATCATTATTGCAGGAATTATGAGCCATGATTGTTGATAGTTATCATATGAAAAAAGTATATGTCACGACATAATGATTTGACGGCATATGACTACGATACTTTTCACAAGTACAATTAATTAAATCGGCTGATATGATTCCCAAATGAAATATGTCAAAATATATTAAAAACATGTTCGTTAACCTACTGTAAAACCCTCAGTTGCATTAATATGTTTAATTAAATAAACAGTAAAATAATGAAAATATACATTCCTCTACAAAACTACGTCGCTGGCTATATTATCGCTTGATCCAGGCGCATCATCGTTCCGAAATATACGAAGTGAGCCTTATAACCTGGAAATTATTATAATTAATGATATAGTAGAAGTGTATGTTTATTCCTATGGAGATGCTTAATGGATGTGCATATTAAAATCGGGAGCGTCTCGACACGAAAATATGAGTCTTATCAGTAACGGGTAGCCCCATGTCCCCACTCCCAAAGTACCGCTCCTAAAATTCACAACGAATATGCCTGCACACACAAACACAAAATTGATATTACCGATTAAATGAAAACAGTTTTAACGAAATTCGTGAAACCTTTCGCGAAACTTCATACGAAAAGCAATTAGAAGGGGTAGTTTACCCTTAAAATGTAAAAATTTAAAAACGTAACGATTTAAATATGCGGGAGTATATTTTGAATCCGCGGATACATGTTAAACACAGAAAACACGACGGTGATGAACAAATTTATGTTAGAGGTGGATTACCCCCTTAAATTTGCTGTTCCGCTGAAACGCAAAAACGCGGTAACTTGAATTTTGATTCCCCTTCAAAATGACACTCGTTTTATTAATTTTCATACAACCCTCTTAAGCGTGGGGTGAAAAAGGGCAAATGGAGGGGTGGTTTACCCCTCAATTATATTTCTAATCAACACTCTCGTAGTGGATTTTTCATCGCTTAATATTAGAGGAATTTTCGATTTTGTTTCATTCAGATCGGTGGACTGCTTGTGGGAGAAACTTTGAGGGGTGGTTTCATCCCCTAACACCGGTTTTCTGCCGATACAAAAAAAACATGTTTAATAGTCTGCAATGCTTTACCACATATATGAGTTTCAACGAAATCGAGAGTGGATACTTCAATGATGTTTCTCGTCAGAGGCGTAGTCACCCCTTAAGACGAATGTAATAATTTTGAAATATGATAAAACATTAAATTGTAGCTTATAGAAATATTTCAAATCAGCGGATATACTTTAAACACAGAAAAAACGACCATGATAAATAAATTTATGTTAGGGGTGGTTTACCGCCTTAAATGTGCTATGCCGCCAAAACGCAAAAACCCGTCAACTTTAATTTTAATTGCCCTTCAAAATGATACCTGTTTTACTAATTTGCATACAACCCTCTTAAGTGTGGGGTGAAAAAAGGCCAATTGAGGGGTGGTTTACCCTCTAATTAAATTTTTTCTTAACAATTTCATAGTGGATTTTTCATCGCTTTTCATTAGAAGAATTTTCGTTTTTGTTTCATTCAGATCGGTGGATTGCTTCTGGGTGAAACTGCAAAATCACCCCTTGACACGCCTTTCTTTGAGGGGCGGTTTCCCCCCTTAAATCCGTTTTTCCGCCGATAAAAAAAAATACGTGCCTCAAAGTTTTCGATGCTCTATCACATATATGAGTTACAACAAAATCGGAGGCGGACACCTGAGGGATGTTCCATGTGAGTATTTTTAATCGATTGGGATGTAAATTTGCACACATGTAGAGAATGGAAAAGTGCGGATACGGATTTTTTCTTTTTCCGATATCTTACAATTAAGGGGTTGAAACTGCCCGTCGATTTTTTTGCCGAGAGCATCTTATAATCAGCTAGCCTTTTGGCATTTCAGTCTAAATTCACGTGAATATACCTTCGTGTTATGACGCAATTGCATATTTGTAACATTCCAGCCCCTCCCTCCCAACGGTCCCCCTCTCGAAAGGCAAACGTTCAAAGTTCTCACCGTGCGGCATGGACGAACGTTTCTAGAAATAAAAATGGGTTACAAAGAAAGTACAATTAGGCAAAATAGTCGATACACATTTTCTCGTTGTCGAAATAAACATAAAGTTCGAAGGGAAAAAATGTTGTATTTTTCGACTACTAGACGTTCATGATGATAATGATGAGTACAGCAACAAATGGCGTGTTGTTTATTGCAATAATTCGTGCATTACTTGTGAAAAATCACTCTTCAGTTTCCCACTTATATGGGCAGAAGCAAGGCTCGCGATCACGGACTGACTTCGTGCTTCGGAAAGCAACTGGATTACAATTGTATATTTACGAAGAAATTCAGTTTACTGCGTTTTTGGGTTGCCGCTGCAACTCATGAACAGAATGATGCAAACATTTTTATTAGCTTATAACGCAGCATAATTTAATCTTCATCTTTAACTTTAATTTCACAAACAGCGGAACCAATGAATGAAAGAAAGAAATCTTCGCAAAGAGCGACTACGGTGCAAAGAGCGGCTCTCATGATAACCTTGAAATCGCCTCACTAAAGATTAATAGCAGTTCTGGTAATAGCGTGTGTCGTCGTTGTTTTTTTCGTGTGTATTTATCAATTGGGTTTCGAGTCATATAAATTCACCAACGATCATAATTGCTGCAGTTACGACGGAGAAGCCAGCCATACATTTTGAGTTCGAAATACAAATAAAAATGTACGGTAATCCGGTGAATGTTATTCAACTTCTATCTAAAGCGATAAGTGCTATGAATTTGCCTCGCACTACAATCACCAAACAGGAAAAACAGTTCAGTAAGGATCTACAAAACATGATCATTGAAGCGATGGATCAACCTATGAAAATGGAAGTCGAAACTGGATTGGATTTTCTGTCATCAAATGAAATTCATGAAGCAGTCGTAATAGAATATGACAGTGAAGGAGATTGGCACGGACAACGATACCTAGATCCAAAAATTGATGGAAACGTATGTACCCAAGATATAGAAGAATTGAGTTACGAATACAAGACAAGAGCTGTAGATTACTGAAGATCCGGGGCAAATGGAAATAGAAAGTTATCATCTGTTCAAACGAAATTCAAAAAGGTGAAATCAGAGTCGTAGTTGCGCCGGTGGGCCCATAGTATAAATAAGGGTGGCACCTACAAAGAAAAGTTATCAAAGATAGCTCACTACACGTTAAACAATTTTAATGATGCTTTGGACAGAAGGCTGCCTGCCCATGATATTTATCTTCGACGATGGGCCTTACGTGCACGGGAAATTGTAGAAATACCAGCCGCAAATTTCCAAGCATCCGCTTCTTGGCTAAGGACATTCGAAAACCAACATGGAATCGTGTCACGGAAGATTACTAAATATGTAACAAAACAACAATTATTAAACGCTGATACACTTCAAAACAAAGCTATCGAATTTATAGAAATGGTGAAAGTCAACATAGCCAACGTTGGGGCTGAAAACACATTTAATTCTGATCAGAGTGGATTCAATTTAGAGCTACATACAAGCCGCACATTGGCGAAAGAAGGGCATAAATCCGTTGAGGTAGTCGTGCAATCGAAAACATCAACAATACACAGTTATACTATACAGCCTTTGGTTTCTGCGAGTGGCAAGCTTTTGGCACCTATGTTGATCGTTTTAAACGAACCTACCGGCAAATTTGGTCCTCGAGTGGAACAAACTATGTTCAGAGCCGAAAATATATTTCTATTGGCTTCGAATTCTGGAAAATTGACGACTAATAATTTCAAGCGATGGTTCCAAGAAGTATATATTCCCAATACGGGTCCAAAATCGGTAATACTTCTGGATGCTTGGAGCGGTCAATGTCCAACTGCATTTAACGAAATGGATATGCAAGGGAAAGATATTAAAGTCTTAACCATTCCAGCAGGTAAATATATTGCACCAGTTTCATTAGTTCTGTAGACAATCAGTCCTTTAGATAATTAGTCATTCTTGCAGGTACGTCCGGAATGATACAGCCCCTTGATGTTTATGGCTTCCGTGTACGGAAAAACTTCGTCAAACACTTTTCAGACGCAGTAATATTATACAATTACGATGTCAATCTGCATTTGAGAGACAATATTGTTAAATTACAATCTCTTACACACAACCAGTTTTTTTCTCCACGGTTTACAAATCTTTTCAAATATGCGTGGTACAAAAGCGGGTACGAAGAAGAAAGACCACCAAACTTCGAAAATCCGGTAGAATTTTGCTTTTCACAAAATGTACCGACATGCGATATATGCCGCGAAGCAGCTATTATCACTTGTGCGTGGTGTAAGAAATCTCTTTGTTTCAAACACTTTTATCATGACTATCATTATTGTAATAAGTATAATCCATAAAAAAACATTTCCTAAATGAGTAAGCGTGAGAACACTTTTCCCATTGTATTGTAATCTTCAAAGGCAGTACATCGCTGGGGAGAATTTCTTCGTAAATATACAATTGTAATCCAGTTGCTTCCCGAAGCACGAAGTCAGTCCGTGATTGCGATCCTTGTCTCTGCCCATATTAGTGGAAACCTGAAGGGTGATTTTTCACAAGTAATTCACGAATCATTGCAATAAACAACACGTCATTTATTGCGGTACTCATCATTATCATCATGAACGTCTAGTAGTCGAAGAATACAACATTTTTTCCTATCGAACTTTATTCTTATTTCGGCCCGTTCACGAGCTATAGAAAGAACGAAGTTGTTTAGGGTGCGTTGACCCCTTAAGAGTGTCGTTCCGCCAAAACGAGAAAATGTGTATCGACTCTTTTGACTGATTGTACTTTCTTTGTAACCCATTTTTATTTCTACAAATTTTCGTCCATGTCGCACGGTAAGAACTTTGAACGTTTGCCTTTCGTGTGGAGGACCGCTGGGGGGGGGAGGAGCTGGAATGTTACAAATATGCAATTGCGTCATAACACGAACGTATATTCACGTGAATTTAGACCGAAATGCCAAAAGGCTAGCTGATGATGCGATGCTCTCGGCAAAAAAATCGACGGGCAGTTTCAACCTCTTAATTATGAGATATCGGAAAAAGAAAAAATCTGTATCCGCACTTTTCCATTCTCTACAAGTATGCAAATTTACATCGCAATAGATTAAAAATTCTCGGAGATACGGTTGAAACAATTGCATTTTTGCAATAAACAATATGAAATTTGTTGCTATCTGCATCGTTTTTATCTCCAATGTATATTACACGAAAAAATAAACCTTGTTGCAATTTGAAGTTTTTCCATATCGCGTACCGTTAAAACGTTATCGACGAAAAACGAAAAACACCCCAATTTTCGAGGGTGCTTTTCAACCCTTAAAAATCGGGTTCCGCCGATATAAACAAATGCTTGTCGCCTATGCCGGGTTCCGTCGATTCCGGGTTCCGTCGTTTTGTCATTCCGGGTTCCGGGTTCCGTCATTCCGGGTTCCGTCGATATAAAAAAATGCTTGTCGCCTTCCGCCGATATAAAAAAATGCTTGTCGCCATACCCATTCTACAAGCATGCCAATTTTAATCGAAATCGGAGACATCGACCTCGCAACGTTTCCTTGTTGGTCGAAAGCGAAATCAGAAACATCAGTCTCATCAACTCTGAACGTGCGACCATATTTTAGTTTTAAGGCTTTCACGGCTCTTTATGTAATTTGAAGAGTATGTGGCTTCCGGATGGAGGCCGTGTTGAGAATCAGCGTTGTGCCGACGTTTCGCAAACGTTACAGTCTGCATCATCAGGGCTGAGAGCTCCGATACTGAAGCTCCCGTGTCTCAGGCATTCCTTATATACTTGCAGTCATCGTTCCAGATCACTGCACCAGCCAATCAGATGTTTTAATTGATCGGCCGGTCAATTAAAAAACCGGGAGGACGGTGTGCCAAATGGGATTGACGTGATATCCACCATCTCTGTTTAGATTGTCCCGATGTTTTCGGATTTCCAAGCCTTCTCGGTGTTTCCTAGAAAAATAGCTGTTTGATGGGGCCAGACTTTGAGTTTTATCGAACTGAATGGCATGACCAGTTTTCATCCAATGCTCGGCCAGGGCTGATTGTCCAATGTGGCCATATTTGATACACCGTTGATGTTCTTTGATCCGTGTACTGATCTTCCTCCCGGTTTCTCCTATGTACACTTTACCGCATGAGCAGGGTATCTTGTACACTCCTGGTGCACTTAATGGTGGTCTTTGGTCTTTTGCACTCGGAACCACTTGTGCTAGCTTCTTCTGAGGTTTGAAGATGACTCGCACGTTATGTTTCCCAAGGACCCTGCCTATGCGATCGGTTATGCCCTGAAGGTATGGAAGGGAAGTTGTTGCTATTATTTGTCCTTCATTCTCCCCTTCAGGTTCTGTTACCGTTTTCGGATCGGCTATTTTTCTTCTTAGTTGTTTGATCGTTCTTTCGATGTTGCCTGGCTTGTAGCCATTATCTCCTAAAGCTTTGCGTAGGTGTTCTAGTTCATCCTCGAGAGAGTTCGGTTCGGAGATCGCTAGAGCTCTGTAGACCAGAGAGCTTATGACCGATTGTTTTTGGGAGGGGTGGTGATGGGACGTAGCGTGGAGATATCTATCCGTGTGCGTTGGTTTCCGGTAAACTTTGTGGCCCAAAGTGCCATCGTTTTTCCGTTGAACCAGTACATCCAGAAAAGGAATTTGATTGTCCTGTTCTATCTCCATGGTGAATTGTATATTGGGGTGCTGGGAGTTGAGGAAGGTTAAGAAATGATTGAGGTTTTCTTTGCCGTGACTCCAAATGACGAAGGTGTCATCGACATATCGGAACCAGGTTGAGGGTTTGAGAGGTGCTTCTTGCAGAATTCTGTTCTCGAAATTCTCCATAAAGATGTTGGCGATGATAGGGGAAATCGGGGAACCCATGGCTGCGCCTGAAGTTTGTTCATAAAACTGGGATTGGAATTGGAAATATGTAGAATTTAGGCAATGTTCTATGAGGGCTAGTAGGTTAGGAGCAACTTTTTGGGATTTTCTGACTATTTCTAGGGTTTCATGGGTTGGGACGTTTGTGAACAACGATACGACATCGAAACTTACTAGAATGTCTTCTGGTTGTACCTTGATGGACTGGATCTTATTCACAAATTCCCGAGAGTTTTGGATATAGGAGTTGTTGAGGCCTACGAGTTCCTGCAAGGGTTTGCAGAGAAAACGTGCCAAATGATATGTAGGGCTGCCTATGTTGCTAACGATGGGCCTTAGTGGGATGTTGTTTTTGTGTATTTTTGGCAGACCGGAAAGCCTGGGTGGTAGGGATTCCTTGGGTGTAAGGATTTTGATAAGGTTCTCCGACAGGCCAGCCTTCTTTAGAAGTGTCGTTGTTTTCTTTTCTACGCTTGATGTTGGGTCACGTGGTAGTTTCTTGTACGTGTTGGTGTCCTCGAGCAGGTTCATCATTTTCCTGCAGTAGTCCGTTTTGTCCATGATAACAGTAGCATTCCCTTTATCAGCTGGTAGTACTAAGATGTCCTTGTTTTTCTTCAAATTTTGAAGAGCAAGGTGTTCTTCCTTTGTGATGTTCTGCTGAGGGGGTTTTGCTTTGTGTAGAATATTGGTTATCCGTTGCCTGATATCGTTGCTAGCATCAGGTGGGAGACGGTAGATGGCAGTTTCCACCTGGCTGATGATTTCTCTGGTTGGAATGTCTGTCGGTGTGATGGCGAAATTGTGCCCTTTTGCGAGGACTGATGTTTCAGCTGCGGAGAGTGGGTGGTTGCTTAGGTTTTTTACTGTGTGGGCTAGGATGGGTTGTTTCGTCTGTGGGCATAGTTTCCTGAATTTCTCTATTTGATTCCTGGACCTCAGGTCTGCACAGTGGAGGGCTTGTTCGTGTGTGACCTGGTCAAGATCTTCCCACAGCCGTGGTTCCAAACAGTCAGATAGGCGTAGGTGAAGTTTAAGGAGTGTTTGGGAATTTTGGTCTAAAAGCTTTTTGGTGACAGATAATCTCTCCCTTACCAGTCTCAGCGAGGCCTGGTGGAGGATAGTCTTGGCTTGTTTTGATGGAAAGGGGTTTTTTAATTGAAAACATTTCGGTACCACTTGATGGTCGCGGCACCTTTTTAGGAATGTTAACGAGCACAGCTGGATGTGCAGAGTTTTCCTGAGTTTGGAAAAGGTGTTAACAGAACCCAAAATAGCCTCTCCGTGTAGGCGTTTTATTTTAGTTTTAAGGCTTTCACGGCTCTTTATGTAATTTGAAGAGTATGTGGCTTCCGGATGGAGGCCGTGTTGAGAATCAGCGTTGTGCCGACGTTTCGCAAACGTTACAGTCTGCATCATCGGGGCTGAGAGCTCCGATACTGAAGCTCCCGTGTCTCAGGCATTCCTTATATACTTGCAGTCACCGTTCCAGATCACTGCACCAGCCAATCAGATGTTTTGATCGGCCGGTCAATTAAAAATTTTTTAATTGATCGGCCGGTCAATTAAAAAATTTTAAATTGACCGGCCGATCAAAACATCTGATTGGCTGGTGCAGTGATCTGGAACGATGACTGCAAGTATATAAGGAATGCCTGAGACACGGGAGCTTCAGTATCGGAGCTCTCAGCCCGGATGATGCAGACTGTAACGTTTGCGAAACGTCGGCACAACGCTGATTCTCAACACGGCCTCCATCCGGAAGCCACATACTCTTCAAATTACATAAAGAGCCGTGAAAGCCTTAAAACTAAAATAAAACGCCTACACGGAGAGGCTATTTTGGGTTCTGTTAACACCTTTTCCAAACTCAGGAAAACTCTGCACATCCAGCTGTGCTCGTTAACATTCCTAAAAAGGTGCCGCGACCATCAAGTGGTACCGAAATGTTTTCAATTAAAAAACCCCTTTCCATCAAAACAAGCCAAGACTATCCTCCACCAGGCCTCGCTGAGACTGGTAAGGGAGAGAATATCTGTCACCAAAAAGCTTTTAGACCAAAATTCCCAAACACTCCTTAAAATTCACCTACGCCTATCTGACTGTTTGGAACCACGGCTGTGGGAAGATCTTGACCGGGTCACACACGAACAAGCCCTCCACTGTGCAGACCTGAGGTCCAGGAATCAAATAGAGAAATTCAGGAAACTATGCCCACAGACGAAACAACCCATCCTAACCCACACAGTAAAAAACCTAAGCAACCACCCACTCTCCGCAGCTGAAACATCAGTCCTCGCAAAAGGGCACAATTTCGCCATCACACCGACAGACATTCCAACCAGAGAAATCATCAGCCAGGTGGAAACTGCCATCTACCGTCTCCCACCTGATGCTAGCAACGATATCAGGCAACGGATAACCAATATTCTACACAAAGCAAAACCCCCTCAGCAGAACATCACAAAGGAAGAACACCTTGCTCTTCAAAATTTGAAGAAAAACAAGGACATCTTAGTACTACCAGCTGATAAAGGGAATGCTACTGTTATCATGGACAAAACGGACTACTGCAGGAAAATGATGAACCTGCTCGAGGACACCAACACGTACAAGAAACTACCACGTGACCCAACATCAAGCGTAGAAAAGAAAACAACGACACTTCTAAAGAAGGCTGGCCTGTCGGAGAACCTTATCAAAATCCTTACACCCAAGGAATCCCTACCACCCAGGCTTTACGGTCTGCCAAAAATACACAAAAACAACATCCCACTAAGGCCCATCGTTAGCAACATAGGCAGCCCTACATATCATTTGGCACGTTTTCTCTGCAAACCCTTGCAGGAACTCGTAGGCCTCAACAACTCCTATATCCAAAACTCTCGGGAATTCGTGAATAAGATCCAGTCCATCAAGGTACAACCAGAAGACATTCTAGTAAGTTTCGATGTCGTATCGTTGTTCACAAACGTCCCAACCCATGAAACCCTAGAAATAGTCAGAAAATCCCAAAAAGTTGCTCCTAACCTACTAGCCCTCATAGAACATTGCCTAAACTCTACATATTTCCAATTCCAATCCCAGTTTTATGAACAAACTTCAGGCGCAGCCATGGGTTCCCCGATTTCCCCTATCATCGCCAACATCTTTATGGAGAATTTCGAGAACAGAATTCTGCAAGAAGCACCTCTCAAACCCTCAACCTGGTTCCGATATGTCGATGACACCTTCGTCATTTGGAGTCACGGCAAAGAAAACCTCAATCATTTCTTAACCTTCCTCATCTCCCAGCACCCCAATATACAATTCACCATGGAGATAGAACAGGACAATCAAATTCCTTTTCTGGATGTACTGGTTCAACGGAAAAACGATGGCACTTTGGGCCACAAAGTTTACCGGAAACCAACGCACACGGATAGATATCTCCACGCTACGTCCCATCATCACCCCTCCCAAAAACAATCGGTCATAAGCTCTCTGGTCTACAGAGCTCTAGCGATCTCCGAACCGAACTCTCTCGAGGATGAACTAGAACACCTACGCAAAGCTTTAGGAGATAATGGCTACAAGCCAGGCAACATCGAAAGAACGATCAAACAACTAAGAAGAAAAATAGCCGATCCGAAAACGGTAACAGAACCTGAAGGGGAGAATGAAGGACAAATAATAGCAACAACTTCCCTTCCATACCTTCAGGGCATAACCGATCGCATAGGCAGGGTCCTTGGGAAACATAACGTGCGAGTCATCTTCAAACCTCAGAAGAAGCTAGCACAAGTGGTTCCGAGTGCAAAAGACCAAAGACCACCATTAAGTGCACCAGGAGTGTACAAGATACCCTGCTCATGCGGTAAAGTGTACATAGGAGAAACCGGGAGGAAGATCAGTACACGGATCAAAGAACATCAACGGTGTATCAAATATGGCCACATTAGACAATCAGCCCTGGCCGAGCATTGGATGGAAACTGGTCATGCCATTCAGTTCGATAAAACCCAAAGTCTGGCCCCATCAAACAGCTATTTTTCTAGGAAACACCGAGAAGGCTTGGAAATCCGAAAACATCCGGACAATCTAAACAGAGATGGTGGATATCACGTCAATCCCATTTGGCACACCGTCCTCCCGGTTTTTTAATTGACCGGCCGATCAATTAAACCATCTGATTGGCTGGTGCAGTGATCTGGTGCGACCATATTGTCACAAATTTTTAGAAAAGTTAATTCGCCATCCTCATTGTCTACCTCATTAATTACACCGATGTAACTACATTCTTTATCTTTTACAGGAACTTTTACTTAACTAACACGTAGTCTCGGATGTTATATTGGCTGATTGAAATTGAACTTGGCCCGGAGAAATTCTGAAATTCGGTTCACAAATAGCGTTATCTTGCGTGCTAAGATCGGGCCTGTATTTGTTTTCACATTCGGAGTCGGTGTAAAAATGATCGATGTTAAGTTATGCCTTTCCTCATACTCCACTGTTCCGAAATTGAAATGCTGGCATTCGCCATCACAAAAGTCATCATTAGGTACCTAAAAGAAACATTATACCGTCAATCCCAGAAGTTAGAAGATAACTGTTATCTGATAATGCTGGAAAATAAAATAGCCCCTGGAGCATGAAACAGTCCCTTGTGTCATAAAATGACAGGGGACTGTTATTTTTGCAGAGACGCGATCTAGTGCTAAATCATTTGAAATATTTCTAAGATTAAGAGTCACTCGTGCTAACTTATTAACTGAATAAATGATGTATGAAATGATTTTAATTTAATCACATAAAATAATGGAAAAACTACTTACCATAGGACTGTTCAATCAAGTGGCTCTGTCACGTCGTTCAGCAACAAACGCAGCGCTCACATGGAATAATATGGCGTTAGCTAGCTTAGCTCGGCATTTGAACGAACGTTGCGGTTCTTTTATTGGAACAAATGATGTCTGCTAACCGAAGTATGAATCGCGCGCGATCTTAAAATCAAACGAGGAGACTGTTGTTAAATTTTTAGGACAATATTTGAGTGATAGTTTTTGATATTTAAAAAGTATTTAAAATTATCATCGTATTTTATAAACCCATGCCCACTCTTCTGGTTAATACCTATGAATGTTAGGCAATGGCAATACTGAAAGTAAATATTAGGCATAAACCCTGTCATTTTGCAAATGGAACACGTCACGGGACTGTGTTTTAGGATCTTTGAAAAACACTTAAATGAATGTTAAGATATTACCTCATTGAGTGCATTATGGCGCACCAAGAATAGGTAACGAATTATCGATTTAGAGAGAGACAACACAGTAATAATAATTTTTAATACATAAAATTTCAATTTTCAATGGACACTAATTTTCCATTGGGTAGAGAAACACCCATCCTCTAAATATTTTCTGATTACAGGGAGCCTTTATGATATATTTTTTCTCTATTTATCATAATTTGAGCAGATGTGCCAAATTGTGATAAATAGAGAAAAGATATATCATAAAGGCTATACAATTTGGCACATCTGCTCAAATTATGATAAATAGAGAAAAAATATATCATAAAGGCTCCCTGTAATCGGAAAATATTTAGAGGTTGCTATTAGGGTTTAAACAAAATTATTTTGAAAATGAATTAAGGTGGATTATTAATATTTTTTCCAAATCTTTCGTCGGAATACAAATTTGTTTATACTATTTATAACAATGTAACTTTATCGTAATTCTTTACAGCATGTGCAACCGTACTGATATTGAATTTGGGCATGTTTTCCGCTGTTCGCTTACAACTAACAGTAGGTACTGTTTTTGTTTTTCATCATATTGCTCTGCTGTACCATTTACTACACGGAATCCTTTGAAAATAACGCAACGCTTTAAAAACTTTTCATCACTTTTCCACTCAAATGGGTCCTGAGCAAGAAAAGTTGGTTCTATTTTTATTATTTAAAAAAATTGCAAGCTACTAGCCGTTACGAAGTCTGCCAATCTGCAATGATGTTAAGAAGGCTCTGGACTGTTATATTAGATGTCACTCCCTGGGCTCGCTAGGGATTCAGTCATTTCGCGCTTAGCCTCAATTGGTACGTCGCCATCGAAAAACGACAAACAGATCAACTCTTCTGACAGATACCATGGATGGTTTAAGGGGAGGGTAGGGGTTTCAGCGTGAAAAAACACCTTTTTGCGAATGTTTCTCATTTATATGGATGTATAAAATTTATGGAAACATTTTCTACATTGTTAAATGTCATTTCAAGATCATTCCGTGAAGTTTGTATGCGAAAATATCCACAAACAAGTCGGTGTCAAAGCTTTTCTTAGAACGCCTCTGGAAAAACACGATTTGCGGTGTTCACTGTATCTCAGCTGGAAATTGTCTGAAATCAAGTACCATTAAAATTTAGTCAAAGTATCATCAAATCCTCCCCCCAACGGTCAGGTTTGGTGGTCATGTGGTCATGTAAAGTGAAAATTGCTATTTTTCACGAAAAATTCCGCTATTTTAGGGATGGGAAACCCCCTCAAAGTAAAAAAAAATCTCAAACTAACCGTTGGGGGAAGGTATTTTATATGTAGAAAGTGAAAGTTTGAAATAAATCGGTCACGTAGTTTTCAAATGGCAATGAACACGGACGTTGAAAAAGTGGTTTCGAGAAAAACGCGTTTGAAGTTTTAGAAGCTTAAAAGTGAAATTTTTTTTTTCAACTTCCACTGAATCATCGATTCCACCTGCATAGAGTAGACTCCCTGCAGCAGCTTCGATGTCTTGAGCCTATTTTTTCCAAGCCTCTGCCTTATGCTGGCTTCTTTGCTCTGCCTCTCAGCTTGTATCTCGGCCCTGTTAATGCGACAGTTATCTTCCAATCTTGCGTATTCGTGAGCGCTCGGCCCAACGCTGTTGTTCATATCCGACAGAAAGGTGAGAAAAGCACCATCACCTTCATTGAAAGTGCATGCAACCACGGAGGATGCAAATTCAACGATTTGTTTGCTGCCAGGTAATTTTTACGGTGCAATCCTCCAAATTGGCTGGTTCAGACTTTCGTTAGCATTTTGGGTAAAACCTCCAAGACACCTTTCAAGAAGTTCATCCTTGCTCAGATCTTCGTAAATCGGTTTCATTGCCTGTATGACATCTTCTGGAAGTGAAGTGTAATTGTGTTTAAAATTTTCCACTCCTGTTGTGGCCAGAGCTTTTTGATGAGGACAGCACGAGTCCTCGCCGCTCAGGCACTTATCGTGTTGAGGGTTATCGTCTGTCGATTGCTGGTGGTAGTACGTTGCACAGATGGCATTTTTCATTTTCTCTACCGAATCACAATTATGTCTTATTGCTGCTCCGTAGTATCGACTCAAATTATCGATGACTTTTCCGGTGAGTTTTCCTTTGCCGCCGACTACTTTACTTCGCCGTTTTTTACCTGAATTTTTTCCTGTTTTCACGAGTTTATCTTCAACAGTATTTTTTACCAGATCACGTCGACGTTTTCCCATTCTCTTTTGCACGTGACCTACACATTATTTTTTGTTCATAGTCAAATTTTTACCGTAAGGTTTCGCTTTCATTAAATTGCCATAAGTTTTGCTATCGCCGTCTCCGACATAGTTGCTGATCTTTGCTCCATACTTTTCCTCTGAGCGGCGGAACATCTCGATTACTGCGCCTACTTCTATGTTACCTGATGGTCCGGTGTGATTGGCTTGACATTCATTATTATCAACGTGTTCTTTGTGCCACTCTTCAAATTCAGTTGTATTCAATTTTTTTCCCACAATTTGCAAGACTGACAATACAATCTTCTTACGAAACTATTAATAACTTTTCCAGTCCAATAACCAATCAATGAAGTGACGCCAAACAAGGAGGTAAAGCCTTGCTTCTGCCACGTGCCGTCGAAGAAATGGTCAAAGTATCAGACTCCGAATTTGCCCTTGTTTTCTCTTATTCTTCGTCTGCGGCGGAAAGGAGAAATTTTTCAGCAGTCGTTTCGACGTCGGATTAAATCGATTTCAAATAAGACGATGTGGCTAAAAAATTTTTTGCAATATCCATTAGACAGCAAAACTTATGGCAGCCTGCTAAACCCAAACTTAATGTACTGTAACGTGATTCCTTTTATTACATTAAATTCATTTAGGCTCGGGACTCGATTAGGGAGTAAATTAATAGAGACCCATTTCACATATAATAAGTCGTGAATTTATTGTACTTGTTCTCCTTGGTCTTAATACAGTTTCTTTTGAATCCGCCTGTATATTTGCATTTCGTCGCTGGTCGCTTCGCCTGCCCGAGATGCGTACTTATTTGTATTAGGTTGATAAAAAAGTTTTGTCACAATAATTTCAATATAATTTATTTATTTATATATCTTATACAGAACTCTTGTTATGACACTCGACCATCTAGTTGGCAACTCATTTATTCCCTTTGCCCAAAACTGCGGCGGCTGGGACTCAAAGAAATTTGAAACATCCCTTCTGAGATCGTCGACGTTTTTTAAAGTTCTGTTCCTCAAATATGCCTTCAAATGTCTGAACAAATGGTAGTCAGATGGCGCGATGTCGGGAGAGTATGGTGGATGAAGAACGGTATTCCAGTGAAGCTCAGCGATTGTTTTGTGGGTTTCCTTTGCGGCATGGGGTCTCGCGTTGTCGTGGAGAAGGTGCACAGTCGCGTGTCTTGGCCGTTTTTCTCGTATAGCTTTTGCCAATGCCTAGAGATTCTCGATGTATGATGTAGAGGAGATCGTCTTGCCTACAGGGAGAAAATTGTGAAACAGCATTCCCTTTGTGTCCCAGAAACAGCACAACAAAATCTTTTGTCAGTGACGATCAGGTTTCGGTTGGTGTAGCGGTTTCTCTCCGATAGGAAACCAGTAGGCTAAACGCTTTCTGTTATTATACAAGACCCAGCTTTCATCTCCCGTCACAAGATCTTCTACAAACTCCTTGCGATGATAGCGAAGCAGGAGAGACTGGTAGATGGTCACGCGGCAGTTCTTATTGGCGTCGGTGAGACGGTGTGGTAACCATTGAGCGAGAACCTTCCTGTATCCCAAGTTGTGTAAGTGATTTACTATTGAAGGTTGGGTGCAGCCAAGTTCGCTTGCTAGCTCGTGCGTACTTGCTTCCGGTTGTTCTTTGATGCATTGGAGTAATGCGTCTTCATCGATCGTCGACGGTCGTCCGGAACGTTCCTTTTCTTCAAGGCTTGTGTCTCCAGATTTAAAACGATTGAACCAACGCTGGACTGTTCGATGAGAAACTACGTTCTCGCTGAATGCATCCTGAATATTTTTAGCAGTTGTGCTTGCATTCGTGTCGCGTCGCCACTCGTAAAATATGATCGCTCGAAGTTGCTCCTGCGAGATCGAAGCCATTTCTGTCCACTAGACCGCGCGCTCGTCCTTTTATACCCTGTCACGCGGAAGAGTAGAAAACATTCTAGAATATTCTCAACATAGCTCGATGTCATATGGCGTCAATACGTAAAAAAAAAATGTTTAAGTTTTGCGATATGAACATCTACTGTGAATAAAGGTAATTTCACATAAAAATAAAGTTCATGTCACTTTTTTATCTTAAATGACCTTGAACGACTTTGACCCCTAAAGGTTTTTTATGCAGTTTTTGATGCTCTACAAGATAGTTTAAGAAAATATACCGTCCCATTAAAAAAAGTGGATGAGACCTTTACTGTGCGACAGCGCCTCCACTGAAATAAAAAAGATTTATATGATTTTACATTATAACGTGGCGTCAACTAATAGGGGTATTCGGAACATTTCAATTTATAATGTCCCATCAGCTACCAGGGCTATTAGCAATCATATCTACTGAAGCTTGATCACTACGAAATTTCTCTTTCCACCAGCGGAAGATAAAACAGTAATGCCAAATTTCAAACCTGCCGATGCTATGGTTTAGAGATGCATACTTCATTCATTACATCAAAGTCTATAAGACGCAATATATTTCATGAGATATGCGGTTATTGTGTTATAGAATAAAAGGTAAATGCTTCTATATACATTTTTTCGTATTATCCAAATAAATTCACATCTCCAGTGCCGTGTGGCCGAAGGGTACATCACTTATTTGATTCGTATTCCACATGAATCTGGTTTTCACTTGCATAATAAATCGTGACAATTTATGTTTTGTTAATCCGACAGTTGAGATGTTGAGATGGCGAAATCCTTCGCCGAACTTTTTTTTTAGCCATGCACGCCACATCGTTGCACAGCATTTCCAGTGGACTTGCGTGTTACCTACTTTGTACTTTTATCTGATGGTGATATCAATTTTTTTCGTATAATAGTAATATGACATTTTTTAATTGAATATTTTCAAGAATATTATTCCTAAGGTTTAACAATTTAGTATGCAACATGATTAGGAAACTTGCTTGGCTATTTCATAAAAGTGATTTCACTTTTTTCATACGTCTGCATTAAAGAAGTATAATGAAACCATTTTTTGAACTTGAATAAAAAATATAGTTTGATATATTTGAGATCAAGCAGAATTTTTTATATCGTAAAACAAGCGATATCGATTTTGAGGGATTCTTATTACTTGGCGTTTATTTTTACTTAAAAAAAAAGTTTTTACAAAAAATTCCAGATCTTTTTAAAAGGGGAATTTCAATTATCTGAACAAACTAGATGTCTGTAATTTCAAACTCGTTTAAAACATTACTTTTTATTACTGAACATTTTTTTAAAGAAATTAATACAACTTGTTTTTGTATTTTTACGATTTTTTTTACAATCAAGAATTCACAATATGTTAATTTATGAGAATATTAATTTCACATTAATAAAAGTATAGGAAATACAGAGGGGTTACAATTTCTAACATCCATTTTTTCAAACAAAAAAAAAGGTTAATGTTTGGAACTTTTTACTTTGAGAGGGTATGTTTGTTATTATTCAATAAGAAATTGACAAACGAATAAAAGTAAATTCCGTTTTAAAAACAATGAGATTTATGTTTATCGAAAAGAAGTTAAATTTTTTTCTTAGTACAAATTCTCACCATACATGAGTGAAAATACCCGCACATGTCGAAAAACTATTTTTTTTACCGAGTAAGCGAAATAATAGTAACCTGAAACAATAATGGTTTTCCTACAATTTTTTTTACCGAATTCAAAACTTTCATCATTCGGGCTACAGGGGAAAAATCGGAACAACTTTACACTTAGCATACTTTTTGTGGACACTATCAACTTGAAAAAAAATGCCTGAGCATAATATTCGCGATAGCTATCCGCAAAGACTTTTGACTTTTGTAATTTAATGAATAAACGGCATTTTTTACTTTTTTTAACAGCACATCTCACAGAAAACAAATTGATTAAAAATATAATTTTTTCTTACCTTGAAGAGCATACTTTCAGCTTTCCATAACTGCCCTTTAAATTCGTGTACGATAATTGGTCCATGAGTTATTGATTATTAAAGTGAAAAGCGTCATTTGACTTTGATCATGTAAGTGATATATAATTGTTTCAAAGTTCAAAATAGAAAGGGTGATCCAAGGAAAATACGTCTGATTGCGTCATTAATCAAACAAACTTTTCTTTGTCTGTACACCTTTTCGAAACAAAAATCGGACATTCTCCTTTGCGACGTTTAAAATGTTTTTTTTTTTCTTTTCTTCTACGATGAATTTTCGCAGAGATAGAGCAATATGTAAATCACTGAAAAATTTTCATAATTTTTTTGTTCTCTTAATTTTTGTGATCCCAACTTCATGACGCTGAAGTTTGCATCATTGGAATGGAACGAAAATGAATTCTTCTTAAACGCTCAAACTTTTTTGGAACTAAAATGAATTCGTCTTAAATGCACGAACTTTTTTTGGAACGAAAATGAATTCTCCTTAAATGCTCAAACTATTTTTGGTCGGTGCAGGCTGTGAAAATGCTTCAAACGTTTTTACACACTTTGTTAGAGATTCGCGACCTCGATTTACAAAAAAAAAGACGCTCCTTAATAATACAAATAGAGAAATGGAAAATATAAATACATGCAACTCGACCGTACTTGAAATATTTTCGTAGTCAAGTTCAGGTCTCTCACTCTTATAGTTGCACAATCCAATTTTTGTTCAAAGCCTTTCAACCACTTAATAATTGCCCACCTTCTAGGGCCAAACATTGCGGATGCATTACAGAACTATGTGAACAAGCTCGGCATCAATTGTTCTATGAATATTCACTGTTTTGGAAAATTACATTTCCTGTTGTCAAGACAAATGGATTAACTTGAGTCAGCGCTAATAACTATGTATATGGTGAGTGCGAAAGCTGCACTTTGTAGTCCTGAGCTGCACACAAATATCTCTACCGCGTACGCCAAAAAAACTTTGTTCGCATATAAAAATTGGAAAAATCTCACCTTCTGTTAAACTCGCAATAATGGCCATGTGAAGAACTACAAGGGTTGAAAGCAATGATTCATTACATTTTGTCCACAGAGAAGTAAATCATCATAACATATCTCTCGCTGCTGAACAAAATGACAAGTTTGATAAACAGTCGGGCAAGTTATTCAATGTTCTACAACTTGTCAAATTTGTCATCTTGTTCAGCGGCAAGAGAAATTTTTTGATGCTTCACTTCATCCCTCTAAAGAAAGTTATGAAATGTCAGTCAGAGAAATGTTAGTCACTGTTCCATGAACAGTGCTGTGGAGAAAGTCTAACAAAACACTGTTTTCATCACTTATAGTTTCTCGCATGGACACTATTGTGAGTACAGCGAGAGGCCAGGTTTTCCCAATTGTTATATCCGAACAAAGTTTTTTCGGTTGACATAGGGTAGAAATGGGTTTGCGACACAAAGTATCCCAAAAGAGCTTTCGTCTCTTGCAAAGCGCAGGACTTCTACACTTCCACTGCTTCCAGACGTCCACTACGAAGTCCAGTTTTCTCAGTCATCATACACGCCGTTAAAAGCACTGACGCAAGGGAATTCATTAACCTTCACAACACCATGCATAATTCTTTTCAGCAGTTACGGGCATTTATAGAAAAACTGATGCCAAGCTTGTTCACGTTGTTCTATGATGCATGCACAATGTTTGCACGTAGGAGGTATGTGATTATTTTTTCTTACCTCTATCCCATGCTAGGATATTTAATGGGTTTGGCCTTTATTTTCTCCGTTATCACGTCAATCGATTATTGCCATGTCCAATAATGCCAGAGAATTTTCTGAGGTCTGGATCCGCGGTGTAAAGAACCTTCGTCAAATTTATTTTCGCCTCTGAAAATAGCCGTTTGTTTTTTTTTTCAAGGTTACAACCTTCGTCGAATTAATATGGCCCTAAAAAGGGCCATTTCTTTCTTTTTTACTGCTTGACATTTTTAACTTTTCTTAAGATAAAATGAAATTTATATATTTTCACAGCCGAACCCTACTTAGAGTTTAAGCTCTCAGATCACGGTACACATTAAAACGAAAGAGCTAGTAGCAGGCGATGCTACTCGGAGGCGTTACGTTCACCCGGATGTGGCGCTTTCGCAACTGCGCAGAGCGCCTCAAAGGCGTCTACTGCGGATGTTGACAGGCAAATGTTAATCAACCCTATTAATGTACAGGGTGTGCCAGAGAAACTTACTTATTTGAAAGGTCAATAAAAACAAAAGTACTTCAATTATTGTTTTAAATTTTTATTTATTTGAGAATACAATATCCCAATTTTTTTTTCATGTAGTCTTGAAAATGACATCGGATAAATGTCGACCCCCATTGCGCATACACTGATGAAGTCGATTTTTGAAATTCGTATCCACTCTTTGCAGCATATCAATCGGTATGTTGGCAATGGCGTCGCGAATGTTTTCTTGAAGTGTGCTATGGTCCGTGGTCGATCAACATAAACCAGAGATTTCAAATAACCCCATAAAAAGAAATCGCATGGAGTGAAATCTGGAGAGCGTGCCGGCCATTGCAGATCGCCTCTGAGAGAGATGAGGCGGTCGGGGAAATGTTGTCGCAACAAATTCATTGAGTCTCGTGCTGTGTGTGCTGTGGCTCCATCTTGCTGAAACCACACGTTCTTAACTTTCATTTCTTCGAGTCTTGGAAGAAAAAATTCCTCGATCATGTTCCTGTAACGAGCTCCATTCACGGTAACCGCGCGTTCGTTTTCTTAAAAAAAATAAGGACCAATTATTCCCATTACCGACATCGCACACCAGACAGTAACTCGCTCACAATTAAGTGGCTTCTGGTGAAGCTCACGTGGATTTACACCACACCAATAACGCATGTTTTGCTTGTTGACGCAGCCGGAAATGTGGAAGTGAGCCTCGTCACTGAAAAAAACGACCGCGTCTTCAGGCCGGTTGTCAACCAGCATTTCACATGCATTTTGACGGGCAACAAAATCGCGTTCAGTTAATTCTTGCACAACAGCCAATTTATAGGGATGAAATTGAAGGTCTTCATGGAGAATTCGTCGAACAGTGGTGTCAGAAATTCCCATAGCAGCTGCGTGTTTGCGAGCCGAACGCCGGGGAGAACGCACAACTGACTGCCTCACTCTTTCGACATTTTCCGGAGTTCTGATGGTCCGTTGAAGTCCATTTCTGGGTTTAGCGACACTTCCACACTCCCGAAATGAGTTAACCCACGACAGAATCGAATTACGGCCAGGAACGAGTCTGTGAGGAGGAATTTCAAAGCGAGCGCGGAAGGCACGTTGCGTAGCAACAAGTGAGCGACCGTTAGAAAAGAAGCTCTCGACTGCGAAGGCCCGCTGCTCTCTAGACCAGAGCATGATGGCAACTGACTGGAGGGAGAAACAAACTTGGGAACTTCCCCCTCCAGATGCGCCCCCTCTCGCCCCTCTACCCGCCCAACTCACCGCGCGGGAATTTTTTCAAATAAGTAAGGTTCTCTGGCGCACCCTGTAAGATTTCCTTAGTTACGATTATATTTCTTTGTAAAATGTAGGGTCCCAACGGACTGGTACAGTAGTACCAATATGAAGCCTCTCGTGGAGTAGGATAATTATGTAAAGTCTCTGAACAATTTCGTCGCGTGACAATGAGGCGTCGATATACGACTTGCAGCTCGACCATGCGTTCTCGTCAGAAGTTCCGCACGGTCTGTCGAGAACGCCGAACCGCTTGCAGGGCCTTCTTCTGGTCCTTTGTCATCGAGGAAAGTCGTCATCCAGCGGTCACGTGCCTCGCGAGTTCTTACGGTCTCGCCTTTCCGCGAGCCCGTCTCCGATAACCGCCTTCTCGGACGACGCCCGAAAATGTTTACTTCATTCGGCCTTCCTGACCACACTGGGTCGTCCTCGTCTCTTTTCTTTCGCATGGGTTGTTTGCTAAAATTCAAAAACCACTAACCCTTATTACACACACATCAAGTATTAGAATGTGGGAATGGCGATAACTGCGTCTCAATGTAGACTTCCTACAGGAGTGATCAGTTCCTTCACAAGTGTCCATCGATAAACAGCTATGACCAAGAGTTGATTAGCTCAGGAAGGTATTGGGACGGGAACCTGGTTACGGTTGCTAGCCTTGCCACGTGCCAGCTGCAGACTGAGGGGGCAACCGGCCTTCTCAGCCCTCCGGCACCCTGACTCTGACTACCCTCTTACGGTTGCTAGCGTTGCCATGTGCCGGCTGCAGACTGAGGGGGCAACCGGCCTTCTCAGCCCTACGGCGCCCTGACTCTGACTACCCTCTTACGTCTGCTAGCCTTGCCATGTGTCGGCTGCAGACTGAGGGCGCAACCGGCCTTCTCAGCCCTACGACACCCTGACTCTGACTACCCTCTTATGGTTGCTGGCCTTGCCATGTGCCGGCTGCAGACTGAGGGGTCAACCGGCCTTCTCAGTCCTACGGCACCCTGACTCACGGCCCGTCACCAGGTGTCAAATTTACTCACCAGCTTACTGCGTGGCGTCGAACGTGACCCACCTCCGCAAGCTGTCCAGGGCAACGATGTCGCGTTGGTTCGGCGACTTTTTCAGGTCCCGCAGATCCTGAACCTCGTAACGGTCATTAGGAAGGACAGCTGTTACGTTGAAGGGCCCCTTTGCCTTCGCGGCCAGCTTTTTGCTCTCGCCGGTTGCGACTGGACTCGCTGCCACCATGACGATATCGCCAACCGCGTATGTAGGCGGTTTAAACCGTCGGGTGTCGAAAGCCCTCTTCTGTTGCTTCTGCTCTGCATCCGTGGACGCTTTAGCGGCATCCCTCAGCTCCTTCAGATCGACCTGGTCCATTGTAGCTTGGATCTCTGCAAGCAGCTTCGACTCGGCCATACTGCGTGGCTTATAGCCAAACAGGAGCTGCGTTGGCGACGTGCCCGTGGTTCGGTTGGTGGCAGAGTTGATCGCACTCTGGACCCTTTTCACGCTGTCGTCCCACGTTTCTTCCGGTCCCCCGGCACAAGTGGCTGCAAGGGAA